>JAQMRL010000001.1:19265420-19865420 GCA_035578175.1 Catonia carolina
GGAAATGTTTAGGAAAACCACAATTGAAATTTTACCTTTCCCTGTACATAGATTAAACATTTAAGTCGACATCTGTCCGCGTGACTCCTTTTTTCTTGCTCCACCAGATTACACGTGACCAACAAACTTCTGGCTAAAGCTGATGAAAATCGGTCGGTAGGTTACTTAGCTTTAATAAAATTACTCTCACTTTTCTCAAAAACCACACAAGTTCCAGTTGTAGGATCAATACGGTCTACTTGTGAAATATTCGGGTGAAAACCATACAAGACCTTAAAGTTTTGCCCGTGATTTAAGCTCCCAGATTTTCAGTACGGCTTGATTTCATTTAAGAATGAGGCGAAAACTTGTGCCAGCCATGACTCACCGATTTCACTCGCTTTCGCTGATGTCCACGAGCAGGCTAATGAGTGCTCTGTGTGCTCTGGTCTATGTGTAGGATACGGCTTATATGCGCTTAAAAGTGTTTCTTACCATTAGGAGATCACTGATCACTGATCACTGATCACTGATCACTGATCACTGATCACTGGTCACTGTCCACTCTTCTTTCTGAATGCATTCAATTTATCTTTCCGTTTGTCATCGACAACTGTTAGATAATTTCACTTGCTCATCCGGATGCCCGATGGACACCCGGTACCTTCAAAGTGAAAAGGGCCATCCGATCTTACCAACTCGCTCTCCTGACAGGCGTGCGTCATTTAAGTTGTTCAAGAAACTTTTACCGACTGAAGCACACTCTGTTCGGCCGGTTAGGAACAAAGGACAAACTTTTCATGTAAAATAAAAACAATTTTTTATTTAATTTTTAAACACACTGTTTATATTTCAGCATAAATAACAACACAATATCAATTCACTGGCAATTCTCTCTGAATAATATTTTATTATATATAAATTATTTATAGTGTAAAATATTATCAATTGATTCGGGACAATTTTCTTTAATGACTTGACCCATCTTTTATTTCTTTCATATAATCCTTTACAAATTTTGCAACTTAAAATCGCTAAATTTCAGGTAGTAGTAGTAGTAGTTGTTGTAGAAGTAGTGATAATAATAATAATAATAATAATATACTATTTACAATGTGGATTATATTACAAGTCTGTTTATCGATTACTTGACTACAACAGAAAATAAGCAATAGGTAATAAATAGTTAATGAAGTGATATTATCCGTATGCTACTTTCGTGTTTCAATTACTAACAGGATTCACCCCATCAGTTGATGTTTTAAATTCATTTAATATTTTACAATTTTTTTTTTATAAAGCGTAGTTTTCATGTTTCACATAACCTTTCGACAGTAGCTATAGGCTCCGGTAGAAATAAAATTATCTTCTCGATCGAATCGATATATTTAGTAGCACTCTCAGAAATATTTTAACTTGTTCTATAGAGAAACATTTTGGCAAAGTCGGCCTGCATCCGATACACGATAGGCCTACGAGTACAATTTCAACATGAGTTTACGAAAACAGTAAATCATACCGACAGCGATACGTGCATTTTTATAATTATGTTTTTCGTTTAGTAGAGAACGAGCCGTACCGTATGTAATCCGTCCGGTAGTAATTTTCAACGATTTTTTATCGCTGCTATCCTAAATTTTTGGAAGGGTCTACTTAAGACGAGTAGGCCTACGCATAAAGAAACGGCCGGCTTACAGAACAAACTCACTTAAATGATGTCGGTAGAAAATGAGCGCCATATGATTGTAAACGGCAAGGCATATTCTAGAACGATCGACGATAGACTGACCGTCCGTCCGTCGGTAAGTCGAAAGAAAACAATTGGTGAGTGGGTGTAGGCCTATCTCTACAGCAGTCACTCACAGGCCAAGTCGTACGAAGGAGACGCAAGCTACGGTCGTCTGGCTAAATGTTAGATAAATCAAAAATTTATTGCCGTTTTCGGTAAGATGTAAACATGACTATTTCCGACGGTCGTTTCATTAATTTGAGCGGTAAATAATTAATTTCATTTTTACAAAACGCCGTTCTACAAACAGCAGAGTCGAATTTTTTCTCTTCTAAGTGGATCGTCGTTCGTTAAACCGAAAAATGTCTATATGAATTGGCTTCAAACCAAAGCTGAGACGGAATCGAAATGTCCATCGTCATACGTAATAAGGGTGTTATTTGAGCCTGTTTCAAGTGGTCAGGCGAACACAGACCCTAACAGCGGTTACGATATAGGCTACAAAATCAGGTCTTCCACCTGGGAGGCCTATCGGTGCGTACAAAGTAATCCATCAGAAAAGAGTACGCTTAATAAGCCGACAGGAAAACAGCCAAAAAAGATGTGAGGGTGTGATATTGAGACAGAAAACACCGTTATTTTCCTGCGGAAAGTTCTTACAAGTAGCAAAAAATTTCTGAAATTCTGTATATGAATGTAGACAGTGCGTATGAATTCAGCCCGAAAGTTTTTCTAAAACCAACTGAAGACATATTTTCTATTTAGTTACGATCACGTATGCTATGTTCCACAGCAATCTAGCCAGTTTTTCACAGTGTACAGTTTTTGCTCGGTGTACGATAGGCTAATTTCAACGAGTGAATAGGCCTATAGGCCTATTACGGGTAGCGTAAATGGAGGTCGATGAAACAATCTGTTTCTTGAGACGCGGTACCTAATTAAAATGGTTTTCATAGATTTTTTCGCATCCGGTGACCACCGACCAGACGGGCGAAATGAAAGCTGACCTACGGCTACGTGGAAAGTGGCGTTTTTCAACTAGCCACCGGATTGCAACAGGTCGGTCTCTCTTCTCTCACTAAGGATCGTGCGGGCTGTATCTCTTACGTATCGTCGTACAACGGTCACCATGTTCACTATTTTCTCAAACCGATACACAAGTTAAGGGAAATAATACAGCCGTGAGAAGAGGAAACATCTGTCTAAAGATCATGCCTGATTATCATTTCATCAATGGAGTCGTGTGTAAATCGACAATGAATCGGTCGATTAGGAACATTCTGTGTGTAAACCTGGCTTTCAAATAGGCCTATTCTTTCTAATAATAATTCCATTTCGCGTCTGGTAATGGTCGCGCGCTCGCCACATCATTCCTTAGGGTCGCCGCATCTGGCTTCTGCGCTATGCTCTTGGTCTACGGTTCCATTCCCTGTCACCTCTGGCATTTTTATCACTCGATTTCGTCGTCTTTATAATAAACGGTCCAACAAAAAAATTGTCAATCCGAGTCCGTCACCCCTCCCCCGTAGGATATTGGGCCGTTTCGTATTTTGTATTTGTTGTATAGGCGTACCACCTGAGTGACGGTAAAGCATTTAAAATTTTGTAGCTCAATATTTTACAGATCATCCTTTTTCTGGACTTCTCTTTCGAATGAAAAAACACTTTTTTACCGAACAGTATCGTCACACGAATCGCTGTCTCTATAAACAAATAACAAATAAAGGGAGAATAATAAAGGTGAGAGCGATGTCAGCCTCGTGTGCCTTGTCGTTTTATCTGTACCGATAGACTTACCGGCAGGAAATAAACCAGTACACATATCGATTGCACCGTTTTCGCAAATATCGAAACAGCGTCATATCTGCTACCGATTTGAATGTATCTGGGACCGTTTTACTAAGCCTAAACAAACCGGTGAACGGATACGGTAAACACTTAGTACCACCTCTTGGAGCATCGGCTATCGGCCATCTCATGCGGTTTCTCTCGTTTACGCAAATTAAAAATTAAAAATGAGGTGACATTTGCAAATATTTGTTAATATTTTACGTTTTTATCATAAATGAAACGTGTTGGCCTGAAGAATAAATATACTGAGGCTATGACGGAGATTTCATCTCATAGCCGAGACAATTTCATTCTCGGCAAGAATTTTCATGTGTGGGCCGATCGAAAAAGTATTTAATACGGAATGAAAACATACGGCTTCTCGAGGTGGGTCAGGCGTAGGGTTTTGTAAGCCGTGAGTCGTCGGTCGCGTTAAGAAAATGTTGAGTACGAGCAGTAGGCCGACCGGTGGAAAAGTGTCGGGTGGGGGGAGGGTTGCGGAAGCCTGTGCACCCAGTCTCAGACATCTAAACGACATCGCCCATCCTTAAATCGTCCTGCGTACCTACACACGATTATCACGAATCGGTTACAAAATACACGAATCGTTTTTAATAAATACTGAACTAAATTAATATTTTGTCGAGTACAACAATCAGGCCCGTTCTAAAAATTTAAGAAGAGCTTTCAAAATTTGAATAGCAATTAGCCATTTCTCTTGATGAGTTTACCAGTGAATTTATAACGTATATGATTACATATTTTTATATGTTTGTAGCACATTACACGCTCGCGTCCCACTCGATTCTAATTTTTATACATGTGTTTATTTATTCAGCTTGATTGTTTAATGTGTCGTTAATAATTGATTTACACAATAATAATAATAATAATAACAATAATAGTAGTCTAGTAGTAGCCTATAAATAGTAACCGAGGCATAAAACGAGCGACTCGTAACGATTGTATACAATGGTTTATTTATTTATCGGCGGCCTATACAAAAACATTACATTAAATTACGAGTAGCCTATCTTGATATCGGTGATCGATTAGATTTGTCGTTTCAAATAGTTCAGTCGAACGAAATTGGTGGATTTACATTTACCGAAATCCCTTTCGGATAGTTAAAACCGATAGAAAGCTTCAAGCGAAAACTTAAAGTTCCATTTTCTTTCAACTGTTCATTTATGATTTAAAACTACGGCAATAATTTCCGTATAAATCTTTAAGCACATTTCCCGGTTTAATCTTAGTACTAATAGTATTGGTATTTACAAGCTTAGGAATATATATTTATATATGTATAAATCGGTAACGGTCGAAACGGAAACGAAGCAAAATCAGTCCTCGCCGATGACCAGAAACTTTTCGCTCGTTGTCGGTCGCTCTTTGCTTCTCAGGTCGGTAGCAAATAGTACGGACCGCTTGAAACACACGAATAAACTGTGGTATACGATGAAACTGGCACAGACGCGCACTACAATATTCAGTCATACGTGTTGAGGAGGCAGCAACTGGAAGCGGAGCGAGCGAAGATCGGAGTACGGCGGCGGCGGCCAGGGCGGATGCAGCGTTTCGTCTCGTAACCGTGACTCGCTATCACCAGACGAGGCCTTCGCTTTGCAGCGGTTGCGGCTCGGAGAAACCGCCGTTTCCTCCTTGAGAGTTGATGAACTCCGGACTGGCCCGCTGCGATAGAAGCTGCTGTTCTGTCGCTGGAGGTGGCTGCGGCATGAACCCCGGAGGGGGGTCAGGTGTCATCCCGCCGAACTCGCTACCCATCGGTCCCATCGGTCCAGGCTCCATCGGACCTCCTGCAGACAAACAACCAAATATATACTACATTGCATTCACTTGCTGTAAAAAGAACTGACTGCAACTAAAGAATCAATCGACACAGAGACAAGATGCGCTTCCTGCATTCCTATTATCATCCGATACGACCGGCTTCTATCAGATGATGCTAAAGCCACCTTTTGCACAACTCAGGTAATACGGTGAAACATCAAGTATGGCTACAAAAACGGTCACATATTTTTGGAGGCTACTTAGCACTTATTTATTTGGCCGTTGAGCCCGTTTAACGAACCGGCATCACACAATACTTGTCTTCTCTACATCTACTTGACCATTGTGCAAATGTAGCCTACATGTCACATACGTCATGGACGCTACTTTTAAAACAATTACAGTGCTTCCACATAGCTACATCTAAAAGTGGATCACCTGAATTACGAAATCACCGCTAACCGAATCGGGAGATAAAAGTCACAAATCAGCATGTCGTGGCCAGCTGAACATTCATTCACGAAAGCATAAAACACTTACAACGTGTGTACACTTTTGCTGTTAGGCCCTACCTGTCAAAACTTGAAAAGAATCACGAACCAGTTTCCACGATAACTTCCTACCTCATTATTTCAGGTAGCGTGTGACGTGAGTAATAGGCCTTTATAAATGTGATTCACAGATAGGTATATCATATCATATCTGCGTACATGTTCATCAATATACTTCAGTATTATAGGTAGACTACAGCGTGATTATAACTTACACGCAGTCTTTAGGAAGTTAATTCTATAGCTAAAAATAAGTAAAAAGTTTATATAAAAATAGGTTCGGAAATGCTTCTTAAGAGAGTTACACCTAGCGAAAGATTTTGCCATAATTCCTGGGCGAAGAGTGGAATAAAGTCACACAAAAGTTCTGAGAAGGTAAATTAAGGGGAAATTTTAGTGGTTTTAACAATGGGAAAACATTAGTCCTAGAAACATTGTACAGTATCTGAGAAATTTAACTATAATTACAAACAAAAGAAAAATTGGATCGGAAAAATTTAATGAAAAATATTTTAAAAAAATTAAAAACTAAATAGGTACTTGTTAGTTTTACTTTCAGTAATAATAATTAACTATCACAATTGTTGATTGAAACGGCTAAAATTTCTGCAAAGCAGATGTTCAATGTAATCGCCATTTTGTTCAATCCATCCACGTCTAATAGCATCAGGATTAATTCTAATAGTAGCTCCAGCTTCTAATAGGCCTACATATCTCAAATCCTCTTGTCTGCCAATATGAGTGGATAGACTAACGACTTCATCCAACCCCAAAGGCAAAAGTCGGCTGGCGTGAGATCAGGAGATAGAGGTGGCCATTTTACAGGACCGTTTCGACCAGTCCATCGCTTCCCAAATGTGTTATTTAAATAATTCATCACATCACGGCAGTAGTAAGCAGGTGCGCCATCATTTAAAAAACACATAATATGTACTCCATTTGCAAATGGAATATCTTCTAAGAGTTCAGTTAGACTCGTTTGCAAAAAGTTCAAGTGCAGCTCACCATTGAACCTCGGCGTTAAGAAAAAAAGCCTTACTAAATGATCACCAAGAAAACCACAAGACACATTTAATGAAAATGCGTGTTGGAAATGACTTGTACCAGTTTCATGGGGATGTTCTATTGCCCAAGTGTGATTGTTTTTATAATTTACAATGCCATTGCTTGTAAAACAGGATTCATGAGTAATTAGAATAATACTTAGGAAATCGGGATGATGTTCACATTTTCTAATAAACCATCGGCAGAATGTCGTCCGTTTAACAAAATCAGTCGGTAATAACTCTTGTCCAGATGTTGTGCGGAATGGGTGTAGTTGTCGCTCGTGTAACGTTCGCCACACACAATTGCAAAATATGTAAGCAATGTGACAACCTTCTGGTACTTGAGGTGGCACATAATTCTATTGCATTCAATATTTCTCCTTCGACGTTGGCATTTCTCACAAAACGTTCACGTCCAGCATTGAATCGTTGTGGTATACCGATACGGTCACTTGAACTCTCCTCTCCAAAGCCTCCAACGTTTTACCATTCGGCACTCTACGATTTGGAAAATTTTCCCGGTATTCATGCACACCAACTAATCCATTTTTATTTACCGAGCCATAAATTAACAACATGTTGGTCAACTCTCCAAATGAAAACAATGAGCGGTATCACCCTTCGTGAATGACTGACTCAACAATAGCAGAACAAACTCTGCTCAAATGAATCGTTTAAATTTTAGACATCAAACTTCATGGTTGGTCACCTGTTATTGCCAATCTTTCAAAAAAGTTTCACGTTTTAGAAAGAATTTTTATTAAATTTTATTTATTAATATTAATAAAGAATTTAGTATATTACTTTGTTATTTCTTTACTATTTTTTTAAAATGATTTAACAATTATTATTCTTTATTCATTTTTTCTTTAAACCCTGACGAAAATGTTATTCTGTTTGAAATCGCATCACATTTCCGATTCAGTTTCTCTTTTATTTGTAATAAAGTTAAACTTCTGGAATGAGTTTAATTTTCATAGACGTTATTTATATAATATTATAAGAATAAAATTCTTTACAATTTCCATTAAAACGTTTTGTTTGTTTATTCGCAATTTAACAAAGTTATTTTACGCTAAAATTAAAAAAGTGATTATTTTCTAACCCTACTTTTTAATGTTTTCAGTAGTCTTCGTAAAAACTAAAAGCGAAACAGTTCTAGGACTAACTCTTTCCGCAGTCATAAGAAACCACTAAAATTTCCCGTTTGTATACCTTTTCAGAATTTCGGTAGGCCTATGACTTTATTTCACTCTTTGCCCTTGAAAAAATGGCGAAATCTTTCGCCAGGCATAACTCGCTAACGAAGCATTTACGGACCTATCTTTATAATTAACTTTTTGTCTTATTTTTAGCTACAGAATCATCTCCCTAAAAATTGCCTTCCAATTAACAATCAATCTCTATTACATAATTAGCTATTTTTTACTTTCTCTTGTCTATATGAATATAGAATATAGGAAGGAAAGTATTGTTTACATGTCGATTTTAAGAAATCGAGTTTTCACCGAATCTACACGTTTTCACCCATAAAAACATGTTTTTAGCGATTGGTCTGTGTGTGTGTGTCTGTGTCAGTGTATGTGTGTGAACAAAATATCCCAAGAACGGAACATCGTACGAACTTAAAACTTGAAACTAAAGTTAGATACTACTACCGGACCCGACACAAACATTTTCATCAAAATTGGTCAACAGGAAGTAGTAGTTTTATTCGTGTAATTTTTCACTTTTTTGCAATTTTCTCAAAAAACGGCTCTACGACTTTTTTATAAAATCGTCTCATTTACTACATGTTTTATGCTCTACAAGATAGGGTAGGCGCAATGTCTGCTGAAATTCTTGGTGAGGCTGTTTTCACGTAAAAAAATTGTTTTTTTCAGATTGCGGCTTTAATATGCATTTTAGCGCAAAAATGTATATAATAAAAGTTATAGAGAGTTTAAAATTCTACAACTTTTATTTCAAACACTTTTTTTAGCCTATTGTGCTTAGTTTAGCGATAATTAGCAATTTTCTGTTTTTTTCTCACGAAAACGTGAAAAAAAATCGATTTTGTTTTTACGATTTCAGCCTTAGTATGTATTTTACGACAAAAGTGTATTATGAAATTGATAGGAAATTAAAAGATCTACAACTTTTATTTAGAGCATTTTTCTCTACAGAGCCTAGTTTAGCGTGAAAGAGTGATTTTCCGTATTTATAAACCAAACCGAGGATGATTTTCATTTTGCGTCTTTCACTCATGATTAAGATTGGGTTATGTTTATTGAGGTTATTTTTTTATTTCTAATGTTTTATTACTAATGGTAGATTATATTGTTCATTATTTGCATTAGCAAGAGACATTTGTGTGAGTGTTTCACACCAGATTTTTTATTTAGGCCTGAGTGAATGTGAAAGTACAACATAACTCTATTACATATTGTAGCCTACTTAGGCATGCTTGTATCTAGACCTATTAAAAGAAAAAGGAAAACATAGATAGGCCAGGCCTACAGGTGCAAGAAAAAGGAACAGGTACGATGGGGTGGGGGGGCGACCGACCAACAAAAAATAAATAAATAAAAAAGTATAGAGCGATTTGTTCAACATTGATTCCTTGTGACGATTTATCTTAAAATCCGCATAAAGTTTATTGTTCCCGGAACGAGTTGAATTTTTAATTTCTTATTTTTTAGCCAAACATACAGATAAAGGGTTAAGATGATGTAAAAACTGAAGCGTAAACAGTAGGCCTACAGTAGGCTTAGATATAGGCTAATTTCTTACCCTGAAAACCGTGCCTTACTGTCGGATATTATGACAGAGGTGTGTTTGATGGATTTGCTCACACACTCCAAATAGGCCTAAATATGAGAAGAGACTGAGTTTTTTTGTAACGGAGCAGCAGCCTTTCGCTGAATTACGAACAGTCTCACATGAGATTGTTGTTTATGCGACGACATTTTTATGTAGGGTAATATTTGCATCCGGCTTATCTCGTTATAAAACCGCTTTCTTCTACATCGGTTCTGACCAAAATTAGAACTTTCAGAGAAAACAAAAATATTTTCCTTCGATCGGATGGTAAATTCTTAAAAAAGGTAATATTTTATGAGATTTTCTGTCAAACGAGGCAGGCATTTTATTAAGCCTGTCTTCCATAAAATTAGTTTATCTGAAAAAAATGAGTCGCTCTCTTAAAGCCACTATCAGGCTGAACACAATGTCCGGTGTAAATTTGTTCGGTCGCCGAAGGCAAGTGTTAGATCTGTCAAAAGGTAATAATGAGGCAGATAGAATGAAGAATCCAGGATGTTACCTTGAGGGTTAAAAGACAAAGGTTGTCCCGGAGGGCCGTGGCCGTGGTGCCCCGGAAAGAATTCATGATGAAATCCTGCCGGACCACCGTAACCAAACTCGTATTTTCCATCGGCTGTAGCGAAGTATGGAAATCCTGGCGGTGGTTCGTCAAGACTTCCCGGACTAAGATTCATGGGAAAACCTCTCATCTTTCTTGATCCTCCAAAGAATGGCGCTCTGCCCATCGACGTCAATTGCTTCATCCTTCTTTCTTTACTGCGTTTATTTTGAAACCACACCTGCAACAGAAAGACATCGGCAAACATCACAAAACAGACCACTTCACTTTGTACGCTATCCATTTAGGCCTATAGCCTACACGTATTCCTCCTCGCCCGACTTAGCCTACAATTACAAGTTACAGTTACATTTTAATAGCATTTTAAATGGATTGACCACGTATAGACATCAAATTTAAATGCACAATAATTTAAATTGTAACCGACTGCCGGACCAGTTACGAAATGAAACACCGACGGCTGACGGCTGACGCCAGCGCTCACTAACAACGACAACAGATCGGCCTAAGTTACCCACCCAACAAAAGGAAATTGTTTACCGTTGAATAAATACATAATAAATCAGTGCACTAAGAACCGAGCGTAAACCCCAACATTTTTCACGCGATAGAAAATATCCTGTCCGTTTAAAATGGAACGAAAAATATTTTAATACTTCACTTTTAACGAATACGACCCAATCAAGCGTAAATAAAATACGTGCTTTTACCAACGGATTCAGCAATTACGATTGACTTTAAATAGGTAGGCCCGATTTAAGGGGGTTTAAATTTAGCAATCGACAATCGGAGATCGGCGGTCGGTTGAATAGGAGTAGCCGTAACAAGTATTTTCTCGGCCCGAGCGGTTGACGCGAAAGATATGTGGATAGGCCTAGGCGTGCAACAAATAGGCACAAGTGTAATAAAATAAGGTTAGGCTATGTTGCTAGTATATGGTGTTAGTAGAAGGCGAAGGCGGCGTGCTCCTTGGATCTTCCTTCCTGCTGGAGTCGCAGCTGACTCGGCCAACGTAGGGAGACTGTTTTCATATAAAGAGACCGCTTACACGCCCCGCTGCGAGGGGCTATCCGATAGGGATTCGAAACCCATGGGGGGTTGCGAGGAGCCACCCGTCTCGGCTTCATTCGCAGAATTATTAAACCTTGCAATTTATGAAACGGCTATGCCAGAAAGTGTTACAAAGTACACAGAGTAGGCCCTACGGCGTGTTATTCGACAAAATTGAATTGAATGAACGAAGCACCATTTACCGGTTGCCGCTGGTCAAAGTGAACGTGGGTTGGGTTCTCACTTGATTCACTTTTCATTATAGGCCTACGTCTATTATTTATATCGCTTGAAAAATAAGGAAACAAATTCAACTATAAATCTACGGACATACGGTTGAAATGCATACGCCTGCCAAGTGAAAAATGTCACACCATCAGTTTGATGATGATTTGCTTACTGCACGTGTTAGTACACCGACGTTCAATAGTCTCCGTTCTCTCGGCACATAAACGATTATCTCGTCAAACGAGCAACACTTCGTACAAGTGTATGAAAGCTAATACATGCAGTAACGGTTCGCATGAAATTTGTGTGCTGAAATCGTTCGATACGGCGAGTGTACGCCTTCGCAGCTAAATAAATTCCTGGTGCATAGTGAGAGTGTGAATTTGAAACGCGCAACAGAGAAGCTGATGGTGCCGAGAGTCAGTGAGCAAATATAACTATGTGCAAGTTACTGGAAACATTTCATGTATGAAATACATGCATGAGGTAAGACACCAGCCCGTTGCCGGTGAGCTTGCTAAGACAGAGGGAGGCGGCAGCATTAGTTCTACGTGGGGGCCGCATCAGCCGAAAAATCTAAATACACTTTTAACCATTCAATAATTTAAAATATTCATTTAATTAAAATACAAATTCTTAAAAGTATAGTTTAATATTTATTTAACGCTTTTCTGAATTTGCCCATTTTTTCCGATATTGATGCGTAGGCTGCAACAGTCTCTGCCTAATCGCTTTCGGTACGGCTGGCTGGCTCGTGGTCCAGGGAGACTTTGCATTTAACCGAATGAAGCTGTGAGATTTCGTTTGTAATAGAATATGCGTATTACGCGCAGCAGCTCCTAATAATAAAAGCACAGACGGCAATCATCACATAAGACAAAGTTCTGCATGTGTTACGAGTAGGCCTATAGCTACGCTTTCATATGATTTCATGTGTCAGTTTGAGGGCGACATTCGGAACACTCGCATACAGTGCAGAGGACAATTCATGTTTTTCTTTTGGTATCGCTGGGAGGACGACAAGCTCGGGGGCCATAATTGTGATGGATCCAGTCGTTTGATGCGAACAGAGCAGAAGACGCGAGAAAATCATCAACGCAGTAAATAGATACACAGCTACGGGTCTATGGGTCGGTCATAATTATAGATGCGAGCCTCTAATTACCATAGATTAATTACGTGTCTGTTTGTAAATGCAGCTGGATATGTTTTAATTTTACAAAATATTTCAGTGCGTATAGAATACAGATTATATAAATGCCTGATACAATAATAAATTACCGAATAGAAAATATATTTGGTCGCTGGGTCCATAAAATTGTAATTAAAAGGGGAGGTCCTGCATTCACTCATGACGGCTGCTCATTTTTCAACGGCCGTTCGGTAACAAAACAAAAGCGACAGTCCCAGCTCCCTGCTCCCTGCTTCTTCCCATTCTTCTTTTCTTGTTCTCGGCGCTGATCCTTGGCGTTGTAAAAACGCATCATGACTGACCGTAACTCATTAAAAACTGGAATCTAATCATATTTTCCCCTTCGTTGTCTAAAAGGGAAAAAACATCGGCGTTGAAGGACGCCGGAGAATAGGATGGGCGTAGTCAGTAAAAAATAAAATAAAAAATATGCAGGCGGGCAAGATGGCGGGGGCAGACTGGCCCGATCTTTCATGGCTCTGAAATCAGCCCCTTTTGTCTCTTTCTAATGGGCGAGAAGATGGTTGCCTCATGTACGCCTCTCTAACCGAGTTAATGATAGTGTGTCAGCGCGAAACAATTAATCGAGAATTTTAATTTCATCCGGTCAATACACATCTTCACATCTCCACATCTCCCGTGGAGCCCTCACAATCAGCTACTCATAATTAGCCGTACACTGATAACAATGAAAACTATCTTGTGTATATATATATATATCCGTATCCACACGAGCCGATAAAATCAATTCCCCCATTTGTCGAAATCAACTTGTTAGATTTCAAAAAATGACAATTTTAGATAAGCACCTTTAACATTAGCATTTAAATGGCCGGTCGATTTGAAATTTCTCGACTTAAAAAAAGGCAGACTTTTACACATGGAATTGAACCAACTGAACCGGTTTTGTCCGACCTTACTGAACACAAGAGAGGCCTAAATTACAGGTGTTTCGTTAAAATCTCTATCGTTTTAGAAATCTTTCAATTTTTTCACAGAAATAAAATAGGCCTCCAGGCCAGCGTAAATCTGGATACGAAGGAGGCAGAGCACCTTAATATTACTTGCAATGTTCCACTCACGTACCTCATTCCAGAAACGCTTCACTTTTTAAACGAACGGACAACGGTGAAGTTTTATTAACAGGTGTTTTCACACAAGTGTGTAAATGTTGGGAATTGTGAAGCCCTTCTTCAGCCCCGTTAGTCTGTTCATTGGTTCAAGTGATGGACTACCGCAATAACAGATGACAAGTTGACAGCATTTTTAGAGGACGACGACTTGCACGATTTTTGTGGTTGTTTCAGAGCAACCAAAGCAATGTCACTCCGTTACAGTGGCACAATGATGGAAAAATACGAAAAAATAGTCACCGGAAAATGTTGTGAACGTTATCTACCTTTCTTTAGTTACCAGAAATTTTTCGATCCGCTTTTAAATCAAACGCAATCTTTTACTGTCGCGTTCTATGCGGCGATACAGAATCAGCTTAAAAAGCGCAAATACCGCAATCTCACTTGGACAGATTAATTTGCCATGTGGATTCAAATATCCGCAAGGTTTGGACGCTTCATGAGGCGGTAAACAAGCGTCATTACGGCATCCGGTCAGTACGCATGCGTAAATATCCGCACACAATCCCGATCGACACGATGTGTTGATAAATAAATGTGTCATAAACACCATGAGTTATAATAGATGCGACTAATAAAAATGTCGTTTTTGCTTTCACGTGCCGCAATAAATTCACAGCACAGGTTTATTAACGATGTGTGTCTGTGGAGAAGGAGGGTGACGTAAAGCGATGTCCCCTGTCCCCTGTCCCTTGTCCCTTATCCTCCTGCCCCTGAGCACCCGCTTAATGAATAACTTCGACTTGGTGCATAGGTCCTACACCTCGCCCTGAGACACGCAATTACATTATCGGCCACCTGTCACCGACCGACTGCAGTAAGCTTCTTCGGGAAGGTATTAATTTAATTGTGACGAGTCACACGTTACACATAAGAAAACGATAAAAATTCGTTAATGTGTTGAGCCGCATAAATATTTTGAACGCGGCATTTGAAACGTCCGTCGATCGATCGCTACGGAACACTAAGTTATTTACCCAAGCGTAGACCTACGGGACTCCCGGCCGTCAAACGACAAACGAACAAATAATACAATCATTGGTTTCAATAATGAGATTTTTGAAATTTAAATAATAACGGAAAATGTGTAGTGGCGGCTACTGTCCGTTTCCCCCTCCTCCAATCAGAGGAGTAGGCCTACATTAGACCACCACCTTCCAAATAGAGCTAGCTGCTCAATTTATTATTACACAAAATGACAGTAGGCCCTACTTGGTTGGGATCGGTGAAATTTCAACACTTTTCGCCTGCCTCAAAGTCCTCACGTCTTGCCAACTGCTCTATTTTTGTTGAATGTTAATGATATATATATATATATATATATGTTAAAAATCTGGTATTAAAACTCACACGACTCTCTTCCCAATGCAAATAATGAACAATATAACCTAACATTAGTAATAATACATTAGAAACAAACAAAAAAGCTAACTTGAAAAACATAACCGTATTTTAATCGTGAGTGAACGACGTAAAATGAAACCAACCTTAGTTCGGCTTAATAATAATAATACTAAGGAAAATCACTCTATCACGCTAAACTAGGATCTGTAGCAAAAAATGCTTGAATTAAAAGTTGTAGATCGTTTAATTTCCTATAAATTTCATTATATACACTCCTGTCGTAAAATGCGTACGAAGGCCGAAATCTTAACAAATCCATTTTTTTACAATTTTCATGGCGACTATGCTATGTTGTAGACCATTAAAAATGTAGTCAATGAGGCGACCTTTTAAAATATCGTAGGAGCCGTTTTTTAGAAAATCGTAAAAACGTGAAAAATTTGACGAATGAACTACTACTTCCGGTTGACCGATTTTGATGAAAATGTTCGTGTTGGGTTCACTAGTAGTGAACCCAACACTAGAGACCCCAACTAGACCCCACTAGAGAACCCAACAGTAGAGTAACTTAAGTTTCAATTTGAACTTCGCACGATGTTCCGATCTTGAGATATTTTGTTTACACGCGCGCGCGTGCGCGCGCGCGCGCACACACACACACACACACACACACACATCCACACACAAAGGCCAACCGCTGAAAACATGTTTTTTGCATTCACGGGGTCTGAAAACGTGTATATCCAGTGTAGACTCAATTTGTTAAAATCGACTGAAAGCAATACTTTCCTTCCTATATATTCATATAGCCAAAAGAAAGTAAAACTGAAAGTTAATTTTAAAATTATGTCCTTTACAAACGTTACGGTGCTCATTTTCGTAAATGATAATCGAGTCAATAGAATTTCTACAGCGGAGAGTGGACTATCATCCATTCGGGCTATAATTAAAAATGACTCGATCAGAACATCTTAAGCATGAACGTTAAAAAAATTCACTTGTATTTTTTCATTTAATAGGCCTATTGGGCAACCATCTAATCGTTAGCCTACCCGAATCATGCACTTAAACCACCAAATGCAAATGCAAGTTGCATTTGCATTTGTCCATCTGTAGAGAAAGTCTCCGAAACTAAATAACTAAATCCGGTATCTAGCGACGATAACCTTACACTGAATACCAGCCAATTATAAATCTAGTTTGTGTAAAGGAGCAGAGGTTTGTGTGGGGCAGGTGAGGGCAGCAGAGCGGTAGGCCTACATTTGATAGTCACGTAAAGTATAATGTTTTTAGTTCAAAAAATGATAAATAAAACGGTAGGCCTATTAGCAAGGCGTAGAGTGTGTTCGAACGCAAATACTTTTCACAACTTAATGTAGGCTATTAAGATTAAGACGACTTCATTTTAAAACATTCTTAAATACAAACAAGCATTGAGTGCAAAATCTAAATGAAATTTGAATAGTGAATTGTAATTTAAGTATAGAGCTATAAGTGTGTCTTACGGACTCTAATGAACGTTATGTTGCTTTTAGACCTAATGTAGGCCGGCCGCCTATAAACAGTAAGTCGGTAGAAATATTTCAATATTTCTATCGTGTTTGGTTGAAATAATTATTAATTAATAATCTGTTTAGCTTTAGCCTGTGTTTGGGGAAATAAAGTGTTTACAAAGGATATTTTTACCACTGATATTAATTAGGCCTGTAACAGTAAAAGCAGCGAGCGGTGAGAGGGTAGTGGTAGGCCAACTGATAATGGATCAATATAGGGTAGGCCTACAGCCAAATCTAGATCGGTAGTAATTAGCCTATATTATTAGTGGGGCCTAATACGACGTAATACTCGTAGCAGCCAGCGGACGAGGTTCTCTTTCCTTTGCCAGCAAATAAAATATCAAAATAAAATGAGCAATAATGTATAAAAATTTATTTATTTATTTAGCGTATGGCTTTTCAAGACATTTAAAAATCAGCATCATAATTGTTATAAATGAGCTAACAACAATCGGCGGCAGTCAGACAAATCAATTGGTTCTCCTGACTAATCCCAGTCAGACATCCCTAAATAGACTAAATAGCCGATACACGATATCTATATAAATATTAAGTTTGTTTTTATTTAATGTCCAAGATAAATGAATACGGACTTTTCCTTATAAGGCCAATTTTAGAACACGTGAGGTGACTAGAAGTTTGTGGAAGCTCTTTTTGCAGCCCACATTCTCAGCTTCTCTTCTTTCTTCTGTCCACCCGGTGATATTTCTTTTGCTCTTCATGGAAGCCCTTACAGTCCGTAATTAGTTGTCTGAATTTAGTTTGATTCTTTAAGTTTTCTCCGTTTACTCCGGTTTTCTCAATATACTTTCTTACTTCTTTAAACCATTAATCTGACACCTTAGGTCTATTGTTTAGTTTCTTAAGAATTTGTTTCGTCAACCGTTTGTTATACAAACACAAGCTATACAGGTGTCCATAACATTTTAGTCTTTTATTTCTAATCGATTCCATTAATCGCTCGTTTTCTTTGTACAGTTCTTCTCGACCTCGTAAACTATATTGCCCGTCTACTATCTTCGAGCCCATTGTCTCGCAGAGGAACTTTTTCTCAAATTTCTCTGCTTCTCTTAGACCAGCTTTCCCGGTCATTCGAAGACACTCATTCGCGTACAGACACACTGTAATGTTGGCTTGTCTTGAGAGTGCCTTCTTTTTAGACAAGTGGTGAGCCCCTCCAATCTAGCCTCGTCTGTCGCCGTTCATTTCCTCCCCGAGCTAGGCCTACTTGAAGCTATCAATTTTTCCGGTTTGTCCGTATTACGTCTTCAGGTGACGCGGGGTTGTTTTGATGTTGGCTATCTATTTAGTTTTCTCAAGGGAATCTGTAATCCTGCTTTTTCTGCTGGTTCTTTTAACGCGTTAATTTATTCAGTCGCTTTTGTGATCTGCAAAAGCAAGACAATTAATGCTAATGTCATTCTCTGATCCTCTAATGTGTAGCCCTACTTGGGTTAACAGTCCTTCATTGGAAAATTCCATTTCCCATTCCTCAATAACTTTCTCCAGCAAACATTTAAAAAGAACCGGTGACGGTCCATCTCCCTGCCTAACAACAGGTTCAATTTCGAACTCTTCGGAGATTTCTGCTAGAAAATTTACTTTTGATCTGTCCGTGTTAATGTTTCGTTAATGATAGCTGATGTCTTGATGTCCACAACAAATTCTTCTAAAATATTCTTCAGAAGCGTTTCTTGATCGATTGAATCAAAGCTTTCTTAAAATCATAAATGAATGTGTAGGCCTACTATACTGAATAGGTCTAAATAAAGTCACTCGACTATTCAAAACCACCTTCACGTTGTAAATGAAGGCCCCCGCAAACCAATGACTATCATTTTTCATGGATTTAGATTCTCTTTAGCTACGAAATATGGTTCTCGTTCACAGATGCTATATTCAGCGCTGTCTGATCACAGTGAAGTAAAAAAGATGATCATGTTAACGGCATTTCCATGCCGTGTTTGACAACTCGTAAAGTTTTGCTGTCCCGATGTCCGGAGCGGTTCAATTTTTCTCGTCCATAAAAAACGTACGTGAACAAAACGTGTTTTCTGTACGTGTGAAAGCGCGGCGCTCAACAATATACTTGCGCTCTTCTTTGAGCGCGCACATATTTATTGATCGGGCAGATAGACGCGGTGTACAAGACGAGTCCGAGTTGTGAAAGATTACATTTCTCTCCTTCTTTGAATCGTGTTTTAAAATGATCTAGAGAGGTCGCAACGAATAAAAGAGCTGACTGGAGTCGGTAGACTATCTCAAGCATAGCTTCAAACACATTCAGTGAGTGCCCCGTTCACTATTCATTGACAAGGATGATAGCCTACTAAAGCACCTTTCAATCTGTCTCGTCCTTTTGTCACTTTTTCACGTTCTATCTAGACTACGCGGTGACGGCAGTGATCGCAGTGATCGCAGTGATTGCGGTGATGGACTCGACTGCACTTGCTTCACTTTACTCCAGCGCAAAAATATATAACTACCGTTTTCTGAAAACCAGCTGCAAAGATTTTGAGGAGACTTCTCTGATTGAGTAGGCTACGTCATCTGATCGATTGATGAAGGCGGCATAAAAGTATAGTGGGCCGATCTGTGGCAAAATTGGTCGGCACCCAAATTTAAGTAATAGCCTTCAATTGCATTAACATCATTAAAAATGGTTGAACTTTTATTGCGGCAACATATTTTAAATTTTACTCTTTCAACCCCAGGTATATTTGAACAGGTGTAGCCGAAAACCCAGCCGCATTTTCAAGATGCTGTTTTTTAATACTTTCCTAAAACCATATGAGTAGGAATATTTTCATGAGTTTCTTTCTCTTACAATAAGCTTTGTACTTTTAAAATCTTTTTTTATGTTTTTTGTCATCAGTCTCTCTCTACTGGTTTGATACAGTTCTCCAAGCTGTTCTATCTTGCGCAAGTCGTTTCATATCTACATACCTGTAATACCCTACATCTTTTGTAATATGCTTTATATATTGTAACCTTTGCCTTGCCCTACAATTCACTCCTTCAATATTAGCCTCCATTATTGATAGAGCAATATCTGGATGTTTTAAGATAGGCTATACCCCACTAGTCTATCCCTTCTTCTCGTGAGATGTTTCCATATTACTTCTTTCTTCATCCGTTCCTATAAAAACCTCTAATTTAAGGCTACTTTGTCCTCCCAACTAATCTTTTTAAAACTTTCCGACAAAACCACATTTCAAAAGCTTTTATCCTGTTCCTTTCTACCGCCCCTGTCACCCACGTTTCATTCCTGTATACACGCTACACTCCAAACACAGTGTTTTAAGAAATTTTTCCTAATCTGTAAGTCAATGTTTTTTTACCTATTTTATTATTATTATTAATTTATTATTGTTATTATTATATTACTATTATATTATTCTACCTATTTATTGTTCATTTTTATTTTATTTTTTTATTTTATATGCGATTGTTTTAAATTTTAGGTAATGATTAACAATTAAATATGTCAAAATGAAATTATAAACTGGGTTCCTTAAACACTATAAATTTTGTTATGATTGTTATCATTAGTAATATTATTATTATTATTATGCCAGAGCTAGGAAAAATTTACGACTCATACTTCTCGTTGGACGTCGTTTTGAAACGTTGTTCCGACTTTATCAAGCCTATGTCAAGTCGGTGTTAGAGTATTGTTCAGTTGTTTGGAACTACGACAGAGTTGGAACACCGACCAGCGTATTGAAGCTGTGCAGAAGAAGTTGGTGTATCAGTTGCGCCGTCGTGGTCTGTGTGAGGCAGGAAGAGGAGTGTAGGCCTACCCACCCAACTGGGTATCATGACATTGGATAAGAGGCGGGATATACGTAGCAGATGCCATGTTTTTATTTAAGGCAATGCATGGAGCTATTGATGTCGATGTTGCGTACGTAGTGTACAGAGGGGAACACTCGGATATCTCCCCTGGCGAGATGCGTTCCAATTGTGAATGTTGTTGATGGTTGCGGGCTTGATATATTCAACAGTATACGAACGTTTAAGAGGAAATTTGTGTTATGTTGGATAGATTGATCCAGTTGGAAAAGCCACATGACAAGTTGGTAGGTTGACTGAGTAGCCTGCCATCAGATTAAGGACTTAGATTAAGGATTAAGGACTTATTAAGGATTAGATTAAGGACGCTTGTTTTGATAATTGTTAGTTTACTTGTCTGATAGCTTGGTGGTTTTTTCTTGTTGTTAGTGTTTATATTCTTTCTCCTTGTTATCTTTCAACGCTGTAGGTGTGGTATCATTGTCAATCCCTGCACAAGTTACTTGTAGGCTTATAGGCATATGTAGTTAGTTGAGTGTTTTTCTTTTGACTTCCCTTGGATTTACGTACCGGTAGGTAAGTACAGCGTTTTCAAGGATTTCTATCAGTTGCTGCACTTGTTCAAGTCATGTAGGTCCCTCCCCCCTCCCCCCTTCCCTGTTAGTTCCTTTCATGGAGGTTGGGATGGTTGTAAGGAGTGAGTGGGGGTCATCAAAAGAGTTCAACACGTAAAGTATTCTCAATCATTCCTAAAATTGTAAAGAGCATTTTGGAACAGACCAATTTTGATGCGGGTATTTAAGGGTCGAAAAACTAAATATTAGGCCTACTGCTGAACAGAGCATCAAGCAAAATGAAAAGAATAAGAATTGGAACGCGGTACGCATACGCAATCGTGTGGTGTGGTGTGGTGTGGGTGAAAAGGAGGAAATGAAGGCTGCCTTCAACAAACGTACCACAGGCCCTACTGCTCCGGTCAACAATAATTTCTAATCGTGTGCGTCTATTACGGATCGAGTGGCTACAGCTTGATATTTTAGGTCGCAAAAACGGCCAGGTCGATTGCTTTTTTACAATTATATTGACGAGCGTGTTAATGTCTTAAACGCGGATGGGGGAGTGGTCGGAGTGGCCGGTGACCCAGAGAGCACAATCTCCAACATCGGCATGTTCAGTCTACAAATGATTCAAATTCAAATCATGATGATGAAACTTTTCAGGGTCGAGTTGGCCACCTCGGGAACACTGTCAATCAGCTGTTCGATTCCAATCGACACAAACATAACCTCTTCGATCATTCTAAAATGTCAGCTCCGCATGGAAGGTACGCTGGAAAGGCGACGTTTAGTGATAAGATTTTCTATCCGATCATGGTCACCCAATTATAATGAGTGAAGCATTTAACAACACAAGAGGACAGGTGTAGAGCACACTAGTCACAGTTATCTCCCTTCTCTCACAGTGATAAATTTCATTTCATTGTACAGCCAGACACTGAGCTGAATGATGTGAACCCGTCATTTGCAGGGAGGAAAGTAGATGCTTTTCAGAGGGCCCGGCATGCTGATGAGCGTACTTTCCCGATCAGTGAGTAAGGCATGGTAAACCACCTCACTCCTCGTTTTACTTATTAAAACCTCTACAGGTTCAAACCAGCCTTTCGGGTGATGACCTAAACAACACCATCCCATCTTGTAAACCCGGCGGAAATTTACTCAAGAATACTAAAACAGTGCGGTAAAAGTGTTCAGACCGCAGTCACGTGTACAACAGATGTCAAAAACGTGAGTGAAGTCTTGAGTGACTTCAGTACAAACATTCGGATTCACCCACCAAAAGATATTTAAGACTTGCGCGTCAGCCGGTAAAGCGATTGTGACTGTCTTGTGGGACTCGCAAGGCCCATTGTTTTGGCACTGTTTAGAAGAACAGCGTACCGTGAACAGTCGGAACTATTCTAACATGCTCCAACCGAAAGAGAGACCCGCAATAAGGCTCTCTCAGAAGGTGTGATTCTCTTGCGTGATAATACGCGCCCCCACATCGCTCAGAGAACGAGATAAAACCTGGAGAAGTGGGGTCGGCAGGTGTTCCCACAGCCTTCTTACAGCCCAGACCTTGCCCTATCTGATTTTCACTTGTTCAGCCTTCTCCAAGACTTTTATGCAGCAAGGAGTTGAACGACACGGATGTGGTTCACAGACAATTCTAACAGCAAGACAAAGACGTGTAGACTGCGAGAATGAGAAGGCTGACAGAACCAGAACGGTGGGGCAAGCGTATAAAAATGTTGAAGAGCTGTTAATTATTGAACGTGGCTCGCATAAATACAGTAGGCCTAATAATAGGCCTAATAGGTAGTCTAATAGTCTTCCAATTTGATCGTGAATATTGTAACAAGTAGCCTGAAGAAATAATTTATAATAAATTAAAAAATGATGAATAAGTAGACAAGGGACAAGGGACAAGGGACAAGGGAACCTGCCTCCACACCCCCACTCAACCTGTGATAAGAAAAGATAAGCGATCGATACGATTCTCAATTTCTCGAGCCCTTTTTAAATTGTTATAAAAAAACTAAAACACATTTTAATAAAAGAACAGGCTTGACAAAACGAGAATAAAAACGTAGTACAAAGAAAGAAATGATGAGGTTTTCTGGTGAGGCGTATGTATACAGGTAGAATACGTATACTCGTATGACGTAGGCTATACAGTAAAGTGGGAAGTGTGTAGTTGTGCGTTTGTGTGTCTCTCCTTGGAAATGTGACCTGCCTAAGCTGATTAGTGATTGGCGCTCGTAAAAGCATGCATGTGTGATTCATGACCGTTTCAATTGTGATCTAAACAGTGCCAACTTATGACAATAACAAACATAAAAAATGAAAAAGGAACGTGCGCTTGACGTAGCTAACTAATTTGCTATTTCCACGTTTACATGCAAAACACTAACGTTTTTTAAGCGCATCGAGTTTAAATGCCAGTCGGGCCTATTGTGATTTCTTGAAAACTGACTCGCCTTTTTAACGTCATCTTTCTAATATATTACTCTATTCAAATAAATCAATCAAACCGTCGTAAAACCGTACAATTTGTCATCGGTGCTAAAAACGTTTTCTTTGTCAATCGACAAACAAAACTGACGCAATTAATTTTCATTGCAAAGTACAAAAGCATCCATTCGCGTCTCTTATTAAACAGCTGACAATTTTTTATAAATTATTGGCTCGTCTCTGATTGTCAGATTATGAAATTTTTCTTTTTAAATCAACTATACATCAGGAAAATGATACGATTAAAATTTTTATTAGCCTGTAAGTGGATAATTAATTTTTCACTAGGATCGGGAAAAGTCATTTGCCCCACACAATTCGCCGATCGTTCAGTGCGGTAGATAGTCTATGCTCACCGAGCGAAAAATTCCATCACGCTCGTCGTCAGCATAGCCTGTAGCCTGTATACCGCCGCACTCCGAGCAGTTCCAAGCGAGATCGATTCCTCTACGAGCCTCTGCAGCAATCTACGATCACGCAGAAATATTCCACGTTTCCCGCGAGAGGGTTTATCGCGCATTTATTTTCAGAATAGACTTGGGCGTAAGTAATACGCAGTGCAGAAAGTAATAAATAGGTGGCTTGTTACCCCCCTTACCCCCCCCCCCCCACCCCTACACAACATATACTAGGCCTCCTATATACAGTGAGTCACGAGAATGCCTTTTGCTCTTGTAGATGGGCTGTGAGGAAGGGAGGAGAAATCTGCAGTGCTGCCAACCTCAACAGTGAGACACTAAATTTTACTATCGTGCAATTGCACCGCTAGTTAACCACATGTTGCCTTTCAATTAATATAGGCCTACTTTGTTGTGTCTAACACTTTTCCACTTAAATCCCTTTTTTTTAATTTTTCTTAACGTACAAAGATTCCAACTAAAATTTTGCCTTTCTTTCAAAACGTTTCACATGTCGGCGTCACTTTCTTATTGATATAACCTACTTTTTTTACTAGCTGCCAAAAAGACTGATGATGAAGAATTATTATTTATTTATTTATTTATTTCATTTAATTGTTTGCAACAGGCCGACCACGGCCCAATTACAGAAACAATATTTCATTACAGAGCAAAAGACAATACAAAAGTAAAAAGAAAAGAAAAGGAGGGAAAATACAATCAAAAATAGTCAATAATGCAAACATAATTAAATATAACTAAAACAGTAGTCTATTATACACTAAGATTTTATAAATAATTTACTGATTAATAATCATGATAGAGGTCCAAAACAAAACAAAAAAAAAGAATTTAACACACACATAATGTGGAATTGCTTGGAAACTTACATCTTGAAAGACTTAAGAATGAGTGACATATACGATGCTCAGCTCTGGCAAAATGGATCTATTGCCGCAATTCTGTCCATGATATTATAATTGACTATCATGCAGTTAACCGGCGAATAAGCTGCATAATTAGTGGAAGAAGATTTGTGATAAAATATATTTTTTGAACGGTTAAAAAACTTGGGACGCGAAAAGGAATTTTTCTAAGCGTATAAGGATCATTTATTTCACTACACAATAATTGTTTCAAATACATTAGTGAAGCTAATCGACGCCTATTTTCCAGTGTTTGCATTTGAAAGGTGTCTAGTAAAGTAGGTATTATATGGAATCGTAAAGGAGTAGATACGGTTCTGCTTATAGTACAGATAACGGAGGAATTTAATCTGAAGTTGCTCTATGGCATGAATGTGGACAGCATAATATGGACTCCAACTGAACCAAATTCTAAAACTGACACGACAAAAGAAAAATAAAGGATTTTTAGAGCAGAAATGTTATTTAAATTCCCACAACTTCTTTTAATAAAACCCAACAACCGACTAGCTTTCTTAATAATGCTAGTTATGTGGTTATTAAAAGATAAAACTGAGTCGAAGATTACTCCCAGATCCCGCTCTTCAGAGACCCGCATCAAAATTTTTGTATTCATATTATAATTAAACTCAATAGTAGTTTTTTCTGCAAAAGGACATTACTGAACACTTTGATACATTAAAAACCAATTTATTCTTCGCCGACCAAACTACAAGATTATCCAGGTCCGCCTGTAACAGTAACGCGTCCGCTAAACAACTCACAGAGCGAAATAATTTCAAGTCATCTGCATACATTAGTAAATCAGAGTTATGTATCGAACATTCAATATTATTTACAAATATCAGGAAAAGTAAAGAGCCTAGATTTGATCCTTGAGGAACTTTGGACTGTACAGTAAAAAAGGAAGAAGAAAACCCGTGATAAAACACATATTGCTGTCTATCCACCAGGTATGAGCAAAAAAACTTCAATAGATTATCGGAGAAACCAAAATTCTGTAACTTATCAAAAGTATTTGGTGATCAACTGTATCAAAAGCCTTGCTAAAATCAGTGTAAATTGCATCAGTTTGAACATTACGCTTCTTAAAATTATCGATTATACATTCCGTGAAATTCGTCAAGTTAGACGATATTGAACGACCAGAAAAAAAACCATGTTGATGTTCAGAAATTTTACATTTCACGAAAAAGAAAATACGCTTATATAAGAGTTGTTCAAAAAGTTTCGCTGGACTAGAGAGAAGAGCAATAGGCCTATAATTACTGACATCGGAAACATCACCCTTTTTATGTAATGGTATTATCTTAGTGGTCTTCCATTTATTTGGGAACATACAACTACTTAGAGACAAATTAAAGACAAACGCTAGTGGTTTAGACAGAATATGGGAGCAAGCCTTTAACTGGGGGAATGTTATCAGGGCCAAAAGAGCGACGAGAGGGCATAAGTCTAATAGCATCCTCAACCTCCCTTTCAGTGAAGCTCGGGATAAAAGTGAGATTAGAGTTCAGCGAATATGAAGGATTGAGCTGAGGTAACTCGTCATACTTACCATAAACACTGCTAAAATATTCAGCAAAGGCAGCTGCGCTTGACGCATCACTACCACAGAGGTTGCCATCTGCTGATTTGATCGGACCCCGTGTCACCCGCTCGCGCTTATTCTTAAGGAAACGAAACAATTCATTAACTCTATTACTAGCTATGCTATTTTCAGTTTAACGCAAGTACAAGGAGTAGGCCTTCTTAATTTTAAATTTGAGTTCCTTACGAACGGATTTGAATTGATCCGAATAGAAGTTATCGCTAGCGTTTTTAAATTTTTTACGAATCTTTTCCTTTGTTTTGATAAGTTATTTCTACTGCAAACCAAACCGGATATTTACAATTAGGGCGAGTTCTCTTTTTAGGTATTGTTTAATCCATTATAGAATAGCTATATAATATCATAGAACGCGTCGACCGCCACATTAGGATCCGCCTGTTCACAAATGTTCCCAATTTTCTTGATACAAAAGGCGATAAAATAAATCAAAATCTGCTTTATAAAATTATAATTGATATCGCCAAGGATATGATTAGAGGTAGGCCTACCCTTAAACGATCGCTTCTTATTCACGGTTATACGCAACGCAAGATGATAACGATCTTGAGGTACGATAACAAAAGTCTCCTCGGAAATGACTACATTATAAATATTGCTTAAAACTAAATCCAACGTTTTCCCGTTCACTGAGTTTCTGACGTCGTTTGAAGAGAAAAATTTACACAGATTAAGGAAGAACAACACAATTTTACGATTAATCTCACCACAAGAAAGGTCGTCTCCTGTGCCAAAAATTGGCAAATTAAAATCACCGCAAATTATAAAATCACAATCTCTACCCAGAGAATTCCGATGTAATTCTGCTGGGTCATAAAAAAGGTTGTAGTCAGCCGGCGAACAATCAACAAAATATATAGAACAAAGATACAAAGGGTTGTCTTGAGATAAAATCTTAACCCAAATGTCTTCCTTGTCCGATTCTAACTCTTCAAACCTCAAGAAATTGTAATAAGATCGGACTGCAATAAGCACCCCGCCCCCCTTGATTTACCTGATTAAACTGCATTGCGGTCTTTACGGTAGACAGTAACTCCGATCCCGGGAACAATTCAGACAGCAAAGGGATACATCAGAGTCAAGCCAAGTCTCAGTCAAGCATATTGCATCAAAATCCAAGCAAGCGACATTTAACAAAAACAACTCAGTCTTGGTTTTCAGACCTCTAACATTTTAGTAATAAATTTTGAAATCTTTCATTAATTACAAAAAATAAAAATTTGAACAAAGATAGACAGAAAATCAAAGGAGAAAAAGTTTCGCATAAATATAAAAAAAAAAAATAATATGAATCAAAAACAATCAGCTCGCCGATAGTACTCTTCACAAATAAAGAGAAAACAACAAAAATTATCTACTCGCGCCCACGCATCAAAATACGTGGAAAGTTAGGTGAATAAAATGTTTTTAAGCATATTTAAGCCACTATTAAAGGGATATAATGGCAATAATAAAAAAAATGATTACATGACATCACTATAACATTTACTACTATTAATCTGTTGATAATAATAATAGTAGGGCCTACTAAATAAAAATTATACTTTCGAAAACAAAATGTATCCCACTGAAACGAGATTAACTCTATCACCGTACAAATAACAAATATACAATAATCAATGTTGATTAACTTAAATAAAAATGAAATCAATTTAAATAAGGCTACACTAACATTAATTATAAAAGTGCATAAATCCAGTCTTCAGGAAAAGATCAGATTGAACAGTTAACAACCAATACAGAGGTTTGAGTTCTACAGAAAACTGTCTTCCAGTAATAAAAACAAATTTGTATCACTACATGCCCAATCGCGTTACCCCGAATTAAAAAGCACATATCAACTATACTGGGCTGATAGAACTCTGTGGAAAAAAATAAATGAAAAATAAATATTCCTTACACTTCAATAAATAACAAGAGAAAAACAAATAAATATGCAGAAAAGATAAAAACAACAATGTTAGTGAGCCAGAACGTAAAAAAAATACCAAAATATTTGCCAGTTCACAGCACCTTCAATAAATCTTTAGCCGTGTCTATTACAAATACTTCATTGTTCTTGGTAGATATCTTAACCTTACCAGCCCGATCGGCCCACAGAAAGTTAATATTCGGATTAGATTTTTTAGCAGCTCTTGCTTTGGAGAGCAGCACACGCCTCGATTTAATTAGCGACAAGTTTATAAATACCTGAGAATCAGACGCAACACCCAAATGCCTTGTAGAGAGGTCTTTCTTGATTTTTTTTGGCATCAAGGATCCTATCCACGATGCTCCTTCATTTGAACTTCACGACAATGGCAGGAGGACGACCATCAGGTGTTCTCCGCAAACGATGGCATGCATCAATGGATCCCTCCTCGATGTCAACTGCCAAAACCCTACCAAGATTGGTGACTGTATTTACAAGATTTTCGCCCTCACAGGCAGGTATACCCCGAACTTCCAAAGTATTACGTCTTCCATATTGATCCAGGTCATCCACCTGCATTCCCAATGAAACTACCGTTTTTCGAAGGTGAATGTTTTCGGTTTTTAAATTATCAATGGTTTCCTGCTGCTCCTTTACGATTGTCAGTTGTACTTCCAACGACCGGGATAGTTCAGCAATCTTATCGTGGCACAAATTAACTGACTGACTGAGTTCGTTCTCCAAATGTCGCTGACCGCCCAAAATCTGTGTTTTAAGCTCTGATAAAAGCTGTTTAACTGTCCCCACGGTAAGCGCACACTCATTTAGCACAGAGGATAACCCAGTGACAGGGATATAATCCTCGTGATTACGACTCAAACGACGCGCCGCACTACATTTACTACAAAACTGTTTATCGGTGTAAAATTCCAAATCCGTAACCGTCAGATTTACGCACTGTATATGGTAAAATGTGCTACAGATACCGCATATAATCTTTTCCTGGCCGGTGCGATTCACAGACTTTGAACACACTCCGCACGACGACATCGTCAGCAAAATTTAGAATTAAAACGACACAGTGAAACAAAACTTCAAAAGTTAAAAAAAAAATTGTAGCTTATTACTCCACAATAATTATTTAAAACGAAAGAGTAGAGCGCAAATACAGAATACTAATCGACAAGCGATTGCAGGAATTTAATAGACTACAAATACATTAGACGGAGCAAAGATAAGATAGGCCTACGTCTTTACTCGACGAAATACAATTTACTACTCCCTTATTATCTTCCCTTACTCTCTTTAACTTCCTTCTTTATACGTATTTCCAATTGCGAAAGAGAAACATCACTTAGCTCGCTCACGGCTTTTGTTAAGAGGCTCGGAAAGGTATTTTTGTTTAGCTTCAACTTCACAGCATTTTGTTACTTGTATATTAAATTTCGTTGACCACTGTGAACAGTTCGACTACGTTTTGGAGAAACCGACATTTCCGTTTACAGTTATATTCGTACAGTTAACCTACAAAAGATTCTGGGTTAATTACTGTACATGCCCTCGGTGGGTATAGTTTACGTTTTTGTGTTGGCGAACTGATACCAAAGCAGTCACGCAAGCCGCAAGCGTGACTGCCTTTACACCTTTAGCCCTCGTTAAAATCAAAGGCAAACTCGTAACTCGAGTAACTATACTTGAACTGTAGCCCTAGCCTACGTCTTCACAAGTAGGCCTATGTTGTTTAATTCAGAGCTAAACTGAGATGAGCCAGCAAAGTGAAACATCTCGTCAGCAGTGGCTGCACTGCACACAACATGCTACAGCTAACGCCCATAACTTATTCGATTTCAGTCACATTGGCAGCCGGCCGCATTGGCGTAGTTGGTAACGTACTCGCCTCTCATCATGCGGTCTTGGGTTCGAATCCCACTCAGGCACGGCACATTTTCATACGTGACAAGAAATCATTTCATCCTTCACCGTCGGCATTAGCAGTAATTGCAGAACAGTCGGACGTTAAACAAAAAAAAAAAAAGTTTGCTGTCACCCGATCACTAGCGCCTAATCATTACAATGATAACGATAATGACATTTCATGAACCTCCGTCGTCACCATCAGGCTATATCACCGGTCTATTATTATTTAGTACGATGGAAAACCTGTCCGCAAACTCATTCACGACTAGAAACATCAGAAATTGATATTTACAAAGTAGCAAATGAATTTAATCATACAAGGGTGCGAATTTATTAGGAAAAACAAGTAGGCGCTGCGGTTAAGAAAAACATTCGGTTTATAGACGTACGTACGAAGCCCCCTACGAAGTTAAGGAACGCGACAGACGGTTTAAGAAACGGGAATGGAACGCTCACAATGAATTACAATAGGGATACTTAGCCTACACATCATTCACAAATAAGTGAAACAATGAACCCGGTACGCCTATTGTAGGCTATAGCCTACGCCTAAATGTTTTAGCATGTGGCTAAAACACGTTTATGGTGTTGATGTTTAGCTATAAAGGTAGCCTACCTTATTCGGTTGAATAACAACAGATCGTGAATTGTTAACCATTTTCAACCGTTACGCCTATTAGAAATTCAAATGAAAATTGACAGCAAACTAATTTCTAACCTTGCAATAGGTTATACATCTTATCTATCTTCTTCTTCTTCTCCTTCCCCTCACAGATCCTTCTTCCCACCTGTCGAACTTTACCGCCTATCTTTATCGCGGCCTACCCACATCTCTTCGATTGCTTAACTGACTGATTTGATTTAACAAACAACAAAATGTGTTTAATTAGGGCGTGTACTCACGTGCGGGTCGGTGAAAAACATATTAGGTGATAGATGCGATTTGAGGACGAATTTGTTTACTTTTATATTTTATAAATAAACTTAGGTTACGACAATTGATCAATCAATCGACCGACAGACAGTGGACTTTGGTCATTTACCCAAACTTACCCTTCACTCTTGTTTTTAGCCCGTCACATTGTTTTCAAATTATTTGACAGTGTGTGTGTGTGTGTGTGTGTGTGTGTGTGTGTGTGTGTGTGTGTGTGTGTGTGTGTGTGTGTGTGTGTGTGTGTGTGTGTGTGTGTATGCGGTGAATATAGACTTATGCGTGTTATGCTACGCTCTATTAGTCTATCCTTATAAGTAATTAGTATTTATTTTTGTCTCAAAAATAGGGGTTAAGTAGTCCATTGTTCTCTGTTCTTCGTCAATGTCATGTGAATTTCCTATTTAAATACCTGACCGAATGAATCCGCTCGATTACATTACAGCGATACACATAGACTAAAATGACACACCATCTAGAATGAGAAAACATTTTTAGTTCAATGGAAACTCTTTTTTAAATTCCACTTGCCAAATTCAATAGGTTATTCCATATACCTACGTGGTTTTACGTATAGACAATCCGACCAAATATCGGTAAAATTTTGTGAAGAGCTGGAATCATGGTTGTGTTCTGAAGACATGAAGGCACGATGCCGATTTAATTATGTCAGGAAATATAAACATTTCATTTTCGAATGATGCTGAACCAGTAACCGACTCTTATTTAGACAGTGTGGATGGTCGCCACCAACAGACCAGACCGTCTTCATCTAGCCTAGATTACACGAATCTTAGATCATATGTAGAGACAAAAGGTTCGTCTCTTTCGTTATGAAAACAAAGGTAGCGGACCAGTATGACGTGAGAAGGATGAGGGATGGGGGTTGGAGGATGGGGGATGGGGTGGGCCGAATAGAACCATTAGAATTTTATCAGGCCGGATTGTGAGTAGATCGATAAAAAATGTTCACTGCAACTCACTTGCTATGTACGATGATCACGATCGGTTGTACAGCAAATTAGTTGAAATTTTTCAAAAAATATACCTACATAACAAAACTTTAGTTTCAAATAAACTTCAGTTTAGATTTCTATATCGCTTCTTGCTACAATTAACTATCGATTCATGTGTAGCCTATAGGCCTATCTCTGGAATAGATTAATGTTAAAATGGAGGTAGTATAGTTCTACCGGTTATAATGAGAATTATGGAGTTTCACGAATCTAACCGAATTCAGAAATATAGCTGTGAGCAGAACATTCTAAAAGAATCTCGCCACGGTTTTGTTCCGGCCAAATTTACCAGTGAATTACTAGAAACGATAATACAAAATTAACAGGGCCGTTGATAGAAGAAATGTTACGGCGGCTGTCCTGATAGATTCAGTAAAAGCCTTTGACACTATAAAACATTAGGCTATATTTCACCGAAAAACTATACCAAATAGGAGTGTCAGGTAAACGATTATTTTGGTTTACCGACTATTTTAGTAATAGGAAATCGGGGTTAAAAATGTTGAATAGCAGCAGTCACTTTGATACGAGAGTAGATGTGGATGTGAAGGAAACGTTTGTTTCACGCACTGAAACAAGCGCAATCTTTGGTCAGATAGGCCTATAGGCTAGGCTATAGGGTATAGGGAAGCTGCGTATGATTTCACTTCTACAGATCAACTGAATCCGTCAACAAAACATGTAGAAAGATTACGTAAATATATCTTTGGCAAAGTTTGTAACACTGGAACGAATGAAATAAAATCTGATAATCTTCTTAACTACGTTTTTTCACGATAGGCCTATAGCCTACCGGAAGCAGACAGACAATAGTTACCGAATCAAGACCGAGTATCGAAGCTAAGCTACAAACGCCTATAGGCCAATATAAGAGACAAAGAGATAAAGATAAAATGTAGGCCTAATAAGGCCTACAGAGAAAGGCAGAGAAGCAGTTGCTGAATTTTTTGTTCCAAAAATGTTATATGCGTCAACACAATAATTTAAACACTATACAAACGATTCAAAAATAAAAAGAATACTAAAAGAACATATTTTAAACGCTCGACGAATAATTGCTATTAGCACCGGTTTCGACCTTAAATGACAGGATTTGTGACTCGGTTGACACAGCTTATCACGAACCCAACGATTGCATCTAACTAATAGGCTAGTCGGGTGATCGGCTGAACGACCCCATCGAATCTCAATCGTCAACTGATCTCACCTACTCCTACCATATAGGCCTACGCGTAAATAGAGGCTGCTATCGTCACATCTAGTCATCCCTCATCATAGAATAAGTCGGCAAAACAAAAACCGCCCGCCCAATATCAATCACTCGTACAAGTGAATTTTTAACCCGTATCAAAGATTTCAATAAACCGCATCGAATATTCTGTGTAGGGCATGTAGGCCTACCTATTTTTAGAAGTTTACGCACTGGCCTACTTTTTACGAAAAACTAAGTCGATTACTATCACATCGAACTATATAGTTTGTAATTGAAATAAGTGTATTTGCATTTGTTTGTTTATGTCGTGACTTTAGTAGCCGAACGGTTACGGAGTGGGCGCAACATTGTCAGTTGTCAGTCCGTCTGCCGCTGATAGGCTACGAGATAAGCCTATCTCAATTTTTTCTTCAATACAGCCGAGTTAGATTTGTCCGTTTCGAATTTAGAGCGATATGTATATTATCTATGTATATTTAGAGCAATATGTCTTTTATGTTTTTATATTAAACAGATGTTTAGGTTTAAAAAGATAAAAGACAGTTGAGGAATTGGCCGGTTGAAAAGTAACATAAGACGTATAGGCCTCCACTTACACTGCACCGTTATACGAGTATTGTAGCCTATCTGACTGATATTGACGATTTGCTTTCAGTCATGTTCATACTTGCTTATCTATAAGGTACTCTATTTCAGTTTCCTATGAATTAACATTTCAAATAGACAAAGAGATAAAGATAAAATCGGCTAGAAGCTGATACAGGTAGGCCATTAAATCCTCAAAGAAAACAATTATTAAGACTCGAATTAGTAATTTATATGAAAAAATATTTTGTAGTTTTGGCGTCGTAGATTTTTGTAAAAATGAATAAAACTAGTTGTTCAGAGCTGCCAAACCATGCTCAAGTGCAAAGCAGAAGGCCGTGGATTCGATTCCAGGAGAGGGTTTTGGAAAGGGATCGACCGTTTTGGTCTCGGGTTTTGGAATTGGTGCGACTTTACAAAGACAAAAATGAGTGAAAACTAAGAGACGAATGTCAGACACCTGTATACTATATTCTATGAAGTTTTATTCGGCCGGTGTTAAAGTAACCGAGGGCAGGAGTAATTTAGAAGATAGAATGAAGAACGCGTTATAATAATTATAACGCATTCTTATCGACCGTCGCGTCGCACAGTCAGTTGAATGTGAATTCAAGTAAAGCCGTAGATTTTGGCAGCGTTCATGTTTGTGATGGAGGAACGCACACGCTCCGTTACGGCGACGCCAACTACGGCTCTCCGGTCTGACTCTCGTTTTTTGTCTCGTGTCGTTTTAATCAACAGGGTCAACATCTGAGGGAGCGTGTCCTCATGTCGTCATGTCGTCGTTAATCCGCGTCTCACTAGTAGCCAGGTGACTGATGGCCGACCCTTAATTACCTCCACCGTCGGCCCTCTCTGACGGCTCCTTCTTCCACAACACACTCACCCACTCACCCCCTCGCCTTCCACCCTCCACTCATCTCTTCTCGCAGACAACTCCATTACACCACACATCTGAATACCCCCCCCCCACCCACCACACTTTAATAATATTAAACGAAGCTCACTTGAAACGTACCGCGCCGATTGGCCTATAGCCTGCGTTGTAGGCCTACAGCCCTACAGCCCTACAGCCCTATTGAGTTATCCCAATACTTATCATTGTATCTGATGTAAACCGTTTTTTACCGATTTCGGTCCGCTTCATCAGAACACGCAGAATATCTGCTGACGTAGGCCTAAGCGTCCGACACAGACATTTTAAATAAACAAATTGTAACCTGTTCTGTTTTTTCACTTTTTCTGCGTCCACGTTCAAGATTCCGTCCACTCGATCCGGGTAATTTTGGAAAGGATCGATGAAATTTATCTTTCATTTTGAAACAACATCCTGTTATATTAGTACCTTACATCGCTATAATCGTTTCCACATCATTTACTATGTTCTACAACACTGAATGTACTTTTCACGTAAACATGCAACAGAATATATATATATATATATATATAGACTACAGCATGAAACAACACTTATATGGTTGTATATTTTAGAGGGACGACGTAGGCTGTGTCTGTCTGTAGTGAACGAACGGGGTGGCTCTTTGACGGGAAAATATTATTGTAGGCCTACGCGATGATGACCGTTGTAATAGTATAGCGTTCGTACAAAGCGACTGATTTTTGTGCGAGGGGTCATTTGTCACATTTCAGTCAAGGAAATATTACGCGATAGAGTGTTGTAAAGTGTGTTTTTTTTTTTGTTTAACGTCCGACTGCTCTGCAATTACTGCTAATGCAGACGGTGAATGATGAAATGATTTTTTTGTAACGTATGAAAAAATGCCGTGCCTGAATGGGATTCGAACCCATTAGTAAAGTGCGTTATTGCTGCCTGCTCCGACACGGGCCCGCGGGCTGGAGGTAGCACTTATGTAGGCCTATGTATGAGTCGGCCTACCACCGGAACGGTTTCTACCATTTCAAGCTTTAGATTTCGTTTGATTAGTCTTTTTTTAGTTTATCGTCTGATTTTTTTGATTAGTGGTAACGGGTCGGGTATGTACGCGTATGGTGGTTGCCGCCAAAAAACCACAAAACAATCTTAATGAAACCACATCCACATTCACACCCACACGAGCGAGCACGCACACACGCAGGCACGCTTAGGAAGTGAGAGAAGGGTGTGAAGGGGGAGGGAGAGAGAGAGAGAAATTATTCCAAAAACCATTTTTAAGATTTTTAGTTCGGGTGGTCATGCGTACTGACGATCAAACAAACTGAAGTCATGAGAAAGCGATACGTAGGCTAACTGCGGATAAAGTGACGGGGATTGAAAATGATTGGAGTAGGTCATTAGAATTAGAATGGGAAATTGTGGTGCCGTGATGACATTATATAATATGATTAAACAAACAAACAAACAAACAAACAAACATACCTGTATCACTCTCATGGGAAGACCAGTTTCCTTGGCTAATTGTTCACGGATATGCCTCGTGGGTTTAGGTGTTTGCGAAAACGCTGTTTTCAAAATCTCTAACTGTTTTGCTTTTATTGTTGTTCTAGGCCCTCGTCGTTTCGATCCAGAATTTCCATCGTCAGGTGATTTGTTTTCTGTTTGTGAATCCCTTGTTTCTGGATCGCCGTCAAGCGATCCTGTAAAAACAAAACAAATATTGACGTTGAAATCTGAGCGCCGCAATTAATGTTTAAAGTTTTAATTCAGTAAAACTAAACAAAGAATTGAAAATAGGCTAGTATGATCGAACTCATTCGATATGTTTTAAAGTTCCCGAACAGAATACTCGGTCAAATTTTGGATAATCCACAAATTAGAAATCAGGAATTGAACGTGTTTTACCATGCTTATTTAGCGTGACTCTTTGGCTTCAGTAGGAAAAATGAAATGGTGAGTGGGCGCTCAATAAAATCCGAACTAACAAGAACCTCGCTTCATTTAACTTATTTATTTAACAGCCGCACATATCTGGCATATTTTTAAAGGATTCGGTAAACCAGGAGGCATGAGAAATGTGCCTGTATAACCTATAGCATATATGTACGTAATATTTGCTACAAGTTTCCACTTTCTCAGTTCAGCCTACAGCATTTTCACAACGTTGTATCGGCTCATTACTTCATCTTTGCTTAGACATAGGGCCTAATGGACAATTCCTGTAACCCGATCGACCGCCGAATAAGAAACGTTTACACCCCCGACCTACGAGAAGCCGATTCAATGAATCGCTGGATGGCCTAGCTTCAGCTTTTCAACTTTTCAACGTTTTCCCTTTAACACTTTCAGAAACCAATCGCTCTTGTGGGAGGGAATAGATTACTGTAGTAGATCGGAACACGAATGTAAGCTGAATATCTTTACCAGAATCCGGCAGGAAATGTAAAACGGGCCTTATATAAACAGGCTCCCAGGAAGAAGTTCACCTCTCGGAGTTATAAAGTGTAAATTAATATAGGTATTGCATGTAAAATGAAACGGGTACATGAAAGTATGTTAGTGTTATTTACCTTGGTCCTCAGAATCATCCTGAGCGGTTTTTGTGTCGGCAGTTGTCGGGTGGCCGAGGGAATCCGATAGCGAGTTGTTGTTGGTTTCGGGCGTGGCGGGTAACAACTGGCCGTGATGTAGGTGATGGTGTTTCAGTAATCCGCCCGCCGCATCGTCCTCTTCCTCTTCCTCTGAACCGGAGTACGGCAGACTATCCACTGGAAACACAAACACAATTCACCAATTCAATTCTTCATACAATCTATAGCTTAAATAAGAAATAAACAATCGGCCAGGTCGGTTATTTCAAGTGTATTTAACGGTGTAGTGAAAAGCTATCCATGCGATTCCTTTCTCACTTTTATGATGTTTGAAAAGCAGAAGGATGTTGGATCGGAGAGCGGAGATCCAAAACACACTTCCTCACACTTGCTCATACTTCCTCATTCTCATGCTTGTACGCTTTTATAATTGATCACTGATATTACTGGCTGAACCATTATTATTATGGCATTATTCCATCTGTTGAATTTGCGTCGAATAATTGTTCCGTGAGCACGTGTACCGGGCTACTAATGAACACAGAAGACGTAGGCCTACACATTAGGGGGTTAGGCCTATAGGCCTGTAGGCTATTCGATTGTGTGTGGAGTAGCGCGGCAGTAGGCCTGGCTGCCTACCACCCTACCACCCTACCACCCTACCACCCACCGACCGACCCGGTCGAAAAGCGCATTCTGGCGTAACGTCACGTGGTCGACTATGCCAACACGTAGATGCACGTCACAACGTCACAATGTCGTAGTACGTCGCGGGCAATGAAACATTTGTTTCTTTGTACCATCGTTCGATTCGTTATAAGAAGAGGAATCGTAAACCGGATCGGACTGGTATGAGAGACTGCAAAATTTGATGGTTTTTTTTTGTTTGATATTTTTACCGCAAAATTTCACATTTTAACACTGACAAAACACTGAAAAATTAAAAATATGAATTTCAAAACGGTGGCCATGTAAATCAGGCAACGGTATTCAACCACCATAATCTCGTAAATGGGCAGATAATTTTATAGAAAAACTAGCGGGACCCGTGCGCTTCGCTGCACGTGTTGGAAAATCATAATGAGATTATGTTAATGCATATGTATATATTAAATATAAAAATCTGGTGTGAAACACTCACACAACGTTCTCTTACCAATGCAAATAATTAACAATAAAACGTAACATTCGTCATAAAAACAATAGAAATAAACAGAAACCTAACCTCGAAAACATAACCTTATTTTAATCATGAGAGAAAGACGCAAAATGAAAATCAACCTCAGTTTAGCTTAAAAATAAGGAAAATCACTCTTACGCTAAACTAAGCTCCGTAGAGAAAAATGTTCAAAATATAAGTTGTAGATATTTTTATTTTCTATAAATTTGATTATATAGGCCTACACATTTGTCGTAAAACCCATACTAAAGCCAAAATCTTTAAAAAAAATCGATTATTTACACGTTTTCGTGAGAAAAAACAGAAAATCGCTAATTACCGCTAAACTAAGCGTTATACAAAGAAATATTAGCAATAAAAGTTGTAGGATTTTAAATTCTCTACAACTTTTATTACATAAATTTTTGCGCTAAAATGCATATTAAAGACACAATCTTAAAACAAAAGTTTTTTACATTAAAACAGCCTCACCAAGAATTTCAGCAAACATGGCGCCTACCCTATCTTGTAGAGCATAAACAATTTAGTAAACCAGGCGATTTTTAAAAAAATCGTAAAAATCGTAAAAAGTCAAAAATCGTTTTTGAGTAAATCGCAAAAAAGTGAAAAATTACACGAATAAAATACTACTTCCGGTTGACCGATTTTGATGAATATGTTCTTGTGTGTGTACGCGCGCGCGCGCGCGTACACACACACACACACACAGACCAATCGCTAAAAACAAGTTTTTTGGGTTCAGGGGGTCTGAAAACGTGTAGATCCGGTGAAAACTCGATTTCAAAAAATCGACATGAAAACAATACTTTCCTTCCTATATATTCATATAGGCAAGTGAAAGTAAAAATTTGTTGGTTCTTAAATTTTTAAGGGTTAGTGGAAGCATTTAATGTAAGGGCTATCTATAAACAATATTTTTAGTTTGTCCTGTTGGCGCTGAAATGTATAAATTGTTTTTATCGCTAACCCTCAAACATGAAACATATAACTGCCCGTGCGAAAACCAGAAAGTACGTAAATCAATCCCAAAAATGAACTTTAGGTGAGTTCGCATTGACGATATTTTGAAATTTTGATCAGATGGGTTCATGCCCAACGCGATAGAAACTGCAAATGCAGTAGAAAAAAACCCCACTATCAGTCCAATTTTGCTGCTGTTGACAATCTTCATAATCAATGGAAGGTTTGTGGGGAAATAAAGCGAAAAGAAAACTGAGTTGTTGGTCAGTTATTTTGAAATTTTTATTTGGGTTTAAGCTGTCATATACGTGAATAATATTTCCGTCGTAATAGGTACAGATCCAGTGCGTAATATGTTCTGTGGCTTTGGAAGGTAGTAGCTGGATATGTTTGTAATTTCTGGGAATGGGAATTATATCCTCCATGAGATTCCACATTAACAGAGCTTCTTGCGGTTGCAACTCCGTGTGTGCTGACAAAATTTCATTAAATTTGCTTACGTGGTCTGTAGATAAATAAATCGTTATTCATCAGCTAGTCAACAGCAGATTCGGATAAAGGTAATATATGAGCAGCCATTTGTAATCTAACGGTAAATGACAGTTCTAAAAAATATAATATATAATAAAGTTTTAAAAATACGGATAATATAATATTAGATGATGACTTTTTAAACTAATGGTAAACGACCTGGTTTATCGAGTCAGGACCTCGAGATCCACTTTGTATTGCAAAACAAAATGGTCCTTACAATATCAGTAAACACTCTGATATTATACTTAAATTAATATTAGTTTATTTCTTAAACGAACTGTTTTTATTTTGAATAATACGCTATGGTAACAAATATAGCAATGCAAAACAGTTGCCACTTATATAAAAGGTTTACTTCTTAAAAGAACTGTTTATTTCAATGATACGCTACGGTAACAAATATAGCAGTAACAAACAACGAAAATGCAACTGCACAGTAAGTCCGAAGACTGACTGGAACAATGCGATTGTGTAGGCGTGGGATAATAAGGGGTTGTCATACATACAATAACAGGCATAACGGTACTTTCACATGATGTGTTATTACCCTTTACGTAGCGACATCAAAATTGAAAAATATTGTAAAATGTCTTTAAGTAATACTCTTGTGCTATAGTACTCAAGCTAATTAACGTCTTAAGGACACTTTGTTTTCTGGGTCGAGAAATCGATTAAAAAAAGTCCGAGCTCGATATCTCTAGCCGTTAAGGAGTTATACAGTTTTTTAAGTTTTTTGAGCCCCAGGGTGGTCGTACCCCGGATTTTTTATTTTTTCTGGGGGTTTCAGGAGGCGAGGAACAAAATAGATTCTTATCATTTTTTCGCTAGGAGGCCTCCTTATAGGTTAGAATTTCCGGACAAACACAGCTAGCTACATTCAGCTTTATATAGGCCTATATAAGATAAGATAAGAAGAAGAAGATAGAAGATAGAAGATAGATGCTTTACGGTTGGTAAAATCGAACAGAATGTACGGCCAAGTGGCGGTGGATTGAGTGGGACGGTTTTCATTCTCTTCTGTTAAACGATGATGAGGCTCGGTTGGAATCGTCGACTACAACAAACAATTTGCAATGAAAGAAATAGGTGATCAATATGTTGCCACCCCGCGCGGGAGGGCACGTCTGGCTGAGTAGGTCTGCCGCCCCGCCCGCCTACCTGTTGTCGTTTCGGCCCACCCCTTAAGGGAACATTACCCTAAACACTAACATCGTCCAACATTTGCGAAACGTTGTCTGTACGCGTCCTCACAATTGAAATGAAATAAAATTCATTTCCACAAAAATTATACAAAACATAGAAAACAAACAACTACCATTAACTTTTATTCTTTAAATTACACTAAAAACAAAAACAAAATTTATTAGTGGAAAAGGAGGCCTGTGAGCAGGGCACGTATCAGTCTATTACGTTACGCTTGTATTTGATATTTCAGTTAGGTAGACTAACTTATATTTTAATTAGCGATTGCATTTTAATGAAACATTTCAACATAACTTATAAGTTATAAAAAAATGAACATCTTAGTTACTAAAACCAGCGAGAAAATATTGCGCAAACTGAATTAGTGATTCTTTAATCATTAAAAATTGTAATAAATTATTGTAATCAATATTATTTAACAAAATTAAGATGGGCAAACTTTAGTAGGCTGTAGAAGTGACCGGTACAACATTCATGATTCCTTGAAAAGCTTTCACAATATACAGGGCCTGTTACCCGAACGGATCAAGGGATTTGTCAATATTCCTTAACAAGTGTTTTATTCAAACCGGAACAAACAAATTTGCTTAGCGCAACATTAATTCATTTACGTAAAAGAAATGTAGCCTACGTCAAGTGTTTTCTACAAACGGTAGTGGTAGTGGGTCCTACGTAATAGGCTACGATTCGCAGGCACTGAACAAATTTTCATTCTTATTCGTAAACGAAACACGATTTTCAATAAATTGTATATTATCTAGCTGCGAAAACATTAAATAGATGAAATAAATGGCTACTGGGGTAAAGCGCGGGTCTGACCGACGGCCCCACCCCCACCCCAACCCCATCCCCTTATTCCATACCGGAATAAAGATTGGGTGTAACCAAAATGAATAAGTGTGGTTATGTTAATGTCTCTTAATTATTGTATAATATGAAGTTTAAAAATGAAACGGTTCAATGTTTGGAGCATACGGCTAGTATGAAGATGTGAAGATGAGATTTCAAGTGGGGATCGACTAGGCCTACAACGCCCGCCTATAAAACACGGTAGCCCTCCCTCACCGTTCACCACCATTTCACCGATGAATAATTACGTGTTCACATTTCGGGGGAAAAGTCATCAAAGTAGCCAACTTTTCTTCATGTCGTGTGTTAGCATGTTGTCATCCGACCACAACGCATCAGCAGTCACTCCTAATTCGGCTGCCTTTTTACATCTTACCATGATTCGCCGCTAAATATTAATCATGCATCGTCAACAAATTAAATTGAAATACCATATTATTCAATTTTAAAAGATCGTTTATACGGATCAAAAAAGCACCAGGGACAACACTGCTCTCTGCGGTAGACCATATTCCGAGAAATGTTTTCTACCGGTTGTATCATTAAGAGTAAGAAATTGAGATCGATTTTCTAAATAGTTAGTAAATAATTTAAGGGGTACACCGCGAATTCCAAGTCTTTCTAACTAGCACTCTGCTAGTGTCTTCTGTTACAGCGAAATTGCTTGATATAATTATTTGATTGGTTAGGTGGCATATAGCACCAAGAGTACTTTTATTCGATTCAATCCCGAATTGACTTTTGTGAAATATATTATTTTTATTTAAATACCCTTTTAAGTGAGATTTTATTACTTTTACATTAATTTTCGGGAAACCAATTAATAAACTAATTGGCCGGTAATTTAATGGAGTTCCTGGATCACCGCTCTTAAATATAGACACAATGTTGGCTGTTTTTGATTGTTTTGTGAAATTCCCTTCGGCAAAACATTTATTGATTATTACTGTTAAGGGTTTCATTATAAAAGGGAAAATATTTTTTTATGCGTTCATTTAATTTTATCTATTCCAGGAGTCGAGTGATTTTTTTTAAAGCATTTATTCAAAAATTCTTAGAATTGTCGTGTTGAAATGAACACGATGTTATAGTGGACGATTGGTTTTCTTGGTCACCTGTTCCAGATGTTAGGCTAATAGGCTAAGTTCACACTCACTTGGTGGCGTAGGCCTATCTTCTTGCCTTAGTTCGTTAGTTTCTTACTCCGGCCTCCTCGATCATTCACTTTTACACACAAACTATTCCCTATTCCGACAGACGATCGATGTCGGTCGGTTGAAGATACAAACCAACGAAACGTTTAGGACGCTATACGCCTAAAATGAACACAGATGTCTGATAAACGTTGACAGGAGGTTGCAAAACGGAAAAGACGATAGACCTAAAATCGGGCGGAATGAAAATAAATTTCAGATCACCGATTTAGGCCTAATGCGATCGCACGTAAGAAGCAGAAGAATCGGCACGGCGCGGCGAACGGAAGAAGAAAACCCTGCCATGAAATCATGCTGAACCTGTAGCCCACAAAAATACCTTTAACAGATTAAAAAAAACAGTCTGTTCAAATAGTAGGCCTACTCGTGATTTAAGCTGATGATGTTAGCCCGGTTTGGATTATGGTAGTGATGTACCGGATGGGTCTCCGGAGTCGGTCGATTGCCAAGCGAGATAGGATAGGTCGAGGGGGTTCCGTTTCCTCAAGTAGATGCTTTTCATTTTTCTGGCATCGTTCGATACATTTCTCGTTCAGAAAGGGTATCAGACTCGTGTTCCATGCGTGTCGGGATAACGCTTTACTTTATTTTCAACAAGTAGGCCTAAGTAGGCCTACTTGTTACGGCACGTTTATCGTGCAACTCTCCTGCCGACTCATGCCCGTTCTGGTGTTCCTCATCGTCTTCACGTAGTCAATCTGCCCGCTCCCTTCTATTTATACGATGCTACGATGCTATTCTGAAAAAGGCGTAGGACAACGGAAAATGTAGGGCTACGGCTGCTTATTTGTAAACAGTATACGCCTATCGATTGAAACCAAAGTACGAATGAAATCCGCTCTATTGGATTACACGGACATCAAATGGGCTTCTGTAACGTCTGTTTCAAGCGATATAAAATTATAACTTGGGCATAGGTAGAGTGGTGTTAGCCGACGCCACGGGATAGAAGTTGATGATATCGAGAGAGGATTAAAGTCAGACAGAATACATTCATTGCGGGCGGCCAAATATACAGCGGCTGTCAACGTCTCTAGCGGACAAGCACAAAACTAGTTTTATATTTCCTAGTTAAAAGTCAAAGTGAAACTGTCTTGTCAATCATCAACGCACAGCGGGTTGGCTGGCCGGCGGCCACCTCGTACTTTGACCGAAAAAATAACATTCTGTAAACGACTATAAAAAAACACAGTTCGGCGTATGCATAAGCGCAGACGCAGACCTTTACGTCGCTTCAATCGAGCCTCTTTTAATAACCACCGACTATTCACTTTTATTACTTTTTTCATTGAATATTTAAACAGACCTTCGATTCCGTTCCATCGCACAACACGGCACAATCGCTATACAACAAAAAATAATAAAATAAAAACTCATCTAACGCAGCAAATCCACTAAAACGTAAGAAGCATAAAGCGGCCTAAATAATAACAGGGCGCAATAGCACCATTTTATAAAACCAACTGTACGCATATTGTTCACCATTTCAAATAAATGATTCACCGACAAAAATCAACCAGACATTTGATTAGATTTACCAAACAGGCCTACTGTAACAGATAATAGATGGATGGATAGCCTACATTTCATTCACACACATACAGAGAAAAACACCGGATAGGCTACAATTGTGACCGACTCTAACTATGACCGATAAATAATAGGCTAAATGAAGACCAGATGATATTAATAGCTTCATTACGTAAATAACTAGACTTTACAAGTTATTAGTAAAATAGACTACTATGTGTTGTGTAGGCCTACAAGTGTCCATAGGTCAGATTGCGCGTAATAGCCTAAAAATTATTTTTACGTCAGATCATGGTATATTCCTTATCGATTAGCGATTGTATTATCGGTTACAGGAGAATAACAGGTACGGTACGGCTCTAATATTCCACTGTATTTAGGCTTACATTGAAATAAAAACTATAATTAATAATTATAAGTCTTCATTCAATGACCGTTAACAATATCACAGAATATAATGCGTCAATACAATTTACAAGCGATACAATTTCCATTAAAATATAAATACCACAAAGCACGATCAAGAAATATACTTACAAAGAATATATCAATAAAACTGACTATCATTTCAAAAAACTCCCCTCTTATAAAACAGGTTCTGCATCAACCAAGAGCGAATTTTTGTCCTGAATTTTTTATTGGCACCGTCCTTGCTATCAAAGGCAACGGCAAAGGAGAAGTATGTTTAATCCATAAGCAAAAACATTACGGCCAACCGAGTACACGGAACGTCCAGATCTGCCCTATACCTTGTTTCATACCCGTGGACATCAGACCTTAACTGATACGTATAGCGGCGGATACAAGATGTAAAAATGATATACTGGCATAATTTACAATTCCTTGGAAAGGGGTCTGCAATGCTCACGCGAAGGTTTGTGAAGTAGTATTGTCATTGTTTCTTTTGAAGCCATCAAAATTTTGTAAGCTGAAGAGGCATGACCCCATCAGTGATTGGCATAGGTAATGTGGCTCTGGAAAAGCGAAAAATAAATCGACAACCGTCTATTTAGGGACAGCAAACGCCTGAGTTTACGGAGGATGAAAATATAACCTTTAATTATTTTCCGTAAACATTCTGCACATGTCACTTCCAGCTCAAGTCAGAGTCTAAATGGAACCCTAAAAATGTAATTATATTGAAACATTATAAACAAGGACAGATTAATTATGGATAGGCCGACTGTAAATGACGACTAAATGCCATAAACCCCCCCCCCCCACCCATGCCTGTTTAAACGGATCGGAACCACCTCAGATGATGTTTTGCAAATTTTTTCAACTGAGGTGGCTCCATGAACCTTACAACACACGACAAACGGAAGAAATATTCGCCTCGGTTAAAAAGTAGGTCGTTACCCGAGCAGGCAAAACTTCAGTCTGAAGTTTCGCTCTTCCGTGATTTTACCGAAGGCGACTGCATTTGTTTAATGTCGGAGGAATGAATAGATGTATGCGAATCGTATAAGGGAAACTTTGTCGTCTGTTCGTAGTGAGTCAAAGTGAGGAAGAAACGACCGGAGAAATAAAAGATCGGTTCAGGTGTACGCGTGTTCTTTGATGAAGGAGAGCGACCTTATTCCATTGGAACAAAATTTTTTACGAATGAATCGCCTTCTTTACTATCGTTGTCACCGGCGTCTGCTCTATCAGTCTCACTAGTAGGCCTATGTACCTAACCGTTTCCTTTTTAACCAGGTGTCAACAGAACTGCTGAAGAATAGCTTCTTTACGTCTTTAATTCTCGAATTGTGAAAAGAAAAACATCACAGTAGTTAGCCACTTGCTCATGGCTTTTGTTAAGAGGCACGTAAAGGCATTTTTGTTTAGCTTCATCTTCACAGAATTTGATTACACTGCATATTAGATTTCGTTGAGGATAGTCTGCCCTCGTTTTCGGAAAACTAACATTTCTGTTTACGGTAACTAACAGTAATATATTTTAACTGTTAATCTAGAAAGGGTTCGCGCGCGATATACTGTAGGCGCTATATGCTCTGGGTAAAGGGTAGGTCTATAAGTTGTGTTTGTTGCACGGATGCTTTCCCTTCCCTCTTTTACCCCTCGTCACTCAAGTGACTAGGCCTATAGTTGCTTTGTGTCCAGTGTTGACAGGTAGCCTCCTAGATAGGCAGACGTTTCTTTTTAAAACCGACTTATCGCATTTAAACTTATTGTTAAGTAATTTAAACAAGGGTGTCTATGAATCCATCCGGAAAACTGTAACTGAATTCGGTATCTGACTTGTGACCGGCTCACTCTGTAGACAATCGAAAACTGTTCAATAGATATCCGTATAGATGAGCACGACATTTTTTCTATGGCCTTAAATAAAACGGCGCCACTTAATGAAAGTAAATTCGATTGTACCCCGTAATTTAAAATTCTCCGGTTTAAAGTTCGAAAGAGATTGCAAATATTTTGAACGGGATCAAAAACCGTGAAAACAATCGTGTCGTACCAACTTACAAAGCAAAGTGATGAATGGCGTCCAATTTATATAAAGCTACAAACGGGCCGGCCTGTCTGCGCTGCGGCCAGTCCAACTAGCTTCAATATCACGGGTCCCGGGTTCCATTCCCGGTCAGGTCTGGGATTTGTTAATCTAATATTACCCTCGTGTCTTTACATGAGAAACTTGTACGCATCACCAACTTCTGTAGGCATCATTACTAAATAAAACGTTTAAAAATTGAAAAGGTCTCCAAACGATACGTGTAAACGTGGAAGTGAAATTATTTTTGAAAATAATAAACGGTTGTTCACATGGGTAATGTTCTACCTTTCTGGGAATCCCTTTTCCAGGTCGTAGACGTAGACGTATTTTAGATCAGACGTAGATGATCAATTTCTGATGGAGCATTAAATATTCGCTGTTTGAAGAGAGCGAGAGCGCGACAGAGTCATTTTTTGTTAAAGCGCGCATCAAAACTACACAAAGAAATTTCTATTAACCAGTAATATTTATTAACCAGCTGAAAATGTTCGGCTGTAGTTTTATCGGCATTTTCTAAGAGCAGGAACACGATATGATCCGATACCTGTCTCGGTTATTTCGGTTCATTTTACAACGTGGTCGTGATGTTTTTAAAACTTTTCCAGGAGATATCAACACAGCTGATCGTTTTCTCTAATAAAACTAACTTCTCTCTAACAGATGTTCTGATTTACTGACGAAGCGATATTCTGATCCTGCTTTAACTCGTATCATTTCAAAAGCAATTTATCGGTCGATTTTGCCGAAATAAGTTAAGCTCTATAGCCTATTGATTTCTTGTCTTTTCGCAGTTTTCTTTCTCCCGATATCACACCGAATGTTTTGTTACAAAACACTTCACAGGCCTAATTAAAAGTATGAACTGTAAACAGTTTGTTAGGTCCAGCCGTACCTTTAATGTTTACAATTTTATTTTATAAATATTTACGGTCCAGCTGATCTAAATTTAAAATCTAACAATGTGTGTTGCTAGGCAACGAAAATAAACATAAAAAATCATTTATACATACAAGATCTTTAAAAACTGTACACTTTGGGAGGTGCATTCTATTCACCATTCATTACATTACAACATTAATTAAAAATATCATCGAATATTACTCCATTCATTTCAATACTAATCATTATTATACACGAATCATACTAACCATTATAATTATTGTACTAATCATTATATGAATCATTATTCAAACAATAATGGATTGCCAGACAGTTGATAGGCCTACTCTTCCTTTAGGAGGATGAAAAAGCCAAAATATGAAACCGATCGTCTACTTCGGCATTTTAGTAGTCTATCACTGGAATAATTTCATGCGAAATTTACAAACTCTATGCCGGGCGTTAAACTCAGTGCCAATTCACAGTTTTCTGTCAGAAACAGAAATAAAGTGGTTCATTTCGTTTCTTAATCGAGCTGTTCTCGACCGACTAAAGGCTAAAGATGTTGACTGTCACAAATGAAACAAAACACGACTACTCAACATGAGCCAAGCGGTGTATCGACAGAAGAGTGGCGAGGGAGTCAGTGTTTCCCGGTGGTAGATGTTGTAACGTGGTAACATTTACGCGACTTACAGCCTATTAGGCTGAAATAGGCTTATTATTTAATAGGGTGTATGCCTATCATTGATTTAAATACTTTGTTATTTACCAGTCGACTTAGAATCAGCTGCCTCGGTGTCTCAGTCAGTCAGGCACGCTCCTCGTGTCAAAATGAAGATCACAATCACGCCTATACAGTATTTTTATGATGGACAAAAATAATGGCCTGTTGTCACCGACTAAAACATATGGACGAGTAAAAACGAATGAGATCATTTTCAAACGGTTCAAAAGAAAAGTGGAAGACGCTTATTGTACATTTTTTTTTCTTTGGTTTAACGTCCGACTGTTTTGCAAATTGCTGCTAATGCAGACGGTGAAGGATGAAATGAATTTTTGTAACGTATGAAAAAATGCCATGCCCAAGTGCGATTCGAACCCAAGACCGCGTGATGAGAGGCGAGCACAGAACGGATTAAGAATGTCATCTGATATTGATGACTGAGAGCAGTGGAAGCAGTTGAGAAAACTGCCGCATCTTTTTTGACCCTGTCTGCGCCTAGTCCAAATTGTCTGCCTATTTCAAAACACAACCCGACTTTAAAGCGAAATAATTTCCACGGTTACACACTCCTGTTCCAGTCACTTGTTGACAATTAAACAGTAGGACCTATCTGAGAAAGTTACTTTGACTATTTTAAAGTAGAGCTGACATTTATGGCGCTCTCTTAAATATAGGATTCTTATTAAAATGTTTAATTAACTTCTATACTATATTTAGCGTCTTCGTATACGCAGTCTATATTTTATTTCGGGTGAAAGTGAAAAGTAAAAATGAAAAATTGTTTATTGGACCGCGTAGGCCTACAAGACATGGTGTGTCGCGTAGTGCACGGACACGAGTACAAAATCCAAGATATACAATCAGTTCAAAAGAAGTACAAAATACAAGATCGCACTAAATGTAAAATGTTTCCGGCCTATTGTCACACTCAGGCACGTTTTCTGTATGCCTGGCTGTTTGTCCCCTGGTCGCCATGCTAAGTCATTTGCTTAACCGATATAACTTAACAATACCGACGTACTTAACACTTCTTCTTTCGCTGCGGATCATGTGAGACCACTAAACCGATTTGCATAGATGTTTGACCGGCAAGCGTTTCCCTTATTCCCTTATTCCCTTATTTCCGACATGAAAGTTCAATAACTGGGATTCGCGTTTCTAGTACATGACAAGTGAACACCCTTAAATATCTCTGTTACCGAACCTACTTCACTTTCCAACTTACTTAGGCCTCCTCACTAAAATAGGTTGCAGGGCCTACGGCTTACATGTTCTGTAAATAATTTCTACATAATTTAGGCCTACTTCATAATTCACTCGGCAATTTATCTCTTTTAAAACAGAAATCATACAAAAAAAACTCTTGTACGGCCGACTACAAAATATTCCATCGAATGTTTAATTAGGCCTACTTCATAAACGAATAGGAAGAGCACGACGACTATTTTTAAATATTGTGGTGACTCGCTGCTTTATTTTCTTCTTGCGTAATTTGTTCCGACAAATTTAGCGTCCGTATTAGAAATCTAGTGATCAAATCTCGTCCTCGTGTTTTGATTGTGGACGTTAAATTCTGTAAAAATGTAGGCCTATTTTGCTTGATACACATAATCTTTTAAAAAAATGTGCAAAGAAGGAACTATAAGTTGAAGCTCCGTAAACAACGGCTATTGACGAGGTGAAGTGGTTTGCTCCCACCAATCCCCTCGTAACTTTTTTCAGTCCTTTAAAAAACATTGCGCTACACTATCGCCAACGGAACAGTCCCCCGACGCTGATATCGCTTTCCGGATAGGAGATGCCATTAAACCGTGGTAAGCGTAATTCGGATGTTTTTGTTACACAGATTTTATCGGTCATCCCAAACATGCCAAGAGACTGTTAGAAACTTCACACCCAGTCTGTATGTAGCCTAGGTAGGCGTAGGCGTACACGTACATCCACCTCCACTTGTGTCGGGTGCTCCAAGGAGAACCACCCAATCGCCCAATAGGAAACTTAAACCTATTCATTAATTTATTTCATGAAAATCGAATGAACAACGTAGTCTATATTGAGCAAGATTCGATCCGAACTGAGCACAAGTGAGGCTGTTGTTCGGTTATCACAAAGAGAACGAGGGCATCGATAGCGATGAAAAGTGTTGGCCTTCTCCGCTGTAGGGTCTACTAAAGACAGCAATTGCATTTTTCCACCGGTCAAAGAACAATCGCTTACAAAGTATCGGGATGGAGCTTGACGATCGCATTCAACCCAGATGGGAAAGTTAAAAAATGTTATTTTACGAGTGATTGACAAAAGCGCGCTCTGTTTTTCCAACGATTTTCAACATGTTCATTTAGTTTAGTCTTGAGAATTAACAAGAGAGGCGCACAGAAACTTTGCAAACTTACCGACATGAATCAACAACTACATAACAAGAAATAAGCGTTTGGTTCCCTCGCACACAACTACAAAAACGATATTCCTAAGTCGTTTTCATTATCTCGCCTCAAACCTCAAACCGCACCACCTGCTTTCCTAAAATTTTTAAGCTCATGGACCGTCAAAATGTTTAAACGGAGTTACATAAATCAACTTAAGCGTCGGCGGGCAAAATACGAAACAATTATTTGGCTACGCCTTTAAATGTTAGCAGATGAGGTGATATTTTGGTGGTGGCAGATGTTTTGATGTGGTGTTTCAAGAACAGACACTGGATTCACCTGTTTTACTGCATGACAAACCAAAGTTGAACACGTTTATTTCCCACCTAATTGAAATAAACACAGGCCAACATTCAGATCTAACGCGATTACAGTTACATCGTACGTTTCTGTAAATATTTTCAGAAGCAAAATTATTGTATTTTTTTTAGGAATCGCACATCATCGTTTGTGTAAATATATGTTACAAAGGTCTAACGGGCGGGTGTAAACTACAAACCGATTTCTTTCTTCTTATCAGGAAACTTGTACAACTACAATGAGCAAATGTGCAGTTGCATTGTACGAGTAGTTGCCATCGGCGCAGGCTAGGCGTTGTTCACAATACAACCTACCACAGTTCGATAAAAGATAACAGCAGAAGAAGGTGATTACTTTTCGGTCAATTACAGCCGTCTTTCAACGAGATAACTAGCAGGTGAAAGAAGCCGGAGGCGCGCCTGCGGCAACTCATTTTAGCCTAATTTTAATTTACATCCGTAATTAGAGTCTACTTAAAAGCTGTAATAGGTTAAGTATGATTGGTCGACCATGTTAACACGTAGTTCTTTATAATCAAGTATTCTATAATTATAACAATCAGTAGGCCTATTAAAAAATGTTAAATTATTCGGATCGCTGTTTTATTACAAGTAGCCTGTAGCCATATGTTCCCGTACACCCGCTAATCGCAATTACACGTTTTCTCGTTGTCCACAACTTTTATTTCAAAAGAAATTCCATCAGTTTTTAAAATGTCTGCACAAAACTGACGCAGAGACCATTTGAATGCGTGGCTATGTCGATAGTAGGTTCTAATTAGGCTTACAATACATCCGCTCCTTTTTTATCGACTACGAATTAATTTGTATTTTTAAAAAAATTATAACAAATCATATTTTTCAACTGTCAGCCGTAGTCGACATAAACACGCGCGGTCGGGCTCAAATGATGATCACGTACTAATTGTATCTCCAAATTCTTTAAAATAAAAATCTATTAAATGTTCAGTTTTAAGAGAAGCCATCGGAAAAGTGAACACCAGGCCTACGTGTTAGTTTCATCCACACGGTTTGTAACAGACTTGACCATAAATAATTTCTATTCAAAATTGAAAAGCTTTTGGACACACGCACGGAATTCCTCGCCCTAACCTTCCTGGACCGGGATCGGCTGTCTACTTTCATCTGAAAAAAGTCACTTTAAATGGCACTTTTTAAGGTGACGGTAACGGGTGTTTTATTAAGGACGCAACCCTCACTGTCAGAAGGTAAAACTAATCCATGCGTAAATGATCCGTCTCCCAACCTGTAGCCTATGTTGACAACAGTGTAGGCCTACTCAAAGCCAACTGCCTGACACAATTGAAATGTACAAAATATGCGTTGGTGCCGTCATGTCACAGCAGTCATTTCGATACGTTGTGTCAGGTGTCAGCTGTGGTTCTTCCCAAGGATGAACGCGTGTTTATTGCACAGACTTAAGCCTATAGGTATAGCGTGTAGGCCTACTGGTAAATCTTAAAAATGTGTGCAAGAAAGTTCCAGTTGGAATTTCCCGGTTCTGCCGGCCCTAATAAGTCGACAATATTGCGTTTGATCAATATTCCGTAAAACTGGGAGCGTACTCGATGAGAAACATTTCACCAGCAAACAAAGTTAACCGCGGAAGTTCTCCAAGATTTTAACAATGAAGTCGTCATTGTCTTGACCGGTTGCCCGACTCAAAATTTTGATCCAGAAATGTAATTTGATCTATTGCCGTCTGTCTGACCGACAGGAACAGATGTGCATACCACGTGAAATAACGCGGACTACTTGGTGAACGATAAAATGAAACCGCGCTCGTCCCGACACACTATTGTCTTGCGTAGCGAGTTCAAGTGTCGTTCAGCCCCCGACAAGTCACTTACATAGAATCGGTGCCTATTCAAAATCAGGCGTTCTAAATATTTTAGTGGCCGTGCAAACGCAGTTTGTAACAGTTAAACCCTAAACGGACCGTCAGTATCAGGCTAATTCATGCACGACGATTCATGCGACGTACGGAAACCGTCGCTTTGACACAGCACGATATTTTAGCGCTGCTTATGTTTGACCACGTAAGAAAGGGTTGCCAGTTCGGTATTTTTCGTTCGCCTAAATTAACTCACAAGCTTTTTTCTCTTTATTCTTCTTTCACTTTACGAGTAATATCGACTCTATTTACGTTGCAAATTGTCATCAAATTGTTCTCTCGTATAATATTTATTTACCCGTTTCAATGTTTTTGTGAATTATAGTGCAACCTCTTGAATGGACAACTAAAAAGTAGGATCGTAGACTAAATACGGGCACTACACGTGTTGATAATTAATTTGTAGTCGACAAGTTTTAGTGTGATTTTCGGCTGTCTCCACACGCTCCAACACACACCTCCAACACTCCAACATATCACCTCCTTATTAATTGGGTCACTCGACAATAGTAGACTAAACCACAAATTCATTTTTAACTAAAACTGTTAAAAATTAACCGAGTAAATTCCTTTTACTGAGTACATTTTTGTTAAACTGTTTACGTATATTTTAATTTACAACTTAGGTATTGCATAAATATAAATTCAATTTCATGTTATTCGATTAATTAATAAAGCTCAATTTAATTTAAATAGTTTATTAATTGAAAAATATCTGCTAGACACTAAAAGAACTGTCAACCGGTCTAGCAACAACAAACAATCAGCAAGACTACATTCACACGTGTACGACAAAATGTAGCAGCACGCCTATAGCCTACTAAAAGTTTGTCCTTTATACGACAGTCTATAAGTAAGCCCTACATGGGGTTCTATTCGTATCTGTGCTACGTGCGTTCCTTTCGACTGTATCATAAACGATCATAGGCTTAAGGTCTGGTTTTAAAATAGTTAACCACTTAACTTTCCAGTGTGCATACACCTACAAATTATAAATTATTCTTCAGATATTTCCATCCAACCTCTTCTAGTTTGAACCCTGTCTCTAAACATTCAATACTTTTGTTTCATAAGACCAAACTTATTAAAAAGTCACAATCAATTTCCGCCCGCCATGACAACGAATTGTATTCAATAACAAACCGATAAGAAAATGTACTTGATACAATCACGAAAGATACACAGGAGCAAAAATAAGAAATGTACGACAGTTTGCAGTCCAGATTCGAACAGCTACGTTATTTTGTACAGCCAAAACACGATAAAGACACACAGGAGCAAAAATAAGAAATGTACGACAGTTTGCAGCCCAGATTCGAACAGCTACGTTGTTTTGTACAGCCAAAACACGATAAAGACACACAGGAGCAAAAATAAGAAATGTACGACAGTTTGCAGTCCAGATTCGAACAGCTACGTTGTTTTGTACAGCCAAAACACGATAAAGACACACAGGAGCAAAAATAAGAAATGTACGACAGTTTGCAGTCCAGATTCGAACAGCTACGTTATTTTGTACAGCCAAAACACGATAAAGACACACAGGAGCAAAAATAAGAAATGTATGACAGTTTGCAGACTAGATTTGATCAGCTACGTTGTTTTGTATAGCCAAAACACGATATTCTATGTTAATACATCTATGTGGGTCAAGCTTCTTATTCTGATAGATGTCACCATTGAATCATTGTAATTTTTTAATGTTATTAATTTCGTTATGTTTATCGATTGCTTTACGGGTGTATCATCCAGGGTTGCTTCATATAAAATTGTTATTTCCGCAACTCATGCCTGAGCAAACCTTTACAGGTATGATTTCCGGCAATTTGTGTAACCGTAAAGGAAGAAGAAGGGAAGAATATAGAAAAAAGGGAGAAGAGGAGATGAGATTTTTATTATTATATTTTTTCTCCTTTTTATTTATTTTATTTTAAGTTATATGTTAGACTATATAGTTTACTGTGTGTAATAATTTGTTAAATAATTAATGTAACTTTTAATGGGAAATAAATGAAAAGTTGAATTAATTGAACAGAACACGTTTCCAACCGCACGATAGTCGTATAAAGTAGTGGGAACGACTGACTAAATTCTAGGGTCAGACGACAGCGGTGTTTAGTAGGCTAAATAGGACACTGGCAGGCAGGCAGTGTGTAGCACTAATCTGCCTACCCACATTACGCTTCTCTGTTAACCTTTAATTCCGTACTACTGTGAAAACAGCCGTACGGAAAATTTTCGATGTGTGTGCAATTGCGCGTTTGGTCACGGCGATCGTCTGCTGCAGTGGCAATGGACGGCGGCGGGATGGCGATCGTGCCGTGTCGTTTCAAGATCGATGTGTGTGAAGACTCGACGCTCTTCTTTCAGGCATCAAAAACTTTTTTGATGGCTGAAATTTTTCTGTACAGACAATGAAGGTGTGTAAAATTGACTTTACTGCAGCATTTTCACAAAGTGAACCGCCTCTCAACACACTAGCTACCTTTCTACTCTCCCAATAATACGATAAATTATTTTTAATCTGCCTTTATAAGACGGTACTGTTCTCCTGTTGGCCGTGTTTTCACATCCGTTGGTCTGTCAGCTGATATAACAATATCATCGGCCGCAAACAGCAGCAGTATGTGATTTTTAGTGGCCATGCCCCATGTAGGGGCTACCCAGCCGGACGTCTGGCTAAAAGTTACATCGTTAGGGTGGATGTAATTTATAATAATAGCAAAAACATCGAGTCCAAGTAAACACCGATAGGTACTCTTTAGAGGCGATTTTAAGAGGCCACAAAGTAGGCTATTGCATCCGAGTTCATTTCCTCATTTCCGTTACAGAGAATTATCGGTTTAACGACGTGAGTATTTAAAGAACCGTATTTTCATAATTTCGTTTATAAGTACCGTCCGATATAACGGATTTTTCGTGTCTTTGATACAGAGTGTAGTTATGGGACGGGGTCGGCCTACTCTGCCGTTAGAGCGGAGGCCGCAATTTAGAGGGTTTACTTATCGGTGTTATGAATACAACAGTTCATGTTCGAACTGAGTTCGCTCATACGGAGAACCAAGTCGTGTTTAAATGCGGGAAAGATGAACCGTCGAGGGGAAGCGGCATGATACAACCAATGAAAGGAACGTCTCGGAAACGGGGGCCCCCGTCGCGTAAGGTAAACTGAATGCGAACGCTAAGCGGTCGCCCTGCGGCTGTCCCCGTAGGAGGGCCCCATCCTCCCCTCCTCACCGTCCATCCTCCCATCACTCTACAATTGAAATCGCCTGAAAGCAATAAACATCAGAGAAGGACGGACAATCGTTTCGTTTCTCGGTGTGTTCTCTTCCTACTCCTACAGTGGCAGAGACCCCAAACCCTAACAAGTTACAACACGAGAGTTGGCGAGTCGGTAAATGAACTAAAAGACATCAGCAAAACTTGTTTACAAATCATTTTTAATTGCTGCCTTCTCTTTTTCAGTCCGCTTTCCGCTTGAATCGTGATGTATTTAATTTTTCTGCGATTATGAAACGTCTCTAAATCGTGGTTTTAGAGAATTTTTTTGTTTTCTCCATTATGTTGCCGCCTGTTTCGTAGGCTCCAATGAAACGACACATCGAACAATCGCAGGAAACGCTTCTTGGATTCAAGAGACCGCCGCACTGCAACCGATTCGGTAGTAACAGAACGGCAGAAAAACGCACGCTCTCTTAACTATTTATCGGGAGGGAACCGATTAGTTAAAACGACCGCATTACCGATGCGCTTTTATAACGTAATTACAAAAAGTGGTCATCATTTTCAAAACTAAACATCGGCCATCGGTGACACCGTGAAAGTTGTACGCCTACTGCCTACTGCCACTTGTTTCCTCCAATTTTATATTCGTCCGAGGTTCGCCCCGAGTCCACGTTAACGTCTACTTTTACAGGTAGCCGTTCAATCGTCCGATTGATCCAATAGGGACAAGGCCAAAGTTATTCTTTGAAGAAATGTCGTTGGTTTTCGTCATCCGTTCTATTTTAAGAATTCCTTCAAGCTTCTTGAGGGTTTATATGATAAATAGGCCTATCGTAGCATGTAGCCTAAACTTGCAATACGGAACGCCAATAAAAACACCGGCTAAAAGATTTGCAGACATTCAATCGCATACATTTCATAGCTACTGCAGACGACAAGTTTTTTGTTAAAAGTAGTTGGGGCAATACGGCGCACACCCAACTCTTTCTAATGTGCTCACCAAAAATCTGGCGTGAACCAATCATACGACTTTCTCTTGCCGTTGTAGATGATAGACCATATAACCCATGTTTAATCATGAGTAAACATTATAAAATGAAATACATTACCTAATTTTAATCACGAGTGAATGAAACAAAATGAAAATCAACCTTCGACTTAAAAATACGTAAAATCAGTAGTTGCCGCTAAACCAGGCTGTGTGGAGAAAAATGCTTTAAATGAAAGTTATAAGTTTATTAATTTCTTATAACTTTGATTATTTATGCACTTTTGTCATAAAATCGCACTAAGGCCGTAGAACACAGGATCACTAATTGGCGCTGAACTACGTTTTTGTTTTAGTAAGCTCTGTTGAAGAAAATGCAATTAGTAAAAGTTGTAGATTTTTATTTCCTTAGACCTATAGTATACATTTTTGTCATATAATACATACTAAGGCCGAAATCTTAATAAATTCCATTGATTTACAGATATTGATAAAAAAACCAGAAAATCACTAATTGCCGCTAAACTAAGCGTTGTATAAAAAATGAATAATATGAAAGTTGTAGGTTTTTAAATGTTCTACAGTTTTGGTTATTACACATTTGCCCTAGATGCTTATCAAGATCGCTACCTTAAAAACCAATTTCTACGAGAGCACAGGCATGGCGCTTATCCTATCTTTTAGAGCAAAAAAATGTAGCAAATGAGGCGATTTTAAATAAAATCGTAGGAGCCGCTTTTGAGAAAATTGCAAAAAAATGCAAAACCGCACGAATAAACTACTCCTTCCGGTTGACCGATTTTGATGAAAATCTTCGTGTCGGGTCGCTCTTGTGAATACCTAAGTTTCAAGTTTCAGCTCCGTAGGCTATTCTGTTATTGAGATATTTTGTTTACACGCGCGCGCACACAGACCAATTGCTAAAAATATTTTCTTTGGTTCAGGGGGTCTAAAAACGTGTATATCCGGAGGAAACTCGATTTTAAAAAATCGACATGACATAAAGACTAAAACATGACTGCAAACGAATTCTCCATATTCATAATCCAACTTAATAATTTTTAATTAACGAAAAACCAGATAAAAAATAATTATGACAGAATAATTCGATATACTAGGTACATTTTTAAACATACAGGCCTATTTGAATAAATTTAATTGATAATAAATTAATTTCTTTTTAAATAGGAATAATAAAAAAAATTTAATATAAAATTGCAATTGTACACAGAAAGTTGTTTTTTTTTATGTTCATATTTACGTAATTTATTTAGGTCGCATCAACCATTAAAAGGTCATTAGCGACTGCAACTACATAATGGCTATTTTACAAAAATAATAAAAAGTAGGGCCTGTATAGCCCTAAGTGTTTTGCTGTTGATAAAATCCGATTATACCTACAGCAGAATTCGGGCACGGGGTGAAACATATCGGTCAGTTTCCCACTTACGCCATTACTTCCGTGCAAAAACCGCTAAAGATTGTTTTTTTATGACCTAAGCTTTGACATAGACTATATTAGGGACTACATCTGACACTATCCCAATTGGCGACCCACTCCTGATAAAACTGATTAAAAAACAATTTGTACGTTGTATTGTAGAATGAAAGGAAGAAGAAACAAAATATAGCCTACAAGTAACTTGCCTAAAAAGATTGTTTGAATAAATACAAGATTATGATTGAACCGGACGTAGGACTAGTATGAGTGTTACGTTAACTTACGTTCAACACTGTGTACGCCTATAAGCCTATAAGCCTATAAACGACGAACAGGAGAACCAAGTCTGATATGGAGCACCGCACCGCCTGCCTCCTCGTGGGGCAGCCAGTGCTGTCAACCGTCAACCGTCAACCCACCTTCTGCACGTAAAAATTTCATCCGATATTTAGATACACTGGCATAGTTTTCATCGCTATTAAGACAAATTTTAATTAAAATATTTTTCGATATAATTAGTAAATGTGCCGATGAATCCGCAAAACGGCCATAACCGTTGAAAACCGTATGCCGATGTAGGCGTAGGTCGATGTAGGCTTGTAGGCCCACCGGTGAATAGCCCACCGGTTGTTAGTCGGTCGCAACTGGTGTACGCCTATGTTCATTGAAAGTGTTTTTCGCTTCTCTACTTCACTCCATTTTCGTATGTCGATTTCCCACATCTTTAAGACACTGAAAACCGGTTTTCATATCGCACAACTCGACCGGATTAGCGTACTTATTCAAACAAATTTGACACGGCACCCGACGGACGGAAGAAAGCAGTGAATAAGCGATCGGGATCAGTTTACGGAGGATAAACAACTCACACTCACCCTCTACAAATAAGCCTCTACACTACAGAATACCCGATAGGCTACCGAAAGCTGAAGCCGGAGCTAATCACCTGTCGTCCCCAGTAGCCTACCAACTATCACCACCGTACACCCGTAATGTTTTAAAAAAGTTAACGGGGCCCGTTTTTTATTATATAAGTAGGCTATAACCTCCTACTATTATTTGAAAAGTAATGAATCAGTGTTTTCCGATAATGTTCACTATCGAGTGAATAAATAGATGCGTGATAAGCGATTTTTCCAAAAATTTAGCAAAAGAATATAAATAGTTTTGTGCTGAGGCGGGGGGGGGGGGATGGCTGTGCGTAGCTAGCAAAACAATGATAAGGTGAGAGCTGATGTTGGTGCGCGGTACGGAATGAAAGAATACTTGTTCGGCTTTCGGCTCATCTTTGAAAGACAGAGACCGAAGTGCGGGGAGAGAATGGTAGACGATGACGGGATGAGGGGATGACGGGGGCAGGCGAGTCAAGGTTAGCGATTGAGCCTGGTTGCCCGTTGCCCCGTTGAGAGCAGCAATTAGTTAGGCCTACCGCTGTGAAAAACCGTGTTTCGTTCCACCGGAATAAAACCAGGTAAAAATAAGATTCACAGGAATGTTAAGTTGTTAACAAGATCATTAACGGCTTTACAATAAACGCGTACTGCACCCCCCCACCCCTGCACTCTTACATCTTGTAACCACAATAAATTTATAAAGCAACTTCGTCACGTAAATAAACAATATAGCCAGCCCTACATTATTAATATTATGCAAGTTAGAAAATTGGGGTAGGGATGCACACACACACTCACACTACTCATACTTTCAGTAACAATATTGAAATGAAGGAGCGAATACTACACGGCCTCCCCCCCACCCCTAAATTTTATGTACGCCTTGAACGAGTAACAAGAATAACTTATTTGCATAGTAAAAGTAGCAAGTGATGGTGTGAGCGAGACAGCAGACCTCCGACTTTTCACAAACCAATCCATTCATGTTAAACGATCGTTTTTACGCTATCCACTGTTTCAGTTTCAGTGTTTTGATTTAAAACACTTTCTACTGAAACAGCTTTTAAATGAGTAGGTAGGCCTACGTCATTTAAGGTTTTCACAGAAGCTGGTGGTAGGCCCTACGGTGCTTTTCGTACCCGGCCGGGCAGGCCTATCTATCAAATCACTCAATTTTTCTAATACATAACGCATTCTCATACAAATGCAAACGCAAGGCAATCGTTTCGATTTCTCACAGATCGCATACCCGACAAGTTTCGCTATAAAATTAATTTCTTGTTTTTCTTTTTTGATGTCGTATGATTTATGTAGGCTAATATAATTGTGGAAATTGCAGCCGGCGGCGGCGGCTACGCATCCCATTTTGTTACTCTAGTAGCCTATAGGCCTAGCAGTAGGCCTACGGTTGACAACAGGGCAGGGCAGGGCTATTCAATTTTCATTCAGATCGTCAACTGACCGAGAGTAGGCCTATAAATTGCATTGGACTTCAGTTAGTCCTAAATGGGCCTACTTGTTAACTGTGATTATAGTGAGCGTAGGCCTACTGTCTGTTGCTTCCATCTTGCCGAGTAGGCGCACAGATACGCTAGATGGCTCGATCTATTTCAGGCTTATCATAGAAGGCCAATATTTATGTCGGATACATTAGCACAAGTGATAATTTCAGATAGTTCTATTCAGTTGCGAGTCGGAACCAATCAGCAATCGTTAAATGAATCACGCGACGGAGTCAGGCCAGAATTAAAGTTTTCATGTGGAAATATCTATATAAGAGACGGTCAGTAGAAACGAAAAAAATCTTCTGGGAGGCGACCGTCGATTAGGAAGGACACTCACAAAGTTTCGGATGTTAGGTGTTCGGAAGAAGGAGAGCGGCCAGAACTGCAGCGAGTGACTATCCATGCGTGGCCGGAACATCAGGTTTAGGTAGCCTACAGTACGAAATGAAGTTGCGCATTCATTTTAAAAATATAATTGTTGTTGGATGGTTAAAGCAAAGCGTCGGTCAGCAGACGAAGTCGAATGGCGCGTGAGAACGTGAAATGGGAAGCGACTGGCTGCTCTCCACAAAACATCTTCGTTTTTAAACCGTTGTACGCGGAAGCGTTTACACAGTAGACAGTCCTATCGAGTCGGATAAGTGTGAGACTGCCGCCCGGTATGAAGAACCGTCCATTCTTTATGAATCTAGTAGCGGCTCGAATATTGGTAGGCCTACATTTACCAATTATGGGGTGCAAACACACTACGCACATCTTTCAATTGATTCAATCAGTATCGGACCGGGTCGTCCGGTACCTTATGCCGTGGAAATTTCATTTTCACCTGAAATTACAGCAGCTATAGGGCTTTCTATACGGCAATGGAGTAACAATTACTGAGTTTAATCTCGATTCAATATCTTGCTTCAGTCTGTAGCAACCGACTCGGGTCAATCAACAACAATGTGGATCCTAGAATAAAGTAGGTCTACACTGTTGTACTGTTTGGCGTAAATAAACGAAGAAAACGTTTATTAAAAACTAAAAACGCTTGTTCAGAATAGAACACATGTTTCATCACAAAAATCTACTTGAGACGGAAATCAGTTGAGAATACTGAATCAGGTTGTAGTTGAACCGTTCTCGTGGCATCTATCCTATCTATACCCGAGTGGATACGACTAATCGGGTTCCACTACTTTTCATGCGCCTATTTGTCACTCGTAATATCTATAAATATTTCTACTAAATGCTTCATGCCATCTTTTTATCGACACGATTTTTGTTTTTTCCCAGCTTTTCTTCGGTTTAATACTTTAAAAACTTCTTGAGAAGATTGATTCGTTCGTAATTAAAGGAATAGTTAGAAGCCTTAAACGGTCAGTTTTTGTTAACCGGTGTAGAAGAGAGGAACGGAAGGGGTGTTTCGGAAGACCTATTACACGTCTAAAATCAGGTGAGTTGTCGCAGTCGGATGGTGCAAGTCCGGACAAGCGGGTCAAACGATTGATTTGAAGATCGGTGACGGCTGCGGCCACTCGGCTGCTTTTTATACCAGGCTATTTAGCTACACATTTCAATAATAGCTATTTTATATTTTCTGTGCATTCGTTGTAGAATTTCACATGAGACAGGCGATTTATTTTCAAGCGGTGGTTGGGTAAGCCCGATCTATTTTAGTCGACCGGTACAGACATAGGCTATATTTTCAACACGAAACACGATTACCTGATTGCCTTGCACAGCGTAAGTCTAACGCAAACGTACACGGAACTCAGCCGCCCAAGTGAAGTAAAAAAGAAAAAGCGATCGCCATAAACATGATTTAGTAGACAGACGTAAGGCACAACAGAGCCTCGGGCTCCTTCCTCGACGCCTACATAGGCCTATTACGATGCCTTTTCTAATTTGCTCATGACATTCCGACAGTCAGTATATTCTAAAAGATATGTTCACCTTTTAAATATATTTTATGAATTCATAATTTTTAAATGAGAAATTATAATTCGTGTCGTTTCGTTTCGTAACCTCCTCGTATGATATACGCTAGATGATGCGAACGGTTCACATCGATCAACTGCTGCCTCAAATCTACAGACGAAGGCACACCCATCTTATAATAAAACGACGACAAACAAAGTGGGAGCGATAATGCATACGCCTCAAACAACAACTCACCTTTGCCAAAACGAGCATCGGAAAGGCCCAAACGTAGAGAGCACTCCTCGAATATACGAGTAGGCCTAAGGCTTATGCCTAGTTGCCTAAGCTTCATTTCTATTCTATATTTATCAATTTGTAGGCTGTATTTTCAATTTTACCATCGATGACAGTTTCGCCTGCTATAATTAACCCATTTTCTGCCGAAATAAAATGAAAAAAATATTTTTAATGGTTATTTATTTAATATCAAATAACACGTGTTAACTCAGAAGTACATAAATTGTAAAAAAAATTATGATGGCAGAGAAAAAAGGGTTCGTTTACGCACCTTTGGCAAAATGAGTGAAAAATATTCATTTGAATAAGATAGTGTTGTTTAGCGAACAGTAGTTCTGATAATAATTAAGCTATTATTATTATTATTATTATATTTTATTGCATTACAATATTTTTTATGATATACTTACTAACATACAAATTAACATGCTATTACAAATACAATGCCTTGTTGCCGAGAAAAATACACAACTATCGGCTACATGAATTCATTTAAAAAAGTCCAATATAAGTAGCCTGCTGCAAACTGTGAATACCACTAAGCCTACATTCTAAAATATGATAATTATATTTTTTTCATAGGCCTGCCTAAGATATTCTTGAAAACATTTTTAATGCAAGTGCGCTTTACGGTTTTTACATAAGTGTAGGTCCTATAGGCCTATTGTACGGCTTCTACAAAGTCTACATCTCGGTCTAGTTTTTCTCATGTTCTCATAAATTAGACAGAGGTATGTGAAATTTCATCAAAACGAACGTCGTTTGGTAGGCCCACACCGTTTTTTGAAGGACAGCCTTAGCTGGACAACTAAGGGCTACCTATTTCGTTTTCTTCTGTCTCGGCAATAGTCGGTGGAATTATTTTTTAGTTGGCCGGATTTTATGATCGACCGGACCGAAACACCGAATAGACCTAACACCGAAAATCCAATCGACTGATTTTCCTGATTAGCCGGTTCACGTACTCGTATATTTGGGGTGAGTTTACTGCCACCGAATCGACGCCATTTACAAACAACGGCCACCACCACCACTTTTTACTCCAATTCTACAATTCGTAATACCGTTGTCGTGGCAATCAACTCCACCCGTGTATTTTACGTAGGCCTATCCATTTGTCATTACCGGCTGGCTAAAAACAATCTCTTTTCTTCTTTGCGGTTGATAAACAGTTAATGCCGCCTGTCACTTCGGCAAGCGTCGTTCGGATTTTGGAACTCCTCATTTTAACACTCGATAAACATTTTACTTTAAAAGTAAACTTACACTGAAATATACAATTCACTTCAATAAACACCACTAGAATATGAAAAATGCCTCAATTCACGTTACGGAGTAAACTTGTACACTTGTACACTTGTACACTTGTACACTATCGACAACGACTGGCGAATGAATATAACAGCTATTGACAAACATTAATCCGTGTGAAAATAGAATAGATTAGGCTACACGAAGACCAGTACTCACTCATCACTCAACACTACTGGCCAAAGCTGCGCAACGCACCATTTTAAATTATTCATTTTTATATTCTTTGTCACTCACAGCAACTCTTTGATGACCAAATAAACCGAAAACCATACCGATGACAAATGTATAGTGTTCAGGATCATTCCTTTTCAAAACCGGCGCGTGACTACAGAAAATACTCATATTTTTAATTATTATAAAATTAAACTGGCCCAAAACATTACTTCACCATGGAAACTTGTCCAAAAATAAGTAGGCCTACCAACTGTAAAATGATGACAAAAAATTATATAAATGTAGAAAAAAATAACCTACAACTGAGAAGGTTCGTTTACGCACCTTGGGCCGTTAATCGGGTTTTTTTTATTTTCATTTGCCAACGACGATGACTGAATTAAAGCCGACAAATATTTTCGGCTGATGTATTAGGGCCTATACATTAAGCGAGATAACTTGATGACTTCATTCCGAAATAAAAATCTGATTAAAACAAAAGTTGATCTGCTTTACGCTTAAATTTTTCAAGCCACTCGACTATTTATACTTCTGTCAACTGTTTGTCACGAGTAAATTGTTTTTTTTTCTTTTTTTGTAGGCGACTCTGTTTACAGAAACGAAGCGAAAAGGAGTTTTTGGCGTCACACATAAGTCGTGACTATTCGATATGGAATCCACCTATATTTTTTGGCGGTTACAATAGACTTTGTTTCCGATGAATAGAAATAAGACTTTAACTGATTTACTGGAGGCCTATTTCAGAAATTTCTCTGCGAAACCCATCTGACATTTAGCTCTCGTTTAGTCATAATGCTGCACTTATCAGATCAACTATTCACGAGAACTGTAATCGTCTGCAAGAGCCGACAACTCACCATGAGGCGACTGCAACAGTCTTAAAATCGGCCTGAATCACGTGATCTAGGGGCTGTTTACGTCCGTCCAAGATTTTCCGCAGCGGGGGAAAATTTAAAAAAATTCTCATCAATGAAAACCGAAAACAAAATACGATCCGATCTGAGTTTGTGAACGCGCCGACCGAATCTCTCACGTTATATTCACTTGAAACAAAAAGCCAGCAGGCAGGAGGCGTACCGCCATCGTAGGCTTATTTCCAAAAATTCTATCGCTTCCAATGTACGAGTCGATTTATTCCGACAACAGACCTGGGAAGATCTATCAGGACGTAACTACTTTTAATCAACTCACGTTTCAAACAGCTGTACAGGTCTGCATTGGCCCTGACCCTCGCCTGAATTTCTACGCTTAATATATCACGTTTCATACGTCACCCAAACAATCCGCATTCTATTCAATATCGGAAAATATCAATCCTCTTCTCGTTTCCACATTTTATTAGGGTATTCGGCACATTCATGTGATCAGTGTTTTTGTTTCTTCAGGAAATGAACATTTTTACGGTTTTTTTCTGTTCATGTCATCGTTCTGTTGTTTGTTTATCGTGCTCAGTAAATTAGAACGCTGTGCAATAGAGTGTATAAAAGGTCGCGATAATTATGTATAGGCCTATATTAAAAGTTGAGAGCAGCCACCTGTTGTGCAAAGACTTGATACCGCTTCAGCTCCTCAAATCTCCAAATGTGTTAACTAGATGGGCTTATCTAAAACGCACTCGCCAGTAGGCCTACTCATACAGCAGCAGATGATCGGTGTTTAATTTTCGACTATAGAGAGCGTTTATTAAACTACAAACTTTTTGAAGCTATTATTGCTACGCTGACACACTTCATTGCACGGTGAAATGCCTTTCCTCTTTCTCTTTTCTCTTTCCTTTACCTTACATCCATCTCAGCCCTTCTTTTACTCTAAAAGTCAATAACTTGTAATCTGTACTTATTTAGATTCGTATGAATATTTCAGTTTTTACTTTCTGAACTTTGTTCCGGTTGTCTTGAAACCACAGACCGTAAAATTCTGTTTGACTTTACCTGTCGTCTCTACCGATTATTGGAAAATTTTGCAAGAAAATGTAAATTCTTTGAATTTGAAATACGAATGTGCTACTGTGATCCATTTTCGAAAAACGGCATAGGCGATAGATGTTTATTGAGGACCATTTCACGGATTGTACGCGCATCGGCCGATCAACATGCACAGTCTGTTCAAATAAATGAAGAATGTTTTGCCAGTTTGCCGACGACCCGATGCGATCCTAGCCTACTCGACAGCGCAATGGACGTCAAATTGTAGGGCTACTAATGAATTTTTACAAGCCTTCACTCTATCATACAATCATGGCTTTGCCCGCTCATTTATTATTATCGTCATTCGCATTCACCACGTTCACATCGGACGTTGTGCCGACTGGCGGCGGCTGCCCACTTGTTGTCGGCAACAGTGAAATCCTCTTTTTCGTCCTCTGAGTCGTCGAAATGTGAACGATCGACCAGATAAAGTGCATTTCAAGTGAATGCGTTTCATTTTCTTACTTTACCTGCCACGCATTGATCTAGCCTTTCTTTGGCTGGCTATTAATCGTCGTTCCTAATAGGCCTGAATACAAATCGGTCTTGTTTTTATACCCCGCCGCGTAGTTGAAATTTCTTTTCTGCCGGGTCGAATGGCTTGCAATATTACGACTACGTAATAAGGACGTTTTACGTCAAGTATTTAGGCCTATGCGATATCTTATCACCAATCATTATTTACTCGCACGTCATTCATCAGCGCTTTTTAAGTAGGCAGCCTACTTTTTTGAGTAAGCCTACTCTCCCGTCACCTGGTACACTTCTGCCTACTGGTCACCGACCGGTCATTTAACAGAGATTCATGATCGGAATCAGTGTGCTCGTAAAATGTGCTCGATCCAGTGGAATGCCGTCACTACGTAGGCCTAAACCCAATACATCTCACTAACCGATTCTACACAATTCATTTCTATAAGAATCTTTTAAATGTGTCGTCGGTTGAAACCCAGCAGAAAAACGATTCGCGGTAAGATTAACGTCTCTTATTTTAAATGTTTAGGCTTATATACAGAGCATTGATAAGGTTGACAGCCACGTTAAATAATTTTCCACAGCTATTTCAAAAGGGAAAGTGAAAATTAAAATAAGACTCCGAACAGATGGCAACCACCAATTAGGTCCCTCTTAAAACTCTTAAACGAACCCCGTAAGAGACAAATTGCGTTCAAGGGCGTACAAAGCAAAAGTATATCAACATAAATTACTGAAGCAGGAGAAATCTGTCAGAAATGGCGGTTGCACGCATAAGGCTGTAAATAATGCTAAACCTCTGTCTCATCACTGACTGACCAACAACCGAGACGGTGACGGTTTTTATTATCTCTACCCGTCAGGCTTAACAAATGAAGTGAAGTACACGTCAAGAAAATCAGATAAACCCAGCACCTAGGTAGGCCGATTACCGTGTTAAATTAATTACATTTTGTTGCTCGCTTCGATCAGTGTCATCCACTGATATTTGCCGGATAATAGCCTGCACAATTTACCTCAGCCATTTGTGAAAGAAGACGAAATATTTAGAAAGGAACTCTTCCGTGGTCGGCTGTAGGCCACAACCACAACTATTTAAAGACGAACGTAATTTATGCATGCTCGTATTTTGTGGCCGCATGAGTAGGCCTACGCTTTTGCTCGATCAATCTACTGTTGTGATTTCCTTGTGTTGTATTTTCGGCATTTATATTCTGTAAAAGTGTAGGTAGGCCTATTACTTTATAGGCCTCTAGGCGTATATGATCACTTGAAAAATATAGAAAGAAAGAACTGTAAGCAATTGAATCGCCTCAAAGGATGGTATCTGGCACGGAATCAGGTGGTATATTCCTGTACTGCCACTGTAGCCCCCTAGGCCCTATATAGCCTACGTAATTGGTTCCATAGGCGATCACCCAAAGAAGGGTTATCGGATAACGAAACACATCGGATGACGATGAATAGGAAAGCGATTAGGTAGTCACTTGAGTCTACATCTAGGCCTAACGGATAAAAACGGTAGGCCTACGGTACGCCGCCAGTATGCTGACAAGCTAATGCAGTAGGCTACGCCATGCATAAGTTGTTAAATTTACAAGTAGGAAAGCAGCTCCGACTATCCCCAGGCAAAGAACAGTATTTCTAGGCGTTTGTACCAAAACAGCTACAGTTGTGAAAGGAAGGATTGAAACAATAAACCGATTCATGTAATGTGAGAGAGCTGAAGGGGATAGCGAGGTCTAGCACTGGCGCATATGTAGCCTATTCGTGATACATGTATAGCGTATGCCTACTTAGGCTAATATTAATAGCAAGTGATAGGGCCTACCTTCTACCGAAAAAAACCTATAAACAAGAAAAAAAGGATGCCGAGAATGCGTAACGGACCGTACCGAGATCAGACTACCTTGAAGTGAATACACTTCAAGGGCTTCTATGAAGAACTAAAACAGAGCATCGCATAAGTGGAAGAACTGAGAAAAGCGTAGAGGGAAAGAATGTAGGGAATGAGAGCGGCAAAATAAGCTTCCAGAGATCTTCAAAGTTAGGCCTACTTTTCGTTAAAAACACAAACAAAGAACATTTTTCGGCCTAAAAAATCAGTAAAGTTTCACTTTTTAAACATTTATTGAGTAAATGGCAGTCAACCGAATGTGCATTTATTTATGTGTAGACCTATCTGATTGAGGTAGGTCTGTGAAATATGTGTGCGCGTATAAGCAACCGGTCTATCCTTGGAGCTAGATAAACAGCCTACCGTATTTAAACGTTGAGTGGCCTTGATCTGATTGGAGCGAGATAAACAGCCTACCGTATTTAAACGTTGAGTGGCCTTGATCTGATTGGAGCGAGATAAACAGCCTACCGTATTTAAACGTTGAGTGGCCTTGATCTGATTGGAGCGAGATAAACAGCCTACCGTATTTAAACGTTGAGTGGCCTTGATCTGATTGGAGCGAGATAAACAGCCTACCTTATTTAAACGTTGAGTGGCCTTGATCTGATTGGAGCGAGATAAACAGCCTACCGTATTTAAACGTTGAGTGGCCTTGATCTGATTGGAGCGAGATAAAGAGCCTACCGTATTTAAACGTTGAGTGGCTTTCATCTGATTCGATGGCGTCCTCATCAAGTGATTATCAGCCCATCAGCCCTCAGCCAGTGCCTGGCCAGCGACATTACAGGATGTGAATTTTTCATATGATACCCATCACTCCGTTAACGCACCTCGGTATAGCGAATCGTTTATGATAGTCACCGCTTTCATAAAACAACTGCACCCGACGTTTTCTCATATTTGATTGTAATTGGTGCAAAATAGATGGGGCTTATAAAGCGAGGATGCAAAATTTATTGAGATTAAACTTTTGTTTGAAAACAAAGCCATTGTAATCCATTTGTCTGGTGTTCAAGTAATTTTCATGAGGCCCACTTTGTGACGCTTTTAATATACGCCTTAGCGTAGGCCTACTATTATCTCGCCTATTTAACGGCACCCACACGCGGTTCACCTCAAATTCTACGTTTCAATTATTTTTATCGCCGACTTTCGTTTTAGGCAAATAGAGAGAAATCGATTTAGGCTACCGTGAACGCTTTGAAGAGACCACGTAACATCACTCAGGCTAAAGCAATAATATTGGTACATGTCGGCCGATTGCCTTGGTGCAGATGCAAGATAAGGATGCAGGAATTCACTTTGTTAAACGATTTTATTGAAGAAAAAGAATAATTTTTAACACGTTCTTAAAATACCGACTTGTTCAGTTTGTTATAGCGTAGGCTATTTCGGCTAATGTAGCCGTTCATACTATCTACAACCCAAGTTAAAAATAATGAAGTAAAATTTCAAATTTTAATGTTTATTTATTAAGGCTTATCTCACCCACTCACACTCACATGAGTAGTCGTCTAATGGTCTCATCTCACTGAGATGGAAATTTGCGCATATTCAGTGTGTTCATCACCCATCACCTAGCGAGTAAGCTAGACCAGATGTTGGTAGCTGTTGGCAAGCGCAATTCTTTACTAGACTATATCATGGAACAAACAACAACTTATAAAGAATTTCACGCAAATTAAATCGACCGATATCTGCACCACCAGATGTCGGTGCTCAACCCGGCGCTAGTAAACAAATTTTAAATTTTCCAAACACATTTTTTCAACACACGGTTTCTCAAATTAAATTTATTGTGAGTTACTGGATTTTGTTATAATCTTTTCAAATCGATTTGTAAGCAGCCGATAAACAAAGCTCGGTAGAAAATCGTTTTGCAACCGATGGCACTGGTAGGCCTACAATTGATTTTGCTTGCAACATTGTTTCAAACAGAACACGCCTAACTGCTGGAGCCGTATTAGGTTTATTATGTGGAAATAGATGTCTTATGAAGCTCAAGGAATTGTTCGGTTTGATCCGCAATTTTTATTTTGTAACCGGTAGACGGGTGATAAGTTATGCATAAACACATACATTATACCTACGAGTTGAAACCCGATCGTTCAATTAGTTCCACTTGTTTGCCGGAAATGAATTTTAAATTGTTTGTTTTTAATTACGTGATCCGTTAACAGTTTGCTATTTTTGTTTCTATGACGGTATGAAACGGTCGTGTAGGTATTTTTGAAGGCATTGACAATTACGGGGGTGTGAAAAAATAGAATAAAGAAGGTTTTACAGAGATAACAAAAGAGTAACAAAAGGTTGTTTGTAAGGCCGAGTGAAGACGCCATATCTTTTTCTCATTGAATAATGAACAAATGAATCTATTTTGTGAAGCCCCCCCCTCTAACCCTCCAACTATTTGCCGTTTCAACACGTCTGGATAAACATGAGCAGCATCGAAATGCGGCGTGTTTTCATAAGTTGCATTGCAAGGGAGCAAACCCTTCTCATTCAATAACTAGAACCCTCTTTCTGGTCTCATAATGCTCCGCCTATTCCGCTCCGCATTTCAATCCACCTTATGTGGCGTGAGTGTCGCGGTACCTTCATTGTTATTCTTCCTTTCAAAAAGTACGCCTATCGCATTGTCTGCGTGAAATTTATACCGGTCTAACCAATAGAAAAACACACACAGCGCATCTAGGAACCGACCGCTACGCCACGGGTTCATACCCGATTACCTTTATCTCATCGTAAACAATTTTTGTACTTTTGTTATCTGTCATCTTTCGATTCCATTATCTACAGACTTTTGCTTCTTGAAATCTATACGCCTCCGGCTTTTCAACAGATTTCCGTGCGACATAACATCCCCCCACTGCTATACCCGCTGCTAACAGCCGGGATAGGAAAAAGAGATTTTTATGAACAACAAAGAAACCCTTCCTTTTCATCGGTAAACTACCCAATAAAGATACGATTCTTTTAGCGATCTTTATCAGATGGCGGGCGAGTGAACAACATTTGCATTTTACAGATTAGGCCTACAGATACTTTTAGCATTTTCATCAATTCGTGTACTTCACCGCCGGTCCGGGTGGGTTACAGGCCCGGTTGTTGTTATTTAGCCTACATACAAATGATAAGCTTATGAAATAAATTAGCCAGAAATGAATGCAGGTAGGCTACGCCTATAACTTTTACAAAATGTAGGCTATACGCCTACGATGAAATAAAACTGTGCGTACAATCGGCTGCGGCACATCCATCGACGGACTATAGAAGATTGAATCGACTGCGGTCGGAATCGATCTGCTTATGATGGGTGAAAAGTGACTGTTTGTACGCCGCAGCCGGAATATCCCTAAGTGGTGGTCGGATAACGAGCACCAGTGCGTCATAGGCCTAATAGAATAGCCTATTTCTTATCGTCATGATTGATTATTTTTATGCTTATCAACCGTGTGCAATAAAATAGGCGTGCCTGAAGTTTCCTCTGAATAGGCGTACGCCTACACACATGTAGATTTCTGTTAAAACTACCTGAGCTGGATGCAGCGGGCCGCCGCTGAAAAATGCACATAGCCGATATTTAAATGTAAACGGTCATCATGAATCTGAAATGTGAATCGACAAGATGACGTCTTTTGTACAAATCGCTCGCGACCCCGGACTCAATTAAAACGCGTATGTCTTGCCTGTGCCAGTAAACACCGGTTAAGACCGAAATACTGAAGTTTTTCCAATCATCCGTGGATCACATAAATGGATTACGGTATAGATTTTGGATCACGATGGATCGATCACTCGAGTCACTGGTATCATACAATATTGAAAAGTATTTTTTTAACCCGGCCTTTCTTCATTTAGGTACTATAACTGCAGCACTCTAAATTTATTGTGGTAGGCCCGTTTACGCCTTTTCCCTACCTACGCACGTTCTTCGGGGTTTTTGCGCTTTTCAAAAAAAACCGTTTTTGTTTGGACTAGGCCGAATCGCGGTGTTCGGTCCGATACAGAATGAAACAGTAGGCTACAAATGGTACAGATGGTCTGTTTAAAATGATTGAAAGTTGACAACGCTTAGAATGCTCAGCAGACGGCTGGCTACATCACCGTAACAAACATCTCTACGTTTGGCTTTAACAGCTTTGGCTTTACTTCGGGTATTCGCTTTTAGCAAGACGGTCAGACGGTCGACGCAAACGCAGACCCCATTTAAACGACGTAAGATGTTGACAAGTGATCTCTTAAAATATTTAAATTATATTAAAATTGTAGCGAGACTAAAAATTTTTAAAGAAAAATGTAAAATATCATATGCAATAATAATAATAATAATACGAAGAAGAAGAAGAAGTTAGAAACGATGTGAAGAGACGCCAAGAAGTAAGAAAACTCATCGCTGTTTCATTTCGGATGAGTGAGCACACATCCATCTACGACACGTTATATTTAACATGTTATCCATCAGAAATCTCTTTCATCTTGAAATCATATAGCTACAGCCATCAGCTGTATGCTTGAGCTGTTGAAAAAATGAAAATTAAATGATCCTGCACTCGGGCCGCTTAGTGTTTCGTTTTTAAAAGCGGCAGTAAGAAAGTTAAGGTATTTACTGGGGCGAAAAACTACATTCACAGGACTCTACTACAAGTGGATGGACTTGGACCTCGTACAAATTACAATCCCTGCTTACTTTTAATAATTCACTTAATATTTACAGTAGATAGGCCTATCCAATCAGATGTCAACTGCATTCACTATTACACGGGTGCCGTACAGCACTTGGCATATTTTCAAACGCTCCGATTGTTTCGTTCGGTTCGGTGGAACAACGACCGACGTGTCCGAGTGGTGGATCGTCCATTCTGGTTTCAGCACCCCCTTAAAGTAAAGGGTAGCCATTGTTGAAGACTAAACTGAGAGTAAAGAGTTGCGAACAAGCTGCCAGAGATCATTTCCAGTTCTTTCCTTTTCTTCTTGACTTGTTCCTTCCGACTGCTTTGCATCTAAGGTGATTGCGAGATATTATCCAGTGTCAGCATGAGGTAGGCCTTTAGCATTGCTGTTGATAAATATGCGGGCGCGATCCATCCTCTTGCCGGAGAAATTCAAACAGGCCTATGCCGACTCGGTTTCTTTTTCACTTTTTTAGTTTTTCAAGAAGCGGCCCGGCATCGACTGGTTTCATTTCGGAATCACTGGCCTCGTATTTGATTCGCATCTGTACCGAGATATAGGCCTAAGACTAACACTTGCCCTAAATATGACCGTAGGATTCGTTGTGATCCGTCCGTCCCTCCTTCCACACTTTGGTAGACCCAACGCCAACACGCTTCGGCTATAACCACTAACATTGCCCAACAGATATTTCTCTTTTCCGATGCGGTATGCGATTAGCCTACTTAGTCGATCATGGTGTGTTTATTTTTAAATTTAAATTTATGCTACGGGATGAAGCGCTGTTATTTACTACCGGTTGAAACGAGGTAGCTGCGTTCTACCGTCGTCATGCAGCATACTAAGGGAAAAGCTGTCTCATCTCGACTCGCTGACGCTGAGCTAAATTATATATCGGTGGGCAAGGGGAAGCACTTGCTGGTAATAAGGCGACTTTACGTCCTAACTTTTAGTTTAGGTTGACTGTTAGGATCATTGTTTGTAATGAGCCCCAAGAGGCATTATGAGAAGAGGGCGAGCAGTAGCAGTGCACACTTGCCAGGGCGGTCGACCGCCCTCCAACTTGCCCTCGAATTAGTTTTAAATTTTATAATTTAGTTTAGTTGTACTTTAGGTGACTTTCGCCGTCGTCACATTTGAACAGCGTCCGGGTGCCTTACGGCCTTACGGCGACCAATCGGTGGGAGGGGAGGTGGTGGGAGAAATGCCACCAAACCACCGGTTGAAACGTCCGCGGTAAAATTTCAACTTCAATAATTGTTTATTAGGCGTGCCCGATCGAAAATCGTTTATCTACCATCTACCATTTAGGCTACTAAACCTATTTAATTTGTGCCGAACAACAAATGTAACTTATAGCCTACAGGCCAACAAATAACATACAAAATGTACGCAACGGTCACAATAATCTCATCTCCTAAAATTTTTACAATTTTCATCAAAATTCATTAAGCCTATTGCGAAATATATTGAAACGCATAATCATTTGTAGACGGAAAAATACGAAAGTGTGCAATGATAAAATAGAGATGAAATGGATATTTTGTGGTTGTTAGCGTGGCGCAGCCTATAGCCGCTATCAACATCCAGTTGTGATGGTCGAACGTAGTTTGTTATTCTAGACAAATAAAATTATTATCATGTACAATATTTATTGTAGAATTTATTTAGAACTTGCGCCGGTACAGAATACGTACTAATTTTGATACGGTTACTTGGAATAAGCGTAATGTAGGCCTATTTATGAGTTGGTATTTATTAGTTGATTTACGCCTACTATAATAGTGACAGGCAAGTGAACGGGTGGATCGGTGCAGTCAGTGGAGACTGCACCGATACTTGAATTGATGCCTACCTGATGTCGATCCAATTGATTGGTCACTTTTCGACCAGTAGGCCTATAATAAGGGCATATTTCATAGGCTACCTGATTGTCCATTTACTAAATAGGCTAATAAGGTTTTCTACGTATTGCTGTCTGATTGGTTGCCCATTAAACTGTTGGAAAGTACGTTCGCATGAGTAGGCCTACCGACCGCTCTCATATGTTTCATGTTTTTCTTGTAGGCCTATAGGCTAAATCGTTTGTTACAGTGTAGGCCTACATCGAGTGCAGCCCCCGCCCGCACTTGCCAACCGTTGCCAAATAAACAGTGGGTACATGCATGGTACATTTTTTTGATTACGCCTATCTCTAAATCGTTCATTTAGTTTATTGTACAAGATGTACAAATGCGGTATTTTAATTTATAACGTAGTTGTTATGTAGACCCTGGTTATCCGACATAGACGAGACTAAACTTGTTCAATCAGTAAGCATGCGGCATGCGACATGCGCAGTCTGAATAGTTAGGCCTATTAGTTTGCTCAAAGTTATGTATTTTGAGTTGAATCGTTCCGATGGTCGACTACTATCAAAATATTTATGACAAAAAATGTACAGGCCTACATTTAGTTGCTTTTGTATTCATGTTAAAATTAGGATAATTTGACCGTTGTCTACTCGTAATCATCAGCATACGATATTGCGAAACAGTTTTCGATGTTGAGTTGAAGTAGGCGTAAATGATTCACGTAGCCTAAATCAGGCAGAGTCCAGGAGCAAATCTAGGAGTGTGCCTTGTCCACGTTTACAGTCAATAGTAGGCTACTTTCAATGTCACTTTTTCAAGCTAACAACAGAATAGGCCTACTGTGTTCATTTTTACTTTCTCTTGCCTATATGAATGTATAGGAAGGAAAGTAACTATTATTTTCATGTCGATTTTAAGAAATCGAGTTTTCGCCGGATCTACACGTTTTCAGACCCCCTGAACCCAAAAATAACATGTTTTTAGCGATTGGTCTGTGTGTGTGTGTGTGTGTGTGTGCGTGCGCGCGCGCGTGCGTTTGTGTGTGAACAGAATATCTCAAGAACGGAACATCGTAAAAACTTGAAACTTAAAACTTAAGTTACAAACCACTACCGGACCCGACACGAACATTTTCATCAAAATCGGTCAACCGGAAGTAGTAGTTTATTCGTGTAATTTTTCACTTTTTTGCGATTTTCTCAAAAATGGTCCGATTTTGTTTTTAAATCACCTGGTTCACTAAATTTTTTATGCTCAACTAGATAGGGTAGGCGCCATGTTTGCTGAAATTCGTGGTCAGGCTGTTTTCACGTAAAGAAATTGTTTTTTTAAGATTACGGCTTTAATATGCGTTTTAACGCAAAAACTTATGTAATAAAATATGTAAAGAATTTAAAATCTTACAACTTTTATGGGCTATATGGGCTATATTTATGGGCTATAAAGGGCTTCTGTCGTCAACTGGAAGGAGACCCCTTAATTCCTTTTACAAAAGGCTTAAGGGAACCAGCCGGGATAGAAGGCTAGTGTCCTATCCATACATTCACGTTGTGTGGCCTGTTAGTAACCATGTGACCGCTCATCAGCACGATAACCGGCTCATGGTGAACGGAACTGGAAGGGCTGCCCATTCCACCCTGGCAGACGGTGGCTTGGGGCACTCAGTCTGCCAACCAAAAAGCTGAAAGCAACAGTAAACTACAGCTTTTTCTGTCTGACTAGAATTATCGTAAGGAAACTCCTTCATGTATGATTCTGGTTAGGCTTACTTAGTATATGCGGATCTTCAAGAACTTCGAGAACTTCAAAATATGAAAAATTTATGATGGCATCCTCTCTGGTAAAACATTCCGGAGATAAACTAGTCCTCCATTCGGATCTCCGGGTGAGGACTATCAGAGGGGACTTCATCAAAAAAATAAAAGTTTCTGAAATTCTGCGAGTTGGAACATGGAATGTTAGGAGTTTAAAACAAACTGGTAGGTTAGAGAATTTAAAAAGGGAAATGGATAGGTTGAAGTTAGATATTGTAGGCATTGGTGAGGTACGCTGGGATGATGATCAAGACTTTTGGTCCGGGGATTATAGGGTTATTAACACTAAAGCCATCGGAGGGCAGGGCGGAGTGGGTCTAGTAATGAATAAAAAAATTGGACAAAGAGTGACTTACTATAAGCAGTGTAGTGATAGGATTATCATGGTTAGAGTAGATACGAAACCAAAGTCTACCACTATAGTGCAGGTCTACATGCCTACGTCTTCACACAGAGAGGAAGAAATAGAACAAGTATATGAGGAATTAGATGAAGTAATAAAATATGTCAAGGGTGATGAAAATTTGATAGTTATGGGAGACTGGAATGCAGTAGTTGGAGAAGGAAAAGAAGGAAAGATAGTCGGAGAATATGGTCTAGGGAAGAGAAATGACAGAGGGAGTCGGCTGGTAGATTTCTGCTCCAAATATAATTTAGTGATAGGCAATACACTTTTTAAGAATCACAAAAGGAGGTTATACACTTGGATGATGCCAGGTGACAAGGGAAGATACCAAATAGATTACATAATGGTTAGACAAAGATTCAGAAACCAGATTATGAACTGTAAAGCCTATCCAGGTGCAGACATAGGGAGTGATCATAACTTAGTAGTAATGAATAGCAGGCTTAAACTTAAAAAACTGAAGAAGGGACAGGGAAATGCTAGGTGGGATGTAGACAAACTAAGAGAACAAGACAACCAGGTAGGTTTCCAGGAGAGTATTCAAAAAGGGATAGAAGAAAGAGGTAATGACACAGGAAATGTAGAGGAGGAGTGGATAAACTTCAAGGAGGTGGTAGTGAAAGCAGCGGAAGAATGGTTAGGACATACTAAAAGAAGAGGTAGGAAACCGTGGATTACTAATGATATTTTGGAACTGATGGATGAGCGAAGAAAATATAAAAACGCAAAGGACGAGAGAGGTAAAAGGCAATATTGCTACTTGAGAAATACCATAAACAAAAGGTGTAAGAAAGCGAAGGAAGAGTGGATCAGAGCGAAATGTACGGACATTGAAAGTAAAATGGCAGTTGGTAAAGTGGACGCAGCTTATAGAAAAATAAGGGAAAACTTTGGAGAACGAAAGATGAAAGCTGTTAATTTACAAAGCGCAGGTGGTAAACCATTGTTGAATGGCCAAGAGAGAGCTGAAAGATGGAAGGAATACGTAAATCAACTCTACATGGGAAAAGAATTAGAATATGATGCGATAGAACAAGAAACTGATGTTGAAAAAGATCAAAAAGGGGACCTATACTACGAGAAGAATTCGATCGGGCACTTAAGGATATGAATATGAATATGACACCAGGAATAGATAACATACCATCGGAATTATTATTACGATGTGGCAAAGTTGCTCAAAACAAATTATACAATCTTGTGTGCAGAATGTATGAGAGTGGAGAGGTACCATCGGACTTTAAAAAAAATATTATGATTCCAATACCAAAAAAGTCAGGAGCGGAGAAGTGTGAACATTACAGAACCATCAGTCTAACATGCCATGCATCTAAGATACTGACAAGAATTATATACAGGAGAATAGAACACCGAGTAGAAGAAGTATTGGACGATGACCAATTTGGATTTAGAAGGAGAATGGGAACTCGAGATGCAATATTGGCTCTGAGACTGATTATTGAGAAAAGGATACAGAAAAATAAAACTACTTTTATGGCATTTGTAGATTTAGAGAAAGCATTTGACAATCTGGACTGGAGTAAAATGTTTAAAACTTTAAAAAGGCTAGGAATTAAATACAAAGAAAGGAAAGTTATCTACAGTCTGTATAAGAATCAAACGGCTGTTTTGAGAATCGAGGGGTACGAAAAAGAGGCTGCTGTAAGAAAAGGTGTACGACAAGGTTGTTCTTTGTCACCACTACTTTTTAACTTGTATATAGAAGAGGCTATAAATGAAGTGAAGGAGAAATGTGACGTAGGAATAAAAATTCAAGGAGAAACAATAAAAATGTTGAGATTCGCCGATGATATAGTAGTATTAGCCGAGGCAAAGAATGAACTAGAGGATGCCTTAAATGGAATGATGAGATCTTGAGGAAGGATTACTTCATGAAAATTAATAAGAACAAAACGAAAGTGTTGTGCAGCAGCAAGAGTGGTTTAGAAGAGATGGGAAATTTAAAAGTAGGCAACGAAAACATACAGGAAGTTGGGGAATTCTGCTATCTAGGGAGTAAAATAACAAAGGATGGTAGAAGCACGAGTGATATCAAGAGTAGAATTGCTCAAGCTAGAAAAGCCTTTGAAATGAAAAACAGCTTACTGACTACAAACATTGATTTACATATTAGGAAAAATTTCTTAAAACATTATGTTTGGAGTGTAGCATTATACGGAAGTGAAACGTAGGTGATAGGGGCTGTAGAACGGAAGAGGATAGAAGCTTTTGAAATGTGGTGTTATAGGAAAATGTTAAAGATTAGGTGGGTGGACAAAATAAGTAATTTAGAGGTTCTTAGGCGAGTGGATGAAAAAAGAAGTATATGGAAGCATCTTACCAAAAGAAGGGATAGGCTAGTGGGGCATATCCTAAGACATCCAGGTATTGGGCTATCAATAATGGAGGGTAACATTGAGGGAGTAAATTGTAGAGGGAGGCAAAGATTAGAATATATAAAGCAAATTACAAAAGATGTAGGGTGTTACAGGTATGTAGATATGAAACGACTTGCGCAAGATAGAACAGGTTGGAGAACTGCATCAAACCAGTCGAGAGACTGATGACAAAAAAAAATAACTTTTATTTCAAACATTTTTTTGTATAACGCTTAGTTTAGCGGTAATTAGGGGTTGTTTTGTTTTTTTCTCACGAAAACGTGTAAAAAATCGATATTTTAAAGATTTCAGTCTTAGTATGCATTTTATGACAAAAGTGTGTAATCTAATTTATAGGAAATTAAAAGATCTACATCTTTTATTTAAAGAATTTTTTTTTACAGAGCCTAGTTTAGCGTGAAAGAGTGATTTTCCGTATTTTAAAGCCAAACTGAGGTCGATTTTCATTTAGCGTCTTTCACTTATGATTAAAATAAGGTTATGTTTTTTGAGGTCAGTTTTTTGTTTATTTCTAATGTTAGGTTATATTGGTCATTATTTGCATTGGCAAGAGAAAGTTGTGCGAGTGTTTCACACCAGATTTTTTTACGTAGCAAGGAGAAGGCTTTTTAGCTGTTGTGTCATGCCATATTTTTCCAGTTGAACTGACGTGAGCTTATTTAGCACGTAGGCCTCCTATACAGGCGTAGCGTACCAGATGAAATGTGGATAGACGTAGGATGTGCAGGATCGTTGATCGGCTGACTACCACACGCCCACACGCTACAAGCCTACCTCAACTTCCACGCGACTCCACCAAACCGACCAACCAAACGCTTTCACAATAACGTAAAAAACAATGTGAATTTTTTCTGTGGTAAGAGAGTATCATTATCACCGATGTACTGTATCGGCGTATCGGAGAAATTATCGGTCGATCAAAAGCGTTGTGAAGCCTCATCGTTAGTGTTTAGTGTTTAGTGTTTACGAAAGTGGCAATAACAGTGAACGGCACACGCAACACGCAGCAAAGTGACCGCACCGATTCTCTCGTTTAAAGAGAGCCCCCGTTTAGGATCGACTTGGAAAAGTGCACGAGGCAGTGCGATTACTCATCTCTGTAGGCCTATATGTTGGCAGCGAGCGAACATATTCTATTCGCTCGGGCGAAAAACATGTGATAAGCTGTTGTGATGTATGAAAAGGAGTGTTACGCCGGATGATGAATGTTGAAGCGGTGACAGATGTTTGGTTGTAGGCCTACTGCGAGAGTTGATTCACCGTTGGCCGTTTACGGCCAACAACCTTAACAACACCGTAAATAAAACTAAGTCTCGTAGCCTCGTAAAATGAGTTGTTGCCACTGCCACTCATAAAACACAAAAACTAGTTAATTCACATCACCGCTTAATGCCTTAATGCGTCGCTCTCCGCCGGCTTTCGATGAAAAACGCCCGTGTGTACGCCGCTCATTCGTTCCCCAACAAAAGGTGCCGCTCCGATTTAGCTAGAATTAGAGGTGCGCATTAAAATCTACTTGGAAGCTGTAATTTTGGAAAATCTAATTTCAGTGCGGATAAGCTCTACAACTAACAATTAATCATTAGATTGGCTTATAGGCGTGACGACGATCCTTTCAAGTCGGTAAGAAGAGTACCCCTAGGCCTATTGTAAAATCAACTACACCTCAACAACACCGCACTACTACTCGCACGCCTCATAAAGGAAGAAACGTTTTTCAAACAACTCGGTCGCAAAGATACCGGTGCTATTCGGTCAAATTCGCCAAACGAGGCAAGTTCAATCGAGATCGTTGTAGAGTTCCTTTTTAAAAATTCCAGTTGTGCATGTTGACTCGTGCACAAGAAAAAAACGCAGCCTCTATAGTTAATTTTGTGACCGGGTGGCTAATTTCATAAACTGCCTACCACCCCACCTTTTTCCCCAAATTCTGCTGTTAATCGCGAATAATTGAATCAGCCACGCTTCATCACAAGGTATGAAAGTGAATATCTAGCGGAGATCTTTAGTAGGCGTAACCCTAGTAGCCCTAGTAGGCCTACGTCTGTTATGAAGTAGGTCTAGGCAACACGTAGGGTAGCCGATAATTGTTCAGTGCCAAAATCCACTCTTTTCATATAGGCTAACTTTTGTGTTGTACTTTTAATATTTTTATCATCCGTTTTAAAACCTACATCAGACCGAGCGTTGTCGTCTGCATAAGCCCAAATGTACACTCAGCCGGACATAAAACGAAAAAATCATTGTTATTTTATATTTTTGTGAATCGACTGTCGCTGTGAAATAATTTTCGGGCTGTTCTTGACTAATCCAATCAAACTACACAAATACAAACCGAATGACAACATACGACTGTCAAAGCTTCTACCTCCCCTCTTGGTACGATGCCAAACTGTCGCTACCCGGTCACTAAAGGCTCGCCGTCAACTTTATAATCTGTCTGTGGCGCAAGTTCATCGGATTCAATTAAACTAACTTACCTTCTTTTGGACTCTATACAGATGGTGCAGAAGTTCATTTTACGAATAATTAATGAAGACAACCAAGGCGTACATCGGACCGGCTTTTTCAAGAATTCAACTAAGGGCTACTTGATATCCGACAAATGTTTGCAAAAGAAGCACTTATTTAGCCTACGCTTATAAAAACATGAACTATTTTACTACAAGAGCCCACCATTGAAATGCGAGGAACAAGAATCTCTTAGTTTGACATGACGCCTGAAAAACTTAAACCAAAGGCATTTCTGCTCCTTAGCAGCCAAGCTGCTCAATCTGCTCCCCTTACAGGTTGAAATTACGCCGGAGGACATGATCAACTACAAAAAAGCAGTACCCATTTGGCTATTGCAAGTACGGAGACAACCCAAACACCATACACACATACACACACACACACACACACACACACACACCAGTAAACAAATAATTTCGCCAGCTCTACCGGTTCCATTATTAGTTTGTATATTTGTAAATAAATTCTTTGTTTCGATTAGTTCATATTTTTTCCATTTGTATATACTCGTAGGCCTATATGTAAGAACACTATTATACACTAGAGGCTACGTACTACATAGGCCTATAGTAGACACTATGGCACACAATTTTAATGTCTCAGTAGTTTAATTAGTATTTAAGTAACTAACATGTAGGTAGTTGTAGGCCTAATTACTAACACACTAATAGATTGCTGTAGTAGAAATGAAGAAACAAGCACTAAACTGATCTGCCCTGGAACATGGCAACCATCAACCATAGTCGGGTAAATTAATTTTCCCACCACGAGTAGGCTACGTATAAATAGTTTTAAATTTTTAACTCACAAAAAGGAAATAAATTTGTACGCCATTGTAATGATTTTTGTAAAGAAATTGGAAAATAAAATAAATAAGCTATACCTATAAATACGTATAAGCTAATGAGCCTCGGATCAACCGTGCAAACATAAGGCCTACTGACCTATTCTCATGACAAATTATCTACGCGGTTTCAAAGCTATCTTTTTATATAGGGCCTACCGTTGTGAATGAGCGATACACCGGCTGAAAGGAAACGGTTCAACAAATTAAACTACTGCGCTAAAAGTAATCATTGTAAAGAAAAACTTAAGGGACTCAATCGACCGTTGATACGACTGAAATTGTGAAAATGAACGACGGATTGTAAGTACGAAATGATTTATCGCTGTATTTTGAGTCGAGTGAGAGATTGAGAGTGCAGTCTATTTCACTCTCAATGATTAGGCGCTATTTATGTTTTCCGAATTTTCCGCCTCCTCTTGTCCATAAACCAACACTTTTCATAGTAGGACGCGTAACATCTGGCCATCTCTGAATTTAGTTGGAGTAAGTTGACGGATGGATGGATTGGTCGTCACTGTTCAACAAGTACCGAAAGTTGTAGCAACGCCATCATCATTTGTAATAAAATTGATACGTGTCGACCCGCAAACATAAAACCTATGTTTAACAGAGTAAATCCGTGAAAACCTGGAAAATGAAAGCCGTTTAGTGAAACAAGTAGGCTAATATATGAGAAATAAGTAAAAAACTAAAACACGACCATGTAGGCCTCATCGGTCGGACCGTTTGTTCTAGTGGTAAGAGCGATTGGGTTTCATGCCAGGGATCCCGGATCCCGGATCCTATCCCTGGACATCTGCATTTGCCATTCGGACATCAAACAAACAAACGAAATAAAAAATACGGCTAATAATTTTTTTCACACTTTTAATTCTTTCTCGCAGTTATCTTGAAGGTAGAGTGCAGATTCTACCAACAAATAGACGCACCCTTTCCAATTATCGACTTCCACAAGGCACTGTACTTTCTCTTATACTCCGTTTGTTATCCACTAACGACTTATTGCGGGTCAACACAAATAACTGTGTTGACATATGCGGACATTATTGTCCGCTGCAAAGGGTTTAAGTAGACCAGGTTGTGGTTTGATGTTAATTATTTTCGTATTAAAAGCACAAACACTGAATCCGGGCACCTCCTATCCACATGAAAATCTACACAGGTCCGCATGACCACAGGCTTTTTTGAAGCTTTGAACCATCGTGATAATTGTTGCTGTCCGATTATCGAAAAAGAACTGAAGTCAGATGGAACCTTAAATGGACCCACCGCATTAATTTCCAACTGGAAATATGCACAGGCGTACTGTGGTTGTGTGCAGTGTGGATGTGTAAGTGTGATGTGGGGTGGGGTGGCGCTTGAGATTATTAGTCGACGAAAGTGAATCGCCGCTAATGCGATGATCACCAACAGACCCCCCCCCCCCCCCCCAACTGACTAAACGGCCGGCTTAACTGCTTCAAGTATTTCATATTTACACGGTCAGACGGCTCTGTATGAAATCCGTTTCCAACTGCAGTCGTAACAGAAAACGTAATAGGCGAGAAACAATAGAATCAATTCATTATCGACGTTTGACATTGGTGAGTGAGACGGCCGGCCACTTGAATCAGTTGAGCGAAATCCGGCCACCTCTATGCCATCATTATGCGTGGCTGTTGCAAATAGCGACGTGATTTTGTCTGTTGGTCAGCTGTGCTCTCCCTCCCTTCACCTCTTCCCATAACTAGGCCTAATACTAAACAATAATTATCGATTTCTTTTTACTTTATTATTCCATTATTATCGTAATCGTTAGTTATATTTCCTTACTTTTTAAATATACTTCAGCAAGAAATTGAATTGTAGGCCTACTGTTTGTAGGTGGGTGGGCGGCCGTAAGAATATTTACTTTGTCGCATGCCGGGCCTGCCGGTGGAGGTAGAAACCGACAGCGCTTCACTTACCGTTTCTACAGCAATAAAATGGTTGTTTCGTTTGTGTTTTTCTCGGTCACATAAGGGGTAGAAAAGTGTATTCGGGCTCACCAGGGTGCATCTGTGTAGGTCTACGGTTGAATGTAAAGATAATTCACATGTCATCATCCGGGTCTGACCCACCGATAAGCGATAATACACTGAACGACACTTGGAAAAACTGTACGGGTTCCGATAACATTTGGTCATTCACTCGAACGCCGTGTTGCGGTCGGTTAAAACATTTGAAACCCAAACCCACCGATCCGAAGTTTTTAACCCACAGTTTACACAGAACTGTCCGATTTCAAACCGACTCACGTGAGAACAACAAAATTAATAGGCTACCGGTGAAAACGCTAAAAAGTTTTGTTTAGAATATTTAGTAAGGTGAGGCGGCGGCGGCGGCGGCAGTTGTTTTAGAAGCAACGTTTGATAGGCCTATATGAGTGGTAGGCATATGCATCGTTCTGCCCGGAAAGCATTTTTCTTTTTAATTATTGATTTATTTTCCCTTTAATTACAAAAACAATGTAATAGGTAAATGTTAATGTCCTTAATTATAATTTGAAGATCTAAAACTATTTATATTAATCATGTTGGGAAAATTAATCCACCCGACTATGGTGTGCCATGTTCAAGGGTAGATCAATTCAGTGCTTCTTTGTTCATTATAATTATGCAACTACTCGGTAATCTATTAGTGTGTTAGTAATTATAACTACCTACATGTTACTTACTTAAATAAACATAAAACTACAGAGACATTTTTATTAAAAAAGTATGCTATTATATAATTATGTGTACGAATGGAAAATATAAAAACGCGAAAAAATATGAACTAATCGAAACAAAGAATTTATTTACAAATAGACAAACTAATAATGGAACCGGTAGAGCTGGCGAAATTATTTGTTTACTGGTGTGTGTGTGTGTGTGTGTGTGTGTGTGTGTGTGTGTGTGTGTGTGTGTGTGTGTGTGTGTGTGTGTGTATGGTGTTTGGGTTGTCTCCGTACTTGCAATAGCCAAATGGGTACTGCTTTTTTGTAGTTGATCATGTCCTCCGGCGTAATTTCAACCTGTAAGGGGAGCAGATTGAGCAGCTTGGCTGCTAAGGAGCAGAAATGCCTTTGGTTTAAGTTTTTCAGGCGTCATGTCAAACTAAGAGATTCTTGTTCCTCGCATTTCAATGGTGGGCTCTTGTAGTAAAATAGTTCATGTTTTTATAAGCGTAGGCTAAATAAGTGCTTCTTTTGCAAACATTTGTCGGATATCAAGTAGGTTGTCTTCATTAATTATTCGTAAAATGAACTTCTGCACCATCTGTATAGAGTCCAAAAGAAGGTAAGTGAGTAGGCCTACCAACCCACCCTATTACACCGTGCGTTGGTAGCCAACAGACTGCACGATCGATAAGTAAACAGTTCGTAAAGTCTCTTTATTCAGTAATCGTCTAAGTTTCTTGAGTGTAATTAATAATTTTATTAGACGCTGGCAAACACCTTGAATGTGCTCAGTCAATTTAAGAAGGCAGTCAAATTTTATACCCAGGTACTTTATTATTTGCTGACGAAAACACTTTTACAAGAATAGTTTACTACGCCCGGACAAGTGGGAACTTTTAAATTATCTAAGTCGGGTAGCTAGTCCTTGGACTGACGCAGAAAAGGGAAGAAAAAATGTTTTTTTTACAATATAAAGTTAACAAATTCAAATCCAGCCATGTTTTTACAATTCTGAGCCCTATTTCAGCCGTATGTTTCGTATCCTCACAGTTAGACCCCGTGAACAACTAAACGGTATCATCTGCAAAACTGACATCCCGTCCTTCTGTATTTAGGTTACAAAGCCGGTTAATATGCATCATAAATAGAATTGGACTAAGTACAGTGCCTTGTGGAACTCCATATTCAATTACTAAATTGTCGCTTTGCTAACTGTTCACCCTTACACGTTGAGTGCGGTTTGATAAGTAGCATTTTAAAAGTGTGAGAGCTAGTCCTCTTTTGCCGCAATCGTACAATCTCTTAAAAAAAATTTATGTGACTATCTTTTTTAAATCGAGGAAAACCACTAAAACTTTCTTATCGCTGTCAACTGCCTCCATTATCCTCCATTATAGTAGCTATAGGCCTAATCTGAGTCAGAGCATCTTTTGTGCATTTATAGGTAACGTACGTGACCTTATGCGTACAGGAAAAGTCATCGATCGATTAGCTTAGCACATTGCTTAGGTCATGTGATCGTCATATATTATAATTAGATAGTCGTGACGGTAGGTAGTGTGTGATGTATGGTTTTCTCGTGGTACGGGCCAACTATAAATAGGAGCGGATCGATCAGATGGGTCCGCTCGTATGAGTATGCCTACGCATGCTGACGAAGCCAGAGCCAGGCATCTGCCGATAGCCATTAACAAAATCATGGTTATCAGGCAGTCCGCCGCCGCCGTTCACAAAAAAAAAAAAAAAAAAATTAGTTTCCCTAAATGGGAACCCACTGCTATACGCCCATCTTCAACAGATCAGATGCTGGAACAAATAGGCGTCGGCCCTACAAATCACTTAAACGTATTCACTTTGTTTCTCAAATAAATAAAGTTATTTTCTACTTAAATATTTTCATTGTGCAAGCGATTTCATTTGATGCGGTACGACTGGACTTACACGTCTCTCCGATGGGTTTGTGAGATCTTGACCCATTATAAATTGCATGTGCGTGACAACATAATTCAACAACGGCAGCAGATTGTGGGAGATATTTTTTTTAACGTCAGACTGTTCTGCAATTACTGCTAATGCAGACGATGAAGGATGAAATGATATTTTGTAACGTATGAAAATATACCGTGCCTGAATGGGATTCGAACCCAATGAACCCGCTGCCCATCGGTGTCTGATTTGGTAATGCAGTGGCCAAAAATATGCCCTATTCTTTTCGATACGGTAGATGCATCGATGCACTCACCCGTTGACTGCCGGCACGTTTCGCAACCCAAAACATTCCCGCCTATCGTAACAAGCCTTTCATTTACGGGTGCACAGTCGATTTAAGAACGATCGCCAGCCGTAGGCACAACGAACAAAAAATAAACCGACAGGTGAATCGGGAATCGACAGCCACACACTTAACTATTAGGCCTACTCTACACCCACATCTAAACACAGAAACAGGGCCTGTCTATCATTCAACACACGACTTGCTTCATTTCATTTCCTCACTCTGCACGCCTATACGCCCTACGCCCTACACCCTACACCCTACGCTCGGGCTAACCCTGTGATTCTTTTCTTCATTCCATAATGACATCGTCAACAAAGCTCTAAAGCTCTCCTTCACATCACAAGTCCATTAAAATATATGCTACCCTAAAGGTAAAAAAACCCTTCAACAGTTTTAACATTCGTTTTATTTTTTATTTCAAACCTGCATTATTGGCTGGCTAGTTAATAATCTGGCGTATATAAATGGATGTGTGTGTGTGTGTTGACCGCTAGGATGGATAATCGATTGGAGATGAGTGCAACAACAGACGACCCGAAGCAATCTATTTAGCGTTATGCAGCGGCCGAATTTACCAAATATTAACAAACAATTATAATTTAATAAATATATTAAAATAACACGAATGGTAATATCGAGGGAATTGTACATAACTGTTCACGTGTTAAACGTGAATTAAAACGAAGCAAGATAATGGCCAACAAGAAGGTGAACGCATTATCTAATATGAAATAAATGTCTGTTGCTTGAAGGGATGGAGCCCGAAAGGAAATTCCGCCCGAAGGGTGGACCCACCGATAAGGTAGTCAAAGCTAGTAGAAAATTAAGTGGTAGAATGAAAAGAAACGCGCAAGTGTTAGAAAGTCGCACGGATCCAAAAGAATCGACAATCGCACTTAATCCACCGCAGTCCTAACTACTGAAAGTGACAACAAAACTGAAGTGAGGCGCTACGTGATAGGCCTAAGAGACCTGCTCCACTATTCACCGGTTCCTCAAAACTTAGGCTACGCCTACATTTCTCTTCTGACACGGTCTAAAAACTCGTAACATTTTAAAATGATTCTGGCTTCTACGTCGGGGTCCCGGGTTCAGGTGTGGCATTTTTTTATCACTCATCTTCATCTATCATCCTCCTCACCGTCTGCATTAGCAGCAATTGCGAGAAAGTCGGACGTAAAACAAAAAAAGATACATGACGCCGGCCTTCTACAGAAGCAGCTTCAGAAAGAAACAAATATCATCGCTTTTACCGCCGTAATGTCGCGAGCAAGTTTTCCAGAGTATCGTTGAACCGAGGCGTAGGCCTACGTGACCGACAGTCACTTCAGCTGGGAGCCGATTTTAACTGGTCTGAGGCCGATCTGGAGTAAAAGAACAACAGCCACCCCACACATCTTACTTTCGGTTGGATTAACATCTGTCGGTCCGCCGATGATCAAGAGCCAAGTTTAGCTGAACCCGGAAACGATATATCGTCAGACGAAATGCGGCATCATTTGACAAATAATGGTTAGTTCTCATCATTGAAACCAGGTCTGTCCTGCTCGGTCTAATTTCAATCAGTGTGTAGATGTGTTTCAAAAGTGCCGGGTTTCGGTTTCTGTAGCCTTGTAGACTTGTTATGGGCTATCGAGAGACGAAAATATTTAAGAGATAAAACAAATAAATGAAGAAATGTAAACAGGAACAGGAGAAAAAATGATAGTGTACCAGCAATGACTCGATCAACTGCGTTTCTTTGATTTATTTATATTATTGAATGAGAACTTATATTTCTAAAGATCGCTTAATTTAGTCGCAACAGATTGAACAGCGGTGTCTGTGCAAGCTAACAGCCGGTTACCGTACCGAGTTGCTCCTACGACCGGTGTTACTAAATTATTGAAAGCGAAAGTCGACCGCCTGACTGACTAGGTCTGTCCGACACCCATAACGAGGTTAAACTACAAAACCATTTTCGGGGTTGTAAACGAGTGCGCCGCCAAGCGTCCTACAATCAGATAAAGGGACAAAATTTGTACGCCTACGTTAAGTATTCTTCCACTCAGTATACGAGTAGGCTTATTGTTGTTCAGAAGAGAACAGCCGCCAGACACACCGACTCTACTTCGTACTTTAGTAGGCCTAATCGAACCATTTGCCATTTCCACCATCGTGTTCAATGAAAGCCGCAAGCATTTGCACGTACACCTATTTATTGCCTGCCCTATCTATCATTCGACTAATCTCCAGTAGGGTGAACGGCGCGCGCGACGGGAGTGAAGATATTCTGTACCGATACGCCTATCCCAATAGGCCTAACCACTACAAACAGTGTTCACGTGCTCATTGCTGTTCGCTTTCTCAATTTTAGTTTAGCATCGAATCCGTTATCGAACGATCGGATAAAAAAAATCGTAATTTATAGCGTTGGTTTCTGTGTGAAACACACCCAAGTTGAACGGTGTTGCGCTTCGATAGCTACAAAAATAAATTTAAGAATTAACAAAATATAGTATGCCTACTTTACATTATGAACGGCTTTGGATAGATTGGGGTGTGTAGGCCTACTGCACAGAAAGAAACGGTGGAATTTCAGAAAGTAGGCCTATTAGGCCGAAGATGTGGCCTACCGGTTGGCCGGAAGCCTGCTGGCAGAAAGTTTGCCTTATGTAGACCGTGTAGGGCCTATTATTCAGTTGGCATTTTTAAAATGAAACAGATAGCTGAAAGATATACTGTACAGCGCTTGCATTTTCTTACGGGCTAAAATAAGAAGTTTAAAATTGTTAAAATACTCGTAAGACCCTACGTGAGTCGTTGAAGACGAGCCGAACGTCAAGTCGTTTCGATTGTTCCGACAGTCAGACAGCAGACGTGAATAATAAATCGATTAGTCGCCGCAACCCGACCATGTGAACCCATGTAGGGCCTATAACAGGCCTTGTGCCTACCTAAGTCATAATAATATTTCATCTCCTTACACATCTTTTCTAAACACGATACGCCTCAGGTACCACATTTAGCCCTATAGGCTACTGATTTCCGATGAAGGCCTGTGAGGCCTATCAGGCATGAAATAGGTGGTAGGCACCCTACTATACGTACGCCTAATCTTCTTAGCTAGCCCTGATATAATAGTTTTTTATTTGCTTCAATATGCCACATCAGTACAATTTATTACTAAACTAAGCGACCCTATATAGGCCTATATAGGCCCCTATAGGCCTCCAATAGTTTTAACTACATATATATATATTGATTTAACTACATACATATACATATTGCGTATAGACCTATACGCAAAAACTCTTCTTCTAAAAGTATTCAAAAAAAGTTACATAAAAGGGCCAACTTATAACTACTATAAAAAGTACTATCGTAACATATAAAAAGGGCACAAGAATTCAAATTATAAACACAATTAAATTTGTTTATATTTACACAAATAATAGGCCTAATAAAATCATTTTAATAACGATACCAATTCAAAAACAAATTACACAAAATTATGTGAGTTTGCAAAACACAGAAAAATAAAAAATCTCTATTTTATAAGTAAAGCTACTTTAAGATAATATATTTTTTACGAATAAAATTAGGATATTTTTATTTTATTGGAATTAATTCAATAGATGAGCATAGAAAGAGAAAAACAATCGCATAAAGTAAAAGTAAAAACTAACCGGAGAACAGTTATTTCAAAACTTGGAAAATAGTCTCAAGCTGTTGCTGGTAGGTGGATAGGCCTATGGAATGGAAGTGCGTTAACCAACCGGCCCTCAATATAGACAAATTACTACTTGTGTTTAATTTTGCAGCGTTGCTAGTAGCAGGGTGACAGGGTGACAGGGTGACAGGGTCTACCTTTACCCGGCGCACAAGTTAGCCTACTCCTTATAAGGAGACTTAGTTTCCGTCTTGTAGGCTAAATTAAGGGAAGAGAGTTAGGCTAAATGTAGAGTGAGGTGTGTTCGTAAAAGGCAGCGAGATGCATTTCATAATTTCTTATTCGTTGTATTTATATGACACTCGAGGCCTTCGTCGGGCTATTCCGGGAACGTTTTGTATAAAAATGGACATTTTTTAAGCGAGGTTGTTAAGCAGGTTTATGAAGAGCAAGAGATGGGCCGCCTACATGGTGCATGGTGCGTGTAGCCCGCCCGTAGTATTCATAGGCGCCAACTGTTCTAATGAGTGCTAAATTAAGCGCTCTCGCCGAATGCATCGATTCCTTTATTTAAGCACAACATTTTGAAACAATGTTTACAATTACAGAAATATAGGTTCCATTTTCAAACATTTCGCTTTCGGTTACCGTAGGTGATTTCAGTGGAAACCCCGGATCGCGGACAGTCAGAAGCCAGGTGGATAACAGTAAAAATATCAGAGGCTCCAAATACAACGATCGGATAGTTAAAAGGAAAGAATTTGAAAATTTTTGAATCGTTCACTCTGCAGTGCTGATCTGGAATGCAGCAATTATATTTTTCTTCATTTTAGACGACCGATTGAAACGCTCACATAGGAAAACAGTGCAAAACCGAAAGGGACAAAACGTTCCATGCCGGAACAACGACCAGGTTTTATGTTGAAGTCGGTTAAAGTAGCAACCGAGCACTGAGCACCGAGCACCGATCTATCGGCACATCGAGTGAGTGGATTGTAGAACAGGGAGGGAGGGAGGGAGGGAGGGATGTGCAGAAGTGCAGTGATTTGGCCGCCCGTATTTCGATAAGTTATTTATTATTTTTAGGGTGGTGAGGTAAAATCGTGGATCGAGTAAATGTACCCTAGACTTGCGTTTCTCGGGTGTTATTATTACGGGAGATCGCACAATGTTAGAGAAAGGCCGAGTGAGTGAGCGAGCCAGAGAGCGCGAGACGAAAAGCGAGAGGCGTGACCGGCTACTCTAAAAAACGACCAGAATAAAGTCATGATGGCCGCGAAGTCTGTTCGCCAGTCGTTCCGATCGTATCGTTGGTTGGTCGTGCAGTATGTGAACCGCACATGTGCGGTACAAGAGAGACCATCGTGCCGTACACCGTACCATCACCATCTCCTGATTATCAGAGACTGGCCCATCGCCCGCCGCCAGATCCTCCACTCAATACATAAGTGTTCCATCTTCTGTCAGGCGTACTTCTATAACCGCTTTCATTCGATTCGATCGTAAAGAAGTTAAAAGGTTCTCGTTCAGACACATCTCCTCCATTCAGCTTTCATTAAACCTAAATATTACATTACGCATTACTTAACACAGACAGTATGCCTATATTGCGCATGCGCTCCGCCGATACGCCAATATCCCAAAATGGTTAGTAGCAGAGCTCTGGGTACGATCTGATCATAGAAGAGAAAAGCGGCTTGAGGCAAGCCGAGGCTTTGCACCTGTAAAATGTTCAGTTCATGAATCTACGGCGGTCGATCCGATAAATCTGACCTGAAGACGTACCGTTATGATAATAAACGGAAGCAACAGTGCCGTCCACCGTCATCGGTGTACGCCGATACAACAACCGATAAATTATCGGTCATTGAGCACAAAAGTGAGACGCATGTATTTCGAACCGGTGAGGAAGAAAGGAACCGGTTGATTCCTTAAGGGTTGAAACCGGCCCGAACAAATACACCACCAAACAATTGTTACAACATCAAGCGAAAGGATTCCCTTCACTACAAATTTATGGAAATAGGAGCACGGCATCACCCAACCAACCGCCCCACCCCGCCTTTCGTTTCTTTTCACTGAAGACACTTGTCACTTTTCACCGGCTACTCGGCTACTCAGCCTCCGAGTCGAAACTATAAGACTGCAATTATCGACACGAATATACAAGGTGAAACGTAGGCCTACTGTACGCCTCGATTCAACACTTGCCACACCAACAACCGGCCTACGGCCTACTGCCCTGGCAAACTACTAGAGAGTATCTCTGGTATATACCTACGGTCCCGTTGATCCACTTCTTCACGCTTCGGTCGTAAAATACATTTTGAGCGCCGAATCATTCCGATGAGACAGCCGGTAGAAAGTGACCGACACCACCCGGTCTCACTGTTTCATTTAATCAGCAAAAAAAAAAACAGCACCAGCAAGCAAAAATGAAATCGCAGCAAAACCGTTTGCATTTTGCACTTAGGTACTGCTTACGCTGTAGGCCTAGGCCTACTAATCCCGAAGAAAAACAATTTTCGAGAACAGCAGAGCCCCACCAAATGTTCCACATGTAGCCTACAGTTTAGGAGAGTCGATCGGCCCACAAAGTTTAAATCCATTTCCGTGACCGGTTCCATTATTCTCATCAAATATAATAATAATAAATGTTCATGATATTACATTATACATAAAAAAATTACCATAATACAAAATTTCTTACTTACATTGTATTTACTACTACAGTATTTGCGCTAGAGGTGGTGGTGAAAATTGTCCCACCCAACTCTGGATAAAACCAAGTGCTATATTCTAGGACGGGCTGGAAACTTTCAAACAAATAGCTAAAAAATAAGTATTAGTGATTAGTGACACCAATACTACAGTGTATTCAGTGTATTACTACACTACATTAACCGATGCGATGCGATGCGATGCTGTGGTGTACGCTACTTATTTAGGCTACTAACACTGTACATTGCCGCCGGTGCTTTCATTAATCTAACTTCACATTCATTAAATTTCAGAAATAATTTAAACCTAAATTCTATTTCAATAAATTACAGTTAATTAATAAAAAAATTGAAATAAAAAATTGATCGATTAACATTTTATTTTGTCACTGTCTCTTTGATTACCTACATTTTAATATTTGTGACCATTTTCACAATCGTCTCTCTTCCTCTATTGGCAATCCAATTTTTTCATTTCCGTATTAAATTTTACACCCGTTAGATTTTTGGATGGTTGGGGAGCAGGTGGTATTAGGCCAATAGGCCTACTCGTATTTTGAGTGGCAAGTTAACAAAATGACGCTTGTAAAGGAGGAGCAATTCTAGCGCTCTCTGCGATATGAGTAGATCTCTTTTTCGAGAGTAGTATTGATGCCTTATATTTTGCGTTAAATTTGTTTACTTGAAGTTGTCTAACTCGCTATCCATAACGTTAAATTCTGTAAATGTCTGTTCCGTTGAATATGTGCATAGTTTATTAGATATCACCTCCGAGTTAGTCGTCTGTTCTTATCAAGGGTTCCATTCAGCAATGTATATGAGCAGCTCTAACCCAACCTACGACACCATACGAGCACGTTAAAAGCGACCGCACTACGGCCAAGTATACGCCTACCGCTTTTAGTGTTTCAATATTAAGTGCTGGTTTTAGTTTCTTGAACTTATAGATAGCTCGTCTAAGCTTCTTGCGTAACATGTTAAAATGCTCATCCCAACGGCGTATACAATGAATCTATTACGATTCCCAAGTATTTAGCAACGACGTTTTCGTAAACCTGTGACATTTGCAAGTTATTATTCATCGTTGCGATTATGAATTATTAAAATCAGAACATCAGGTTGACCTTGTTCATTCGCAGAAAAACATATCGAATGGGTTTTCTGTAAATCAAGTGAAAGAAATCTCTTATTTAATAACAATAGTGGTTTTTGTCGTTTTTAATGGATCCATTATAAATTTGAAAAATATCCGACGGATCGTTTCCAGCCTGGATGCTTTCCAACGTAAACCGACAAAGCTGTAACCTATCGGTAGGCCTAAATTTTTATGAATATTCACAAAATGTTAAAATGTGTGGATAATTGAGAAAATGTGCAAGCGAGAAGGGAAAAAGTGATCATCGGTGTGTCCTTGTACAACCTTTAGGCCGACATAATTTACAATTTATAATTTACAATTACGTAACGGTAGAAGAGTATTACGTAGTGATAGAGTAAGACGGTGTGTCAGGCGTTGTAGAAACCGCAGAAATCCATCTGAGGACGACCGCTGGAATAACAAAGACTGGAGATGGCGGCTGTTGGCCTCCGGTGAAACATCTCAACCCGGAAGCCGAAGCCGAAGGAGCCGTACCTGTGTGTGTGTGTGTGTGTGTGTGTACGAGACTCTATTTATGCGAGTGAATGAACAGTGATAGAGACCGCAGGCAGTCATCTCGTCCTAATCATAGCCTGATAACGTATAATAATAAAAGAAATTATATGCTCGCGACCACCGACCGCATAATCAATCCATTCATTTACTTTTTCATTTTTTATGAAAGGAAAATATGATACATGGCTGCCATTAGAGTCATCATTTTTACCCTAAGCTTGTTTTATTTCTCATAAAAAATACGAATCAGAAATGCCAAACCATTCTTACAAAACTCCGTCCACAATTAGGCCTACGTGGGCCTACTTTCCTACAGATTTGATAGGTTTTAGGCGACCCTGTCGCTAAGGACAATTTTCACGTTTTTAAATGACTTGTAAGTTGTTTCGTATGGTAATTTTTCACGCCCGGCAATGCTCTATGGCACAGACCAATGATCGGCTGGTCGGTAGCCTATTGTTTCTAAATGAATGGTAACGGGAGGAGCATTGTGGGCCGAATTGTCCATGTCAACTTTAACCGAGCTTAAACGTGGTGGCCATTTCCGTTTCCGCTCGCCATCTCTAAACTCAATCTTCTCCATCGTCTCCTTCGAAAGCAGATTTCGAAATTCCCTTTAAAGTTAGTCCGGAAATCGCACAGAATATAAAATGGCTTGGCCAATTTTCATAGATTTATTACGGTCTTTACAAGTGAACAAACAACAGGCAATATTTCCGGTGGCTCAACTGCCTTTAAAAACATGCTTGTTTTCGTTTTCTTAAAAATTACTTTCTCCAGCTTCAACCAAGAGCACATTCCGTAACAAACGTTAAAGCCCTACAATTTCTATACGGAAACCGATTTTCGCGTGGTCGGCTTCGCTGGTATGCATTCACATTGGACAAATCACACAGTCGACTAAAACCAGGTAGGCTACGCGCCTACAACGCACTTATTCTAAGCCGAATTACGGGCGACGGAAATTTAAACTGTGTGTGGACATTGAAAATGTAGCCTGTAGACCTAACAGCGAGACAAAACTCATCAGGCACTCAGCTCCTATAGTATACTTATAATATACTAATACTAATACTGATAGTAACAATTAGGCCTATCATTCTATCATTTAGCCTATTCTTGATCCTCTGTTCGATGTGAAATAGGCTAACTGACTGGACGTTTTACAGTAAGGTTCTATAAGACACGTTTCTACAGCGTAATATGCCCTTCTACTAGAATTCATTTTTTAAAACATACAGAAGAAAAGTTGGCACGTGGCATGCTGATAAAAATCACTAAACTACAGGAGCATTGAAAATTGACCAGTTACTCGAAACGATGCTTTTCTTGACCACCCTAACGCCACCTCACTCGTCTCATATTTTACCTGTCTAATATTTTAAGCATTTCTTGGATCCGAATACGTATATGTCGTTTCGTTCCGAACAAAAACATCAAACAACTCGGTTGACATTTTGGAGTGACAACAAATCATATAATTAGATTTCGAGAATTATAACGATGACAGCAATCGAAGCGATTACAGAATTAGTTGTGTAGCCTGACAGACAAGTGAAACCGATCGACCTCTGACTCTGACTCTGACAACAATTAGACCTATCGTTCCATCATTTAGCCTATTCTTGATTCTCTGTTCGATGTGAAATAGGCTAACTGACTGGACATTTTACAGTAAGCCCTAATTCGAAGCCTGTTTAGAGAAAATGGTAAATGGCCGCTGTAGGTGTAGGCCTACAAAAACATTCTATACGAAAATAGTAACATTAGGCTTACTTATTTTCAAATAATACGTTCATTAATGAATTTTAATGGTGCATTTTAAACAGACAGTTTTCCCATTCATAAGGATTTGTAACTTTTTATATACAGTACTATCTAGTTGCTTCTAATAAATTAAGCGAGACTGTAAAAGGACGTCTGCATTATACCGGTATAGGGGCACGTGCTAAAAAATTTATAATTTTAGTTATCGTCTTTGGTTTTTGGTGCTTTCATTTCGCCTTAAAATACATCGTAACGCTGTCATTTCGGAAAATACATATCAACTTTTCCAACGAAAATGGACCTCCCAACGAATGGTTTCGCTCACCACTAAAGAATCGAGTCAGCAGCCTAAACAGGGCAACGTTACATAAACCCCGTTGCAACACTGGTGAACCGAGCCAAGTATCTCATCCTTATTAGGACGGTTTTCTTCCGTCGCGAAGAAACATATATATAAGATCGATGTACAATCGGCTCCTCAAGTCGTTCAAGTGGGTCCAAGGTGTCTGTCATATATGTAGGGCTAGCCCTACAACATCACGTATAGGCCTATAGGCCGGTCGCCTCAGCAATAACTTATTTTAGAGACTGCAATCGGGTTTCCAAATTCTCTCACCACGGTATGGATATATTTGTAAATTTACCTAGCGGTGTATTTGTTTGGGAAGAAAGGCACGTGACTTGACACAGTCGGTTGCCGAAAAACATATGAATTATATATGTACAATGTATATATATGTGTGTATAAATATATGTACGTACAGGCTGATGTGAGCTTACGCCAAAATTATATCTATAGCGCACATTCATGCGCTATAGGCCTACCGGTGTGAATACCGGAACCATCCGATGCCGGAGTTGATTGTAAACTAAACCGAGTTGCTTGTTGCCTATTACCAGTAGGCCTCGACACAACTAACAACAGACAATTTAATGGCATATTTAAGATGACAATCCCAAAAAGCCCAGAAATTCCAGATAAGCGCCTCCATGCATATTAGAACAAGAGGAACCTGTTACATTCGGAACTCGGGTGCTATCTCCAGTCTCTACTTCTAAAGAGGCAATCGATAATACACTAGAATCCTATCAACATAGTTCATAAGTACCTTGGCATTCTGCTCGACGATAAGTTACTGTTTAGCAATCACGTCGCGCAGGTTGCGACGGATGCTGCTGGGGTAATGCATAAGTTGCGGCGAATTGCTCGGAAGGACTGGGGCTTGTCTGCGGGCAGTCTCAGGATGAACAAGGGTATTTTTAAGAGCATGAAGACCTACGCGGCTGCAGAATAGGCTCATCGTTTGAACCTAAATAGAGGACTTATTCAAAATTTAAGGAGCGCCCAGCGCAGAGCTCTGAGGGGACATGCTCCTATGAGGCTACTACCGTTGCGGGAAAGGCTCTCCCGGCGGATTTTAAAGTGAGAGTGCGTGCTGCTATGTGGAGATTGCGAAGGGGGCAGGAAACCGAGATCTTCGGTGAAAGGTTTCGAGTCGCTCCGGCGGGTCGGAATCAGGATCCGGGGGGGACCGGGTAATGTTAATGTCGTAACAATGTTGACCTAGCCTGCTCTTAAGAAGAAAGTTGAAACTCTCACTCCTGAAGCGTGGCAGCACGAGTGGGACACCGCACATAAGGGAAGGTCTCTGTACGAGTTCATACAGGACTTGGAGGGATGGTACGCCTCTAGGGTTTTATTAAGGACATCGGGTGTCCGAGTTCTCACTGGTCACGGTGAGTTCACGGCATATCTAAAGCGGTTCCGCCGATTGGCTGATGATTCTTGTGTCTGTAGGGAGGTCCAATCGAATACGCACTTGTTGTACGATTGCCCCGCTCTTGGGGGCTCCAGACGCCGGCTGACCCTGGAGCTTCAAGGCCCGGACGGTGTGGGGGTTCCTTGACGAGGTACCTTTGTTCTACCGTCGTCAAATAGTAGTTTAACTAAGGGAGTTGTCTCGGCACTGTAGTCAAAATTTATAACGGTGTCCAAACACTTGCTGGACATAACGATAAGGCGACTTTAGGTCCTAACTAATATCTTATTCATTATTAGTTAGTACTTTCTTCGTGTAATCTTTTTGAGTGTTAGGACCCTTCTATTAGTTTGTGAGGGGGGCGTTGAGCCCCAAGAGGGGCTCATCCATGACAAGAGGGCGAGCAGTACACACTCCCCAGGTCGGCCGCCGACCGCTCTCCAACTTATTTCATATGTTTAACGTCTTTAAGTAGTTTCATACAACCTACTTTTGTTTGTGTCGCCGTCACATTGGAAAATAAGAGTTGGTAGGAACGGCCTCCGGGTCTATGCCTTCTGGTGACCAATCGGAGGGGAGGTGGTGGGAGAAATGCCACCAAACCATAACCGTAACAACGACCGGTGAAGTTCGAATTTTTTGTCCCCACCCCACAGAAATTAAAATTGAATTGTCTTATAATAAATAATAGGTGAATTTTATTAAGACTATAAGACGAGAGTGAACTAGGGCCTATAATAAATCTATACAAATAGATTGATATGGAACCACATCATAATCAGTCGGTCTAAAATGAAGAAATAGAGTTAATACGAGGGGTATAGGCCTACGCCTATACCGTATTGTATTTTATCACTATACATGAAATGAAGCAGTGCACATTGGAAATGACACATGTTTAAGAAAATATATGTAGAAATTATAACCGATTATGATATAGGTCACTCTACATGTTTAGTTTCGTTTTAGGCTCATCGTATTCCGAACGACAGATAGCCTACTACAGCCTACATTTAGTGGATGTGTATCGACGACATTTGCATTTACTAGACACTAGACAGGTAAGTTCGCCTCACATCGCACCTCACTCGCGATAACAGTCTTACTGGACAATCGCGTCAGAGTAGAACACGTGACAATCTATGTACGCGTACGCCAACAAAATGTAATTTTTAAACTTATTTCGTTAAACGGGAACGATTCGGTTGTCCGGATCGATCACGTTGGATCCGACCGGTCGTGCCAACCACAGTAAATCACGCTCACATGACAAATCGGTACACGACAATTTTTCCTTTCACCCGATCGGTCAATAAAAATATAGTTATATCGTATAGCAACGATATAACTACAGTAAATATAGTAGATATAAATATCATTTATATCGGTCTATACAGGCTATATTAAGGTATAGGGCCTATTTGACAGGTGAAAGGTGAAAATTTCGGGTGTGGATTACAAACGTTATGCTTTAGCACACAACGGAAAAAGGAGAAAGGAGAAAAGGAGCCCGGTAGGCCTAAGCGTTTGGTTGCAGCGTCCAACCTAAAAGGAGCTGCTAAACATAGCCTACAATAAAACAACTTATTGGCGATCGATCGGTAGACTAATAGGCTAATTAGGCCGACCGCAAATTAGAGTAGCCTATGCCTATGCCTATGCGCCTTAGCACACGAGCGCATTAAAATAGGCCTATGTGTCTACAAATACGTTAATTATGTGTTATCGTTCCATTTTCATTTCCATTTCATCATACGGTTTACTTGGCGTATTTATTTCGTGATATAGCCTACACATGAGATTCACTTATATCATTTTTGTTTTTTTGTTTTTACGTCCGACCGTTCAGCAATTTCTGCTAATGCAGACGGTGGATAATGATGATAATGAAAATGAGCGATAACAAATGCTAGACCTGACCGGGAATCGTACCCGGAACCCCGGCGTGGAAGCGATTCACTTATAAACCTATCAGTAGTCGTCGTGGAGCTGTTAGTGATGTGTCGCACTCTCTAGTAATTGTCCATTACAGAGTTAACACTTTATACTACACAACATCATCCGATACAAGAGATAGTGGCATCCAAAGACATAGTAGGCATTTAAGAAAGAAAATAGGTAGACCTACTTGATTGCCCTCAACTGACTCGGTCGACACGCTGGTTGGTCTGCATCTGCATCTGCACCCAGTGACTATCACACAATTATTTACCCATGCGATAAATAAACAATAGTTGTTCAAAGTGTGGAGACCTACTGGAACATGTTTTCAATGAATCGGTAGTTTGGGGTAAGACGAGGTATGGATATCGTTCTTTTTTTTAATGGACTCGTAAACATGAATGGATGGAAGCGTGAGTTTATTTAGTCCGCTAGAAAGGGTGTGCAAGAATCGCACTTACCGCTTCTAAAATGGCCCTACCAGCACAGCCCATTTCTGCATCCAGACGTCCGCAACGCATTAACAGGTCACATTTAGAACTTACCTCTCTTCCCTGCCATAAAATCGTTTTTGCAAATAAACTGGTTATCTTCTAGGACGTAAAGTTCTTCACCCGTCGAAGGTTTCTTGCGGCATACGATGCAGGTAAAACAATTCACATGAAACACTTTGTCTCTCGCTTTCCGAACTAATTCAGCCGGTGAAATTCCCTGAGAACAGCCGGCGCACTTGGTCCCAAACCGCCTGCAACAAATAGAGCTCTGATTACACGTACTCAACGATACAACAGAAAATATACTTTTAAATTATTTATAAATATAGCACATTAGTTTTGCACCAGATGGAAACATGAGAACCAGTTTCTAATCGAATCAGTTGGTCTTAATTACCACTCAGAAAGCATACTTTGTGATCGTTTATCTCTCTTTTGCCGATTGCCAAAGTGAATTTGCACGACAGGAATGATCCAATATTTCAACGATTACAAGCACTCGACAGGAATGAAATGTCTACAAAAAGAGCGCGCTGCTCAAGCCACTCGCACCGGTCTACGCTGTTAATAGGTTTCATTGCCCGAACAACATAAAGCCAGAAAGGTGCAAGTCGTTTTATTATGATGGAATTGAAGAAAAATATCGCTTTAGTTTTGATGCATTTTGGCTGTTGAGCTTACAAATTTTAAATGACTAATCGTAGCTTAACTTTACGTAACGTTGCTTCGTACATTAAAACTACCGAGTAGACTTACTCGACCGACCCGGCACACATTTCTCGCGACATACTCTAAAAGGAATTGCCCAAGTATCAAAATAAGTATCACCTCTTTGGTTCATCTGCAATTTAAAATTGATAAAATGCATAGCTTGTACATTTTTTATATCGGTTGGTTTATATTGTTTATCGTTTTATAGAAAAACCAGTAACGGTCATGCGTCCAGGCCTGATCCTTTGCGTAAAAGAGTACAGGCTCTACACGAGATATCGCTTGAAACTTGATTTACAGTAAAAACTAAAATCATTTAACGAAGCACTGTGTACGAAGATTTCTATACGAAGAACATATCGGCCGGTCCTGACACACTTCTATAAATGTTAAGCTTTCTGTAAACGAACGATAGGCCCTATAAACTTAGAAATTGTCCACAGATATTAAGAACAGAAGAAACAAGGTTGCTGTTAACAACTTCACCAGACTTAGAGTCACGCTCTGTTCAAACGTCCTCTCTACTCTAAACGATAAATAAAAACAGCGAATAACATGACAAAATGGCCACTGCATAACAAGGCGGATTTAACACCAATGAAAATTTCAAACGATGATAAAAAGGCAAATTTTAAAAAGATTTTCGTCAGATGTCAGGAAACAATTAAGATGTGTGTATGTAGGCCTACTCGTATGCCTGTATAAACGCAAGATCTATGTAAGGTTTATTAGCAGCAGACTGTTATCAGTAACGATATTTTTGTATACTAAGGGAACACTATGGCGGTCCCTTGAACTCGGGGCGTTTATCGCGGCCAAAAAGGACGCTAACGAACGCAAGAGAGCCATAAAATAGGCCAGTTACATTACATGAAAATGCAAACATTTAACTAGAGGACAACGGAACCAGAAAATTTAGTTGCTTTCAAACTTACGGCGGGACAAATCACAATTTTGGACATCACAACCACCGGTGTAAGTGGCAGGGCTTACTTGTAGCACAGAATATGATAATACGATAACGGAGGAGGTGAAAGAGCAAAAGATGCAATGAAGGAATTTCAAGTGAGATGCCATGTTAGATTCACCGGCGTGAAGTAAAGGTTGGAATGGTAAAGGTGAACTTTTTACCACCAACCAATGACAAACAACAGGTTTCAGCAGACGATCGCACCATATCGGTATCCGATTAAGAGAAACGACCCACGTTGTTGTTGATACTGCGGGTGCGGGTGCCCAAGCCCAACAACATCCATCTAAGCATCTTAAGCCCTCTATCGCTTAAAACCGATTTTATTTTACTTGTAGAAAATAAAGTCGTTTGATAACTGACACGACCAAGCCAGCTCTCCCTCCCTCCCACCACAGGGGAACACAGAGCAACTCTGGTGTCTACCGAACAAAACAGCAGACCATTCTCTGGATTTGCACTCGTCTATAAGTTCGAGATAAGAGAATAGGCGGACACCAACTTTAACCCTTCGGTTAAGTACTTCACTTAGCCCTATACAATTATTTACGTAAGCCTGCTGTGTCCTCAGTAAGGCGCATGCCAGTGACAAAAAAAGCATTACATAATTAAGGTGTTTACATATTAATGCATTCGATTAAACCAAAGAGAAACATCATTAGGCTAAGTAGCCTACACGCAAACATTTACTGTAGCCTAATATTTACATACGGTAAGCCTAGAGACATACAGACAGTAGGCCTATATGAAAAATCTTATTTATCGATATTTGCTTCATCGACTGGCCTTTCTTGTACGCAGCACGGCAGCGCCGATCCAATTTAGACGTTCCGAAAGCGGTATGTTCTCGTTACAATCGCGCATCGTCTATTTATGGCGAATGTGTGTTTACCGACGGGGCAGCGATATCTTCATCCGTCATCCGTTTTTACTTATGTGTTTGTTTCCAAACTTATGGAAACTTACTTGTACACAACCTACTTTACACACACACACACACACACACACACCCACACACACACTTATTGGTTAAACGAGAGAAAATTCATCATCGGGGTTCACTAATTCACTCAGGCGATTATGTTTTAACGTAACAACTTTAAGCGTTTCTCTCGATGACCTATCTTCTTGTCTTTTTCAATTTAGCTTATTGATCAGAAGTTTCAAAATTCTTGTGCGGCTTTTTTTTAAAATATGTTATGACTCCTTGTGTCAGAAATGTCATTAGCGGAAGGAAAGTGTATGAATGTCACTAATGGTAACAAAATCAGTAGGTTCATGCATGCGTTTGTAAGGTTCCGATTTTTAGAGCGCATTATGTTATTGTAGGTGCACTTTTAGCACATGAGCGAGGCCTACAGGAGCATAGGCCTACTAATAGTGTGTCTTGTACTGGATTCTGGAATGCGGGTGTCACGATTGATAGCAGGCGGCAAACAGCAATAGTTAACGGGGCTGCAATTCAACCCTTGTAGATGTCTTATCCGTACACATCTACAAGGGTGTGACAGTGGTTAACGGGTAGTAGAATTGAACGGTAGAGAGCCGGTCAAGTTTTTGATCGAGACGTTGGTAGCAGCGGTGTGTGCGCCTGTGCGCCTGTGCGCGTGTACCGTCTATAGTGTTAGCAAATAGTATTAAAGGTTACTCCTTTAATACTATTACTACACTATGTGTAGTATGGGCTACATTTTAGTGACACATTTAGGAATAGTGTAGAGCAATTTAAATGCGTAGAGTGATGACGATATCGAGGTAAATTAGTGTAAAGACGGGTAATGGACAGTAACCGCGTAGGCTAAGTAGGCCTATATAGATTAGATTTAGATAGGCCTATTGGTTGTACGGTCGTCTCCGTCATCTACCAGCTCCAACAGATACCGAGCCTGTACGTGAAGCGCTAACCGACTAGCAAGTTTTTTTTTTCTTTTTTTTTTTTTTTTTGCGCCCTGGAGACTCCAGGAGGAGTATAGGACATGTCGTCAGATATAACACCTGAAATACGTATAAGAAACACACTATGTATCACTACTATCAAGAAAGAAATTCTTGTATGCTATAAAAAGTTTCACCGATCAAGTAATTTTTTAAAGGAATTCAAATCCTCACAACACTTTAAAGATTGGGGTAATTTATTTAAGAATTTTCTCCCTGCATAAGTAGGTTTTTGTTCAAACAATTTTGTGGAGTGATTAGCCACATAATAATCATTCCTGTTTCTCGTGTTATGATTGTGAACATTGAAATTCTGCATAAAATTATTTTGCCTAACATGCATAATCACCTCAAAAATGTAGAGACAGGGAACTGTAAGCAATTTAAGCTCCTTAAATAGTGGCCTGCATGAGGTTAGCTGGTTAGCTCCCACCATACACCTAATAGCTTTCTTTTGAATTTTAAAAACCCTATTCATATCACCCATGCTAGAATTACCCCATACTAAAATACCATAACGGATATGAGACAGAATGAGGCCATGATAAGCTGCCATTAGTAATTTTTTATCATTTAATCTGGCAACTTGTTTTAGTGCAAATACCCCAGATGATATTTTACTACAAACTTGATTGGTATAGAAGTCCCAAGACAAAGATCTATCTAGAGATACGCCCAGGAACTTCACTGTTTCTACATGCTCTAAACTATTATTATGAATAAATACATCCACTACTCTACTTTCTTTAACATTATGTTTATTTTTGTACTGCAAGTACTGACACTTTTTCCCATTAACTGTTAATAACATTTGATTCAAGAACTGCACTACGGACTCTATGTTAACATGTGTATTTACTTCAAGAGCATCTACCAGTGAACTGTTACTGATTACTGAAGTATCATCAGCAAATAAAAAAGCTCTGCCATTAGGTATGACTTCTGGTAACCTATTAATGTACAATAGAAACAGAATTGGACCTAAAACTGACCCCTGTGGAACGCCTGCTTTGACTTCAAGCTTTCCAGATACAACTTTTGTAAGTTTCCCTCTAACAACCGTAGTTAACTCCACACACTGTAATCTATTAATAAGGTAAGATTGAAACCATTTCAACTCTACATCCCTAACGCCTAATGACTCTAGTGTTTTCAATAAAATTTCATGATCAACACAATCGAAAGCTTTACTCAGATCCAGAAACACTGCCAATGCTTTCTCCCCGGCATCCAATATATCAACTACTTGCTCCACAAGTGAAACAATTGCAGTTTTAGTTGATCTACCTTTTTGGAAACCATGCTGATCCTCTGAGATGATTAGGTTTTCAGTCAAGAAACTGATTAACCTAATAAATACTACCTTTTCAAAAATTTTACTGATTGTGTTTAAAATACTTATGGGTCTATAATTTTCAACTAACTGGCTATCTCCATTCTTAAATATAGGCAATATTTTAGCCTCCTTCAGTTTGTTTGGAAATACACCTGCTTCAAGTGAGAAGTTAATCAAATGAAGGAGAGGAGTAATTAAAAGATGTTTACATTCTTTAACAATTATACTAGAAATCCCATCTAACCCACATGGTTTCTTACTTTTCAAACTATCAATAACTGATTCTAATTCCTCCCTTGAAACTAGGCTAAATAAGAATTGATTAACTACCTTGTTACCTTTTGGATCATAACATCCCACTGTTTCCCCAATCTGTTGTTTAAGTTTTAAAGCTACTTCCTGGTAATATTTGTTAAAATAATTACAAATTTCTATACCATTCTCTATAAGTTCATTGTTTTTGTTAACAATATTAGGTATGTCAGTAAAACTTTTGTTGCTAACTACACCTCGATTCTTATTAATTATTTCCCATATTGCTGAGTTTAGATTTGGTGAATTATGAAGAACTTCGGCAGTTTTTTTACATTTAGCTCTCTGGACTTCTCTGGCATAATGTTTTTTAATAGTTTTGTACCTTTGTTCATTAAAGGTAGTCCTATGTGAAAGAAAATCTGAGTATGCATCTCTAACTTCAGACCTCATTTGCAAAATTTCCCCTGTGACCCACTCATCTGTTTCACTGACAATATTTTTTACATCTTTCTTTTTAATTGGACAACTATTATTATAATGAAATTTTAATGTCTCAATAAAATTATGATATTTTTGATAAATATCAGATGAATTGAAAACCGTCTTCCAATCCTCTTTGGATAAACTATGTAACAAACAATTAATATTCCCTTGGTCTTCCTGCCTAAATTCTTTAATATTTTTTTGATTTGGGACATGACTACCTAAATCCTGAATCTCTAATACTTGGTACCCGTGATCAGAGAGCTCTGAACCCCTTAACCTAACCTGACAACTCACCATATTTGTTAAAATATTATCTATTATGGTTTGTGAGTGACTAGTAACTCTTGTATAACCTTTAACTTTTATATCAAGATTGTTCATCTCCACAATATCCCTAAACTGTTCAGCCATTTTATTTTGAACAGCAAGATTTACATTAAAATCACCCAAAACTACCACTTTTACGTATCGTTCTGTTAAAACTTCCAGTAGTTCACTGAACGATGAACAAAACTGACCCCAATCACCATTAGGGGATCTATAGACACTCACCACAACCATCTTTCCCCTCTTTTCTAACCTAACTTCTACCCCAGCCACTTCAATAACCATTTCCCGAGAAAACCGTTCTAGATAAGGTAAATTACGAGTGTCAAGTTTCTTACTTGAATTAGCTAATATACAAACCCCCCCACTTTTGTGCATTTTCCTACAATATGAAGCAATAATAGAAAACCCTGAAAAGTTTATTAGTGACATCTCATTACATTTTAAACCGTGTTCAGTAAATACCACCATATCTGGGTTCTCAGAACTTAAAAATATATCTAACCTGTCTATTTTATTACTTAAATATTGAATATTTTGATATAAAATAGAGAAGTGGGATGCATTATTTTCCTGATTGTTTTGGTTGTCTACAACTGTGTTGACTCCAATTATGGAAGCTGGTCGCAGCCTATTTACTAACCTGACATCATGTAAACCTAACCTACCGTTACTGTAATTAAAAACCTGTGATCTCCTCTTCAGTTGCGTTTCACCAATAAAACCTAACCTTATATTTCCTATCTCTTTACCCCTTGTTTCAGCCAACTCATTAAAAAAGACTCTTTAGCTTTTAATTTGTCAGGGAGTTTACAAGTGACGAGGGATGCTAACCTATCACACAACACGTTTTTACCAGACTGATTCAAATGTAAACCATGATTAGTGAAATTAGTACGATTAAGCCTTTCATTGATGAAACTAATTTTAATCCTGTTTACTGTTTTACTTTCTAGGCTATTAATTTTTTTATGAATATCACGGTTTAGTTTATTTATTACTGTATTTAGTTCTGGCTTGTCATGTCGAACGGGAATTGTATTTATTATTAAATTTGTTTTATTGCTCATTGGAACCAGTTCTTCAATTGTTTTTAGGATTTGAGGAGTATTTTGGAATTTTTAGAACTGATATCATTGGTTCCTCCGATAATTATCAAATGATCATTCTTATTAAGGGTTTTTAAATCATCTTTAGCTGATTTTACTACTTCTTTTAAAGGAGCATTCGGCTTAAAAACTACACTAACATCAAAATCATTTAATTTTTTACTTAACAGATCACAGCACCCACGTCCGTGGCTGTCCGCAAGCACCAAGACCTTGTTTTTATTATTATTGTTTATTTTAGTAGCTTTTTTAGATGCTAATGCTTCACTGTACAAAAGTTTCTTTGGATCATTTTTTACTGTTGAATTAGATTTATTTTTAGGGGTATTATTTATTTTGCTGTTATTATTATTATTGTTATTTAGCCCTAATCCATTTTTTAATTTTAAATTAACTAATTTTATCTCATTTTCTAAAATTTTATTTGCTTCCATAAGTTTATTAATTTCGACTTTGTGATCATTTTCATTTATTTTAATTATTTCTTTTAGTGAAGCTATCTCTTGTTCAAGTTTATTTCTTATATCCTCGTTTTGTTTATTGCTATTTATTATAGATTCCTTAATGTTTTTTTGTTCTTCAACTAATTTGGCTACTTTTTTTTCAAGGCTAACAGCTGGAGATGATATGTTTATTTTCGAGCGCGTAACGGGTGAAGAGCTTTTATTTTTACCTAATGTTCCAATTTTACTGGCCATTCTTTACAATATCTATTTAATGAATATATTTTATATTATTATAAAAGTAAAACAAAGTTTTAACGTTTAATTGGGTACACAGACTTCACGAAGATCACAGATATATTGCGGGTTGACCTAACCTTAAAATTACGACTAACTTTATTTTGTAAAAATTAAAAAATATCGCTGAAAAAATGGACAATCTAAATTACTATACGTGAAACTAGTTATCACACTTAACTTAGAACACAAAATCAATACTTATCGATACTTTATTTCTGAAAAACTTCCTTCTTTAACAGGAGCTAACAACACAACGGCTTTCTCACCAAAATACTTACTTCGTATAAGTGTCGGCAAAGCCCGAACTGTGGGCGAAGGGGCAGGCTCGAGCTGTTATAGGCGGGGGCCAGCCAACCAACTTACGTTTAAGTCTTTATTAGGCTGGGCGCACATGTCCGTACGATAGCACGGACTATATCATCCGTGCGATCGCCCGGACCGGGCGGTGTAAAGTTGTCCATGGCACATGGTCCGTGCGACGCACGGATGTTACGTCCGGGCGCTCTGTTATTTCTGTCTTGTACTCCTCTATTTACTCATAAAAAAGCGGTCTTTCTTGACTTATTGAAGATAGCCAGCTTTATTTAAGTTATCAGACACAATTTTCAGACAGCATAACCTAAATTTGTTAGTTTTAGCAATTTTTACTAATCTAAAAAAGCATTTGACCAATTAGATCACCCAATTTTATTATGGAAATTAAAATACTACGCGTATCAAACACTTTACTGCAATAGCTCTGTAAATTTGATCGAGTCGTTTCTTAAAAACCGATCACAGTGTGGGGAGATTGATGGACCCAAAACGGGTTCATTTAAATCAAACTGTAAATTTTCTACTAGCGGAATACGACAGGGGTATATTATTGTCCCTCTATTGAGACATATATTTATTAATTTTTTTTTTTTTTTTTTGGTTTTTAACGTCTGACTGTTCTGCAATTACTGCTAATGCAGACGGTGAAGGATGAAATGATATTTTGTAACGTATGAAAAAATGCCATGCCTGAATGGGATTGGAACCCAAGACCGCATGATGAGAGGCGAGCACGTTACCAACTGCGCCAATGCGCAGTTATTTATTAAATTATAAATATTATTTATTTATTAAATTAATTAATAAATTTATAATTAAATTAATTAAAATCTCCATATTTTCTATCAAATTTCGTTACTGTAATGTTTGCTGATGACAAGAGTAGTTAAAACGGCAACTAACGTAATAAACAGAATGTGTAAATGGTTCTCTTGTAATAAATTAAAATTAAATATAAACAAAACTAACTACATTCAATTTCCTGTTACTTCACATCTGATAACTCTGGTACCAAGTATCGTTTTGAAAGGAAATATTTGAAAAAGGAACGGACACCTAGGTCTTAGCGTTTACGTAGATGAGAACCTAACCTGGAAATCACATAGTGTACCTATTGAACCGTCTTCGCTCAGTGTGTTTTATTTTGCAAAATCTCCGGAAAATCTTGTCGGAATAAGACAAATATTACATATTTTGCGTTATTCCACTCTGTGCTCAGGTATGGGGTTACGCAGGGGGGCAACTCAACCGAACAAAGATTTTTCGCATACAAAAATACCCAGTTAGAATTATCTCAAACATCCCAAGCCATTTCTTGCCAAATATTGTTTGTTAAATACAATGTTCTCTTCTTACCGTCTCGTTATTTATAAAACATTTTAAAATTCACGAAAAAGGAAATTCGCACAGTGTTATTTACAAAAAATAAGTACATTCATAACAATGAAACTCGCCACAACGATGACTACAGAATTGAAAAAATAGAACTTTAAAGTTCTTGAAAGGAATTCACTACCGATCGGTTTTTAAACAAATTACCATCTAAAATGAGATTCCTTAATTTATAAAACTGTGATCGGGAAGAAAAAGGGGTTTTTTTTAAATAAAACATCTACTATATTCTGATCAGGAGTTCTTAAATTATCTTATAAATAACTTAATGCTCTTCAAATGTAATCTGTGTAGAATTATAACATTAGATAGCCTATTATAACATTGTATAGTAGTATCAATAACAAACACGGAATGCCATGTACAGTTTCAGCAAATTTAAAGTAGACTAGTAATTAAACTTCCTAGTTATTTTCGTAGTGAAAACATTAAAAAAAAGTTCAATTGTTTGTTAAAATAGTTTTTACTTTCTCTTGCCTATATGAATATATAGAATTATTCAGTAAGGAGTCTTTTCAAAATATTTGGATAATTAAATAAGTAAGATGTTAAACAATTGCAGTTAGTTCTTTCACCCGACCAGCCCCTTCCATTACACCTTGATTCCACAATGTGCGTCCGTACATTATTCACAACGAAACGCCATCATGACTGTTTCGTTCACTGGCAATTTCATTCCCTAGCAGAGAGCGATGAAATTGCTAATCCAAAGACATTTTTGCTACCTGGCCCCAAAACTGTATTACAACCGTATTACTCCGTGCCCAAAATGATAAAATTATACTGAAAATGATAAAGTTTAAAGCGGAATTACAGAAATGGCTATTTAGCCTCGGCAGACAGTACACGAAGGAAAAGGTCACACCTTAAATTTGTCAACACTCACATCCTGATATTTAGATTCTAGACGACTTGGTGTTTGAAAAATCGCATTAAATCGACTCATCCTAGGACATGGGAACTGGGAAGCCATGGTACGCCTACTAGAGGTAGCTGCTAATGTAGCCTATAGGCTACGCAATGTAACGTAAACTAATAGTATATCATTTTTTATTTGCCCGTCACTTTATTTAAAACAACATGAAATTCAGTGCTTATCAGAATATATCGATATTTAAACATTTTCAAAAAGAATTCAGATCTCATGTGAAATTTCAGAAAAGAATGCAAATTAAGTTATAGTGAAAGTTGGGGTCGATTGGCGTACCTTGTGCAGTGCGGTTATAAATACGACACAACGACAACGGTGATGGTGGCGGTGGCGGTGGCGGTGACGGTAACGGTGACGGTTTCCCCCATCAACACTTGTCATTTTGTAGGAAACGCGCACTTTTCCCGACGGTTCTGAAATTGGTTTTTGTAAAAGTAGCAGCGAAAGAAGAAAGGCGTTCCAGTCTGACTGTGATGGGATCGTTTTTTCATCTCTTCCGCTCCCGTGCCGACCAGTTTGTCACCACGTTTACTCGACTTGTCGCCAGATATGACATGCACGACATGCAGGCGCACACCTCGCCTATTCGTCCCTCACGCTCTCTCCTTCTACAAGTCTAGAAGTAATTAAAAAAATGAAACAACACGTTCACTTGCGTACACGATGTGCGTTTTTACTTTGTCATACATTCAACGTGACAATCAGCCTGCAATCGGGCATCCACCATCCACAATTCTCTCTCTCAACCACTTTTACCTCTTTTCATCTCTTTCTCTCAACTGAGCGTCCGACCGACAATAGCCTATACAAACAATTTACTTTCCTTAATTTCTTGTTAGAATCTTGGTCTAAAATGGCCAAGATCATTAATTTCACAACATCATTTTTCAAACATTACATTTTAGATTTTCAAAAACAAATTCAAACAGAAACACAAGAAATATAAAAAATCAGTGCAACAATTAACGAAATAATATATATGTTAATAATTTATCTGAAATATTACGGTTAGAAAATTAAAAAAAGAGAATATTATTAGGCCTAATTAAAAACGATAATCTCAAGAAAGACTAACTATAGCCTACTAAATAACTGACAATTTAAAACATAAATTGTACTATAAGTTACTTATTAAAGGTTCTTTACAATCCAGAGAAGAAGGTTTTTTATTTTCTTATATTCTTAGACCCAGTCTGTACATTTTCGACAGAATTAAATAAATAGGGTAATAAAAATGTATTCGTGTGTCTAGTCCTATAAAATATATCTCGGTATAATATTTTCATTCCGCCGAAAATTTAACTCGAGTAGAAAATGATAAAACCGTCTACTAGTAAGAGTGTCGCATTCGTTAAATAATTTGATTCGGTTTATTATTAAATGTGTACTGCAGATGAAGGGCCTATCTTTGAAAGCTGTTAATTGAATGTGGTTAATCTTATTCGCTGCCATTTTCTTTGTTGGTATTAGGCTATTGTTCATAATCAACTGATTTTCTTCATTTTATTTTCTTCATGTATAAAATGTAACCTATTTCAGTTGTTATAAACGGATAGGTTTTGTGCAGGGCTAGTTATATGAAATAAGATACGTAGGTAGGCCTACGCCTATAGCCTGCATTATTATTACCTATTATAGATAGCAGCATATTTACAAGAATTTCCCATACGCATGAACTACAGCACCTACCAACACCGCCTATTACAGATCCAATTAGTTTGTACTACATTATTTTGCCCACCAACAAAATGAAGAAGCAACCATTTTCAATAATACAGCCTACCGACACGCCGTCTAATTTATCAATCGACATATTCCATGTTAAGTGGTTTTCATCAGTTGAACCTACTTAGAACGTCATTTTCCGTGATAGCTCCTTCCGTGATCATTCCGAGTTATAGCTCGGGTACATTTTGTACAACTTTGGAACCTTTAAGACGCAAAAACTTTTAAGGATAATTTTTAGGAAGGCTACAGCCCCTGTTTCGACAATTTGGTGTTGTCACTGTAGATAGGCTAATATTTAGTAGGCTATAGGAGAACAGTGAGCTACTTGCGTCCACATAGGCCCTCCTATCAATGTAAATAGAGCAGCATGTTATGGCAGAATGAGATTTTGAGGTGCTCATTTAAATATTAAGGTAAATTATTTTTTACTACAACGATCGGCGTAATTAAATGAGGCGTAGGCGTCGGCGTACACTTGATAAGTGCGGTCGATCAATAGTTAAGCGGTACGTAGGCCTACACATATGTAGGCTATTTATATATAATTAATTGTACCCGTGTAAAAGATAAACAAAAACAATTACCATCGATATGATTTTTTTGTTTTACTTAGTGTAAAATAGAATAATCGAGAATATTGAAATAAGAACGTAAATTAGTAGGGCCTACTCTGTTAGTTAATCGATTGATTAGCTATGGAAAATATTGTAAATAATAATTTATTACTACTTGATCAGTCGGTTTGGTGAGCACAGGCGGCCCTTATCCCTTATCCCTTATCCCTTATCCCTTATCCCTTATCCCTTATCCCTTATCCCTTCCAATCTGCCGAACAACCACCAAACACTCAACCGATAGCTGGAGGTATAGTTGACTACTCGGCTTAAAGCGAAACGTGTGCGTGTGCGTGTGCGTGTGCAAGTGTGTGGTGGACCAAAGGTAGACGTACGACTACGCCTAGATATTTTTCAGCAACTCTCCGATACTCGTTTAACTGGGCAAAGCTTTTGAAGCGAATGCTTTTCGTAGCGTTGGCCTACACTTGAGATGTGAGGGTAGCCTATAGGCCTAGGCCTAGGAGTATGTTGGCTGGCAGTCGGCTCATCAAAAGTAAACGCCTACCGGGCCAAATAGCCTACACCCGCCTGCCTTTTTATCCTTAAACCTCTGAAAGATATGAATCGTGAAAGAAAAAAATTACCCTTGAAAAGGATGCTGTTGAAAAATAACTTATATGACTTCACGAGTGATTATGATGTAGCGTCTGGTTTCTACGCCAGGGGTCCCGGGTTCGATTCCCGGTCAGGTGTCGAATTATTCATCATTTAGACCTAGATCAACAGAAACCGCAAAACAGTCGGACTTATAACGGCCATCAACAATTTGACACTTTCAATAACAAAAATAAATCCAATACAAGTAATTACGTAATACAATACATAGTAAGTGCCACAAACAACCGATAAAACATTCAACATAATTTGACATGTTGACATCTGATACAGCCTCTTATTTTACGCGTTTTGAATTTCAAGTTAATCCGGTGAGGGATACGTGGTAGGCCTGCTTAAACCGTTCGTTATACGGTCACTCCTGACTGAGATAGGCCTACTACTTGCCAAAGTCCATATTGTCACCGACAATATTAGCAGCGTCTATAAAGAAAACTCGAGCAAGTAAATTTATGTGACAGTTGCCGGCCGCCTTTTGTGTATGAAAACTGGCATTTGTCCATTGACAATATTCGCATTTGAAATTTAATTCATCGCAACATTTCCGGTACATTGAAGAAATCTGGGAAAGTTGAAAAAATTTATACGAAAGCTGAAAGCCGGTTCTCACCCGATGCACTACGTGTTAATGAGTGGCCCTACGCCTACTCGCCTGCCGGCTTCGCTTCGCTCACGTTTAAAGTTAAAAATTCAATCTGAAAAATAACTTTTACGATTAGGCCCTATGCGTTAGATGATCGCCAGTCGCAATAGCACTACCGATGATCGGCTACAAACACCCATCGCCGCTTTCGCTTTCGCTTTCGCTTTCACTTAGCCTACATTTTACGTAAAAACTACAGATAGAAAAAATTTGTGAAAATGAAACTACATAAAATATGTTTGAAGGGAGGGACGCGACGTGACGTTTGTTTGAGTGGTAACATAACATTAAGATGCGTAGGCCTACTGACCACTGACCACTGACCACTGACCACTGATCACTGACCACTGACCACTGACCACTGATCACTGACCACTGACCACTGACCACTGATCACTGACCACTTACCACTGACCACTGATCACTGACCACTGACCACTGACCACTGACCACTGATCACACCGTTAGCCCTACATTCAACTTCATCATACACACGCTAAATCATTTTATCTTTTTCCATGAGACACTTTTTCCACCATCCTCTGGAACAGACAAGTGGAAGCACTACGGGCCTACTGGTTGTAGGCTACGGCTTGCTGTCACTGATGATCGCAAGTTTGTTCATTTTCTCATACAGTTACCATCTCTATAGGTCTACTGTCTAAGCGTGCGGTGATCTACGTCAGCCAAAATAGCTTCATTTTCACCGGCATAACGCAAGAAACAGACCATTAGGGCCTACTCTACTGCTGACCACAATAATCAATTGTTTCAACTTTTTCCATTTAAAAAGTTGCGCTGTTTTGGATCCAAGACCTTCTTGATCGATGAGACATTTTACAGTGTGCAAGAATTCCTCTCTTCATAATTGTTTATAAAAATGGTGAAGATAACTTTGTAGGTCTACCGATGGATTAATAGACCGATAGAAAATGGCAAGTTTATTGTAGAAGTGGGCGTCAGTAAGCGAGCAAGTAAACTTGCAGTAGCCGGCGCGGAGGTAAATCTGATATTAAAGTAACATCTATGCTTAGGTAGCAACTATGGAAAAGACAGCGAAAAGATACAGGTAAATTTTTATCATTTGGTAAAAAAATGATCAAGTAAGAGCCTTATCGAAGCAAAGCAAAGCAAAGCGAAGCAAAGCAAATCATCTTTCAAAGTGATGGAAAACTAAATAGGTACGGTACGACGAGTAAATGAACAATAGGCCTAGCATAAATCCCCGTACGTCTATATAGGCCTAAGTACTGTAGGCCTAATTACTAGGTAGGTAGGCCTAATAAATTTAACACGGCAATAATATTTATGCTTATCAGTTTCATATTAGGTTATATAAGCCTACTGATGTTGACACGTCCTAAACTGGGCCTACTCTCCTGGATCCACGTATCACACAAAAACAACTAAAATTAGCAATTTCTAACAGTCGTCACGATTACAAGGTAACAGGTACAACCGATTAAAGATACAACTGATTTTGCCGGGACGTGAATCGATGTCATTGGTAACTGAAACAGTAGGCGATTTTAGTGGCTTAAATGTAGGCCATCACCTTTATACCATTGTAGGCCCTATACTCGTACCATTGCCTTCCTATCACCGTAAATTGCACTTTTACTAATTTAATGTAGCCTATAAGTCTATACGAATACGACTAATCGTATCGTTTGGTTTTTTGAATTTTAGCATTTCGCTTGTCACATTGAATCGGCAGGCTTTCTTCTTTTCTGTCACCTGACTATCTATCACACTGGTTGGTGTCCGACAATTGAAGTGCTTCTGAGTGGACATGGGACTCGTGCACTTCTTCGGATCCTCAAGTCACTTGCAAGTCACGGTATATATAACTGTTTCGGGTTTACCACGGAGCATGTAGGCTACAATGTTTTTGAGCACTTTCTTTGGAAACATTCGGATGGCATTTAGGGTGCTTGCTTCGGTCCAGCCATAGGTCTGTCCGTACCGGTTTTGGCTCTGACTTGTAAAGAAAAATCATGAATATCTGAAAAGTTTATTTAGGCGGACACTTCCAGTGAAGCTGTAGAGTCATCAATGTTCAGAGATAACGGAAAAACGTTGAAGAAAAAATGACAAAATACCGCGTTAATGACGTGTTAACGAGTCACGTTGAGCCTTTCGTAGCTGTTGTCCCGCAAATACCCCATCGAGGCATCGACTGCTCTTAAGACGTTTCCATTTAGGCTATCTGTCCGTTTCGCCTGTCTTTCCTGTACAGGTTAAGTCATAGAAAATCGTACGTGAAGTGACTTACTTGTCATGAAACTTGGGATAGTATGTCAATGGCCTTCTCCATCTCATAAAATTATTACACTTTCAAATGTGTGAACTCACAACTGGCACTTTCGTTACGGGACGCATTCTGTAGTGGAATCCAGTTACAGTTATTTATTAGAGAAATGCAGTGTGAGTGAGAGCGCCTAATAAGTTGCTCGTACTGTGTACGCTTCGCATCTGTAATTGTTATTTCAGGTCTTTAAAGTGTCAACGATTGTTTGGTTTTTGTAAGCAGGTATCAAATCGACCCGTGAAGGTTAACGTTCCACCCTCACTTACGAACACGGAGAAAACATAACAAATTGTAAGGCATGTACTGCGGTTAAGGCGTGCAAAAAATGTGGAAGTGCCGATTATTTAGCTCGGCGAGTGGATGATAGGAAGCGAATGTGTGTTGAGCGCGGTCGCGTGCAACAGAACACGTTGCCGTTGCGGTATCATTTATGAAGGATGGCACGGTATGTAGGCCTATGCGTATTCCTTTACGCGACGATGAAAGCCGCCGCTCTACTTGAACCGGAATGCGCTTCAGGCAAATGGACGCGTGACGCGTGACGCGTAGGCCTATCAGTAGGCCCTACGCCTTTTTCACTATCGCCCCTACATCCACCTCAAGTACACACCGAGTAAGAGTGAGCGTGTGACAGGGGATGTAAGCACACACACACACACACACACACACACACGGTAAAAGATAGTTTTGGGGGCAGGCGAGAGAGAGAAATACTATGAAAACGGACCCTTCAACGACAAACAATAACGGAGGAAGAGAACAAAGACCAGTCACCTGGTGCTGACAATGATATCCTTCTGCGATATGTTTTCTCGCTGACAACGGCTTTGTTTTTTGCCCGGTGAAGATGGCGCAGTACCCTCTCACAATTACTCACCGCTCATTGCCTTCATGTTGCTTTTGTTTTTTCTGCTGTTGTCATGCCAAGTCGAGGTCGACCAGCAACAAGAAGAGGAAGGAGAAGAAATGTATTTCTAAATACGTCCATGTAATGCCTTTATTCTTTATTTACGCGTAGGCTACATACTTTGTATTTTTCTGATGATAGGCTAATAGCCTATGGCCTCTTGCTAGGTTCATCTAGGGTAGAAGGCTACCCTAGATGTGTGCTTGACCGTTTGCGCATACGTCTGCGTACTTTTTCCTTCTGATTCTTGTTTTTATTTTTACCTAAGTGAAACGGGGCATTTTGAATGTTTTCATTTTAGCCGTCGCATCGTTTAAATTCAAATTTGTTTAAAATGTACCTATAGTAGACGTACAATACAATTCAGAAAGCTTATTTAGCCTTTTAATTCTCGCATAGAACCAGCCTAAGAGTTGACATTAGAGTAAGAGTTGCACATTGATTCGTATTATTATATCCGTATTAAATACTGAACCGTATAATTTATTTTCAAACTTACATTTAAACACTAATAAACACTAATAAACTGATTATGCACGTTGAAAGGATATGAAATTTACAATGTTTTGAAAAATTTAAACTTTGATCAAATAAAGATTAGAGGCCTATAAGTTGCAGAAAATTACACTTGTTACAAAATAATGTTCAACTTACTAAAAAACGATACACGCCCACGCAATAGGGTACACGCCTATAGCCTACAGAGTGATTTGCCAATTCGGAAGCAAACAATTGACCAAGGAGAGGGTCAGTGTCAAAAAAAACAGAAAACAAATCACGTTTTTCTGATGCAAACCATTTAAAAAAAGTAGCGTTCGAGATACAGCAACTCGCTCTTTTTAAAATCATGAATAAAAATTTATCTCAATTTCCAACGGCTAACAATTTCTGCGATTGGATGGAAATGTTGTACAAACGAAACAAGTTTGTAGGGCCTGTAGACTAGACCAGGCAGGCTGCATGCCGACAACACTTAGGCCTACTTTGGGGCACACTAAGTAGGCCTATTCACCAGCCGCTCACTTTTGTCTACATATCTGCCCTCTCCTTTATCAAACAACACACGTACACCTGAACCGATCTTTTATTTTTCTAGACGTTTCTTCCTCAGCTTGGCTCACAACGAACAGACAACAAAGTTTTCGATGTACGATCCGCGTGCATCTGTTCCTCCGACATTAAAAAAATGCAGTCGCCTTGGGTGAAATCACGGAACAGCGAAACTACCAGACTGAAGTTTTGCCTGTTCGGGTAACGACCCACTTTTTAATCGAGGCGAATATTTCTACTGTTTGTCACATGTTGCAAGGGTTGACGGAGCCCCACACAGATTAAGTAAATTTCTAAAACATCGCCTTCCGAGGTGGTTTTACGGCCGACCTAGGCCTTAAAACCGGTGCTGAAGTAGGCGATCGATTGACTTGGACAAGTTTATACAGCTGAGAACGTTGGTTTTCTATAATGTCGGCCGTATTTTTTATTACTGTGTGCGTTATTATAGCCTATAAATGTTTGATATACATCCTGTACCGTCTACGCCTGATCGATCTGGGCTGAATGATACCTTATCCGTCCATATCTTTCAGAAGCTGCTTCAAAGCTCTCTTATTTATGTTTATTTAACTTTGAAATGTTTCTGTGGATCGACCATCATCCCTGGAAAACCGTTTTCTTTTTATCGACACCGATTATAATTTGTTAAACGTTTTTTAGAAGGTATCGGTTGGATAATGTGACTAAATTGTCGCCTTCTGATTCCCTGTGCGAACGAAGAAGTGAGTGTTCGTGAAGGTTATTAATGGTAATCTGTTAGATTAGGTAAGCCTAACAGAACTAGTTGACGAGAGACACAGCCAAACAACCGCCCTACTGCTTACCTAAATCCGATACGCCTATTCACCCTATTCAATCGGGCTTCGCGCAGTCTCCTATATATATAGGCCTACGCATTTGTTTGCAGCGTGTTATCTATGTGATTTTCCACCGCCTTATGCACAAACCGATCTACTTGTTTTTCATGTAACTATGTTTTTTGTCAGAAGGGTTATCCGGATCAATTTATTTTTCGAGATCCTTGTAAAACAAGTGGAAATTTGGCAGACCGTTCGAGGGAAACGATCGGAGAAGATGGCAAAGCGGTATGAGTGCGGAAAACTAACAATTTCGTTCACCGGCACGATTTGTTTTCACTTTTTTGTTTAACCGGCCTTATTTTCCGTTTACTTTTTCCACGCTTTCTTTTAACAGATAATTTTTGTAATTAACTCTTTTCATATCGTATCACCGTTAATGTGCGTAGGGCTACTATTTTATTCTTTAAACCCCGAAAACATTGCGGCATGTGTCATCTGGAATTTTGGTCATCCAAAATCGGGTCCGTTCGCGTATAAATTTCAGAATACCGAGATTTTACCTGTTTCATTTTTCCAGTCTCTCCTAACGCTCGGCTCGATATGATTGAAACCGAAACCGATATAGGTCTTGTGAGGAAGATATGTGAAGACGGTAAAGAAAAGAACGAGAATATCTAAAGGTCCATTCACAAAGAATAGATAAGAAAGGAGGGAAGAGGATTTACAGCTTCTCCGGTTCAGTAAAGAAGGAAAGAAGGAAAGAAGCAGGCGTGGCTCTCGGATACGCCTTTATAATGTCTTGCACCCACATACATGAAGATAATAGCTACTCTGTTCGCAGCGCTACTAAAATTCACTCCTTGATTCCTTACGATAAGAACGGTGGCGGGTTGTTGGATGGAGGGGCGGGTGGGAGCTGCTGCGAACCGGCTCGCCTTCCACTCCTTACACTCAGACACTCCCTCCCTCACCATCACTCTCTCTCTCTCATCCTCTCTCTCTCTTTCTACTGTTCCCACCATAATGCTGACGATCGTGGCCCATTGTTATCTATCCTATTCACTCGGACACTCGTAGAAAACGTGAATATCGCGACAGCCTATTTAATCTTCTAGAGAATAAATCTATGTGACTACCGACTGACTAGTAATAGACATCATTACGAGCCAAACACTGAAAATACTTTTCAATGAACATGAGACGACCATTTGAAACGAGCTATGAAAAGAACACAAGTAGAGAGAGGACAGATAGGCCTGCATGCAACAACCGACCCCTAGGAAAAACGAGAACGAGCACAACTTGTAGTTTTCCACTTCTCAGAGGAAATTTATAGGAGTGGCGAGTGTACATTTCAAATAATTCTGTCACGCGCGATCGGGACTCGTGTATCGAAAGAATCTGGTTATGGAGACCAGGGAAACGAAGAGAACAAAAATTCGACCCCGAGTAAAGTAGGCTACATTTCGAAGCTTCTCGCCTGATTCCGAAATATTTCGGGTTCAGTCAAAAGAACCTCGGCTTTCAGATTTTAGCCAAATCGGTGCAGTAGCCTAGTTGTCATTGCAGGGCGGATAACAAACAACTTGTTGAAACTACCACACTAGCACCGCACTAATCCACTGACTGCTCTCCACTCAATCGGCTCACAGATGGAAAAAGGAAAACCTAATAACAACCGAAATGTGTAAATATCGTGTACGCTTTCAGTCACGCCGCCTTCATTCAATACATGTCCCTTCCTGTTGATATCTTTTACCCCGAGTAGTCTTAAAATTTACAAACGTTAAGCATTTAAAATAATGATACTAATAATAATTGTTGTTATTATTATTATTATTATTATTATTAAGAGAGAGAGAGAGAGAGAGAGAGAGAGAGAGAGAGAGAGAGAGAGAGAGAGAGAGAGAGAACGAGAGAGAGAGAAGGAGCCCGCCGCGCCGCTTGGATGAGAAAATAATATATGTGAGTTAGGGGACCCTGGGACTAGGCCGTAAAAATGTTGATGGTTCTGGTGAGCCACATGCCACATGCCACATACTGCGTGGTGCGTGGTGTAGGCCCCGGCCCCGGCCACGCCGTATCAGCAGACCTCTGCTGCAACTCTCTGTGAACCGAAAGGCCGACATAGCCAGCCGACATTCTTAAAAAATATGAACGTTTAAAATGCCGCACCTACTCGGCCCTCTGTTCGACCCTTCCGCAGGTCAATCAGTAAAGTAGAATCTTAGAAAAAGCGAACATCGTCACAAACAAAGCATTCACTTTAAATGTTATTACAGGGAAGCGCTTTTCGTTTCCATTATGTTTTCGAAATAGAGCTGACAGGGCAAACCGCAGTTGGTTTACAGTTTATTCCACAGCTTAACACCTTAACACCTTTCGCTCCAGTTCTCAACGATCATTTCAGTTGCTGCCACCTGACGTTGCTGTCACGCAGAAAAACTGCAAACATAAGTTTTCTTTTGCTTTTTCTAATGCGTTGCTTTGCCACAAAATACGCTTCATGCTACCTGCGATTTTGAAGAAATCGCAATTGGAGAGAGTAGGCAGTGGCTGAGAGCTAATTAGAGCTATGTCAGCAGTAAGAGTAAGTCGGTGATGAAGGCTTCACCCATAGGCATCTACTGATCTATTTTATATTTACGTATATATATGTAGGCTATACATTTATATTATACCTATTCAATATATATATATTTCAATTTTAATAAATACATATAGGCCTACACACTAAAAATTTACCCGATGAAATTTAGTACAGAGTGTTACAAAATAAAAGCCGCAGATTGTCGCAGTTTTACGCAACGCTGTGAAGGTGATGTAGGCCTATTTAAATAGGCTATGTTCCTCTTTTATTTGTACAATTTTATGAACCTCATCATGGAACTGATTTAAATGGCAAGTTTTTTCATTTGTTTTGCTGATAGGCCTATTAGTAGGCCTAGCCTTAGCTGTCATTTATTGTAGGAATGCGTTTTTACAACACTTTTGTAACCAGAAAAGAGCCTATCAGTAGGCCTACGCTTAGAAGCTGCTAGAGCAAATAAATTGAAAAAATAATTAATTTTAGAAATCTGAATTTATAAAACGAATAAAACGTGAAAAAGAGCAAGGCATAGAATATATGATCACGGTTCAAGGCAGACTATAGAGAGGTCCTATATCAATGGATGGCAAACAGAAGGCATGTGCAATAAGATATCGACTTAAAATCGATAAAAAAATCGGCTAAATACGGCGATTTTTTTCGTAAAAGTTTGAATTTTATTTTATTTATTTATTTATTTTTGGTTTAACGTCCGACTGTTCTGCAATTACTGCTAACGCAGACGGTGAAGGATGAAATGATTTTTTGTAACGTATGAAAATATGCCGTGCCTGAATGGGATTCGAACCCAAGACCGCACGATGAGAGGCGAGCACGTTACTAACTAAGCCAATGCGTAAAAAGAAAAGTAAAAAGGAAAGCTGCCGATTAATAGTCGGTATACAAAGACCGGGATTGGGCAATGCGAATGGTGTTAAGCCTATCACCAGCAGAGTTAGCTCTGCTCACTAGAAAAAACAAACAATTGACGAAAAACTTATAAAAAAGACATGCAACAGAATGTAGTAGTAGTAGTAGTAGTAGTAGTAGTAGTAGTAGTAGTAGTAGTAGTAGTAGAAGAAGAATGTAGTAGCAGTAGAATGTGTAGTCACGAAATGGACATCGAGAAATTTGGTTTCTCGCTGACGACACTTTCAGATACTTAGGAACAAAGTGGCTATTGGAGGTACAAAAAGTCTGCCATCACGCGCAATAAATCTGCTGCAAGTGAAGTAGGCCTAAGTGAAGCAGCCCTACAGTCGGCTCTACTACCTATCCGACTACGACCGACTACAAAACAGGATGCGCAACAGTAGAAACGCAACAAACACTTCAACTGACATTATCGGTGACTTAATTTACGAAAACCAATGAAGATGCATTCTGCCTCTTCCTTGTCAGGAGATACAATTTACATTTCATTTCCGATACGCGTAAAATAATTAATCTTCGAAACAAGTAAGACTTATTCATTTTTGTTAAAAGCTCCGAACGAATGGAAGAAATCGGGTACCGATTACAAGCGATGCACTCAAAAATATTACATTCTTACAGAAGAGCTATAAATATTTGTCATGTACACGACGTTTTCTTGCATTGTTCTTCTTGTAATTTTCACTGAATGGATGTAGAGCGTCATGTAGAGTTTTAAAGATTGTCATTTGGATAGGCCTACTTATCCACAAATCTGTATGCAAATTTAAATTACGTAGGCCTAATAAAAGTCAGTAGGCCCTACGTTTAATTATGTGGCCCTAGTGCCGGGTGAAACCTGCGTGCCATTCAACCCTTTTTACAATAGGCCTATTTCATTCGTTGCCGCCTCTTCATGCGTAATTAGCAGCTATTTGCAGACCGGTTGTGTGCTGTGTTTTTGTAACCGGTAGGCCTATTAGGCCTGTGCCTTCAATCAATGAAAACCAATCAATGATGACCATTTTATGTTAGGCGTAAAGCCACCGACCAGCTGTGTTCGTCGTACAGACCGTAGGCTATTATCATGAGATCATTTTTGTGGTTGATTTCCGTCGCACGAATACTGTGTTGTTGTGGCCATATCGCCCGCCCAGTATCCCAGTATCCCAAGATACTGGGATACTGGGAACTCGCGTTTCGTGACGCCAACCATGCTCTGCCATTAATTTAAGTAGAACAGCTGCTGTAGTTTGTTGTTAGGGTAAGCAGAGAGTGAGTAGCTGGTAGGCCTATATGCCATTACAGTATATTTTAATCGGACGTCTCTCAGTAAACGCTAGTGGGGGAACCTGCCGCTGGTCATATGCGCATGCGCATATCAGCTCACGGGTTTGTTTTGTATAAACCTGCCTGCTGCTTGCTGGCAGGTCGCTAAGTGTACTCGGCATAGTATAATACGCAGCTATTCATAAAATATAATAACAACTTGTTAATTAATTTTTAACATAGAAAATATAAAAATAAATTTAAAAGATTAATACTGGCCGAACGAAGCTTTATAATATTGAATACCGCCGGTGGTCAAAATGTTCAAAATACGTACCTCAAAAGGTGATTACCTTTTGAGTCTTTCTTCCGGTTATATTGGTTCCTTGAGCAAGTTGCACGATTGTTTTTGTAAACCAAGTTCTACTTTCGACAATATAAAATTAAACGTTTCCCGAGTCGTTCTCATGTATTTAAAAAACCTGTCTCTATCTTTTTTTAATTGCGGAAAAGATGATGAAACTCGCCGTTCAATTTTTTTGTTCATATTAATGGCACTAGCGGTATCGTCTTTAAATGATAATAATTTCGTGTAAACGTTTTCCATAAGTAATAGCCTAATTGATCATGACTGCTGCTACTGGAACTCATGTTCAATAGTCCCTCCCTACAACCGAATGAAGGTTGAGCGCGTGATTACATGTTCCCTTTTATGCGCACTCGCCAGCGACCTGCGTTCACAGTGCGCTTACCCTTAGTTGACTTTTTATTTCCTTCTTTGCCCTAAAATTCATCTTATGGAAGGAATTTTTAAGAGACAGGATGAGATGAGACAGGATGCAGGAAATCAGTTTGTCAGTGACAATGTAGGCCTACTAGGGTCTAAATGTCTAAATGAATCGACAACCATCAAATAGCCGATTGTTTTTTTCTTTAACAACACTTCACCGTAAAAGTGGGACAATCCACAACGTACGAACAAGTGCCAGTAAATTCTTTTAAAGCATCGAGTTCATCTACCGTTGGACACGGAAACCGTGTTCGACAGCATCAATTTTCCCACAACAAATGTATTTCGAGTGATTTTAAAATTCACGTTGTAAATTATTAAGAAAGGAAAAATTAACTATTTGCTTGCTATTAACGAACGATTTTCTCGGTACAGCGATACGAAGGACGACAAAGAAATGAAACACATTCTATGATTCTACCTTTGATATACGATACCGGTATGATATTGTCATTCTATTTTATATGGTTTTTTTTGTATTCGACTCGGTGTATGATACGGCAATTTTCTCCCACCTTTGTTACAACAAACACATAGACATTACAATCACAACTGTTAAACAGACCGACACACGCTTTCTGAAGCCACCGGGAATCGGAAACTCCGGTCACTTACGTCTCATTAATGATAATCACTCGTATTTTAATTATCCTCGTTGATTTGTACTTTTCTAAAAGTCACTGCAACCGAAAAATGGAAAACTTTTCTACCATCAGGATGACATTTATCTGAGCAAGATGTGAGAAAATGCGAACACAACAGATATAGGCCTACACGTGGAGAATAAGGTGTCGCCATTACTATAGGCTAGAATCCTGCACGCGACCGCCGATAATAATGTCATCACCACGATGCATTTTGGTAATTTTAATAAATCCAATGTCGATTTGTTTTCTGCTGGCCCTGTCCGTCACAAGGAATTCAATTAGTATTTTTCGTCGGTCGCACAATAATCGACCACCATGCACGAATCAAACAGCGAGAGAAATGTAAACGTTTTCATGAACGTTATTTGCCAAAGTCACGATCAGACAGATTCTTCAAACTAACCGTCCGTAATAATTATTCTACACTTGAATCGGAATGAGGAGGCTACTGTATAGAATTATGAACGGTAGCCCTACCGCACAATAGCACAATAGCACAATACCTCTAACGCCTACACGTTGTTCGGGTACAAATAATGTTGAAGAGTGTTTTGCTAGAGTGAGGCGGTGGTCAGGGTTGGAACACTGAGGCTGTTATGCGAGCGAGTAGGCCTACCTGGTTGTCCGGGTAGAAAAATTAAAAATTGTGCACGTGTCGGCTACTTCTCGGTCGTTCAGCCATTTTCCACTTGACACACGAAATGAATTTTTCATCGACCGAAGGAAGGAACGGTTTCATATAAAAATGCTCGTTGAAAGTAGACCTATAGGCCCAATTAAGGGCGTTCTTGTGTAGGCCTATACGAAAGCGATCACCACATCCTAATCGTACACAATACATTCAATAATTTAACGCTTCAATAATTACCGATCTTGAAGTAAAATATTTTTATTCGATTTAATTAGTTAAAATCGGTCGATATATTTTCATCTCATAAATGAATACACGGAAACCAAATCACGCGACACGGCACAGGCATTTAATTTGTATTCTAATTTTTCAATTAAGCCACGTGATGAGGATGGCCAGATAGACGGGGGGGGGAGGTAGCAGCGCTTATCATGATGTAGATAAATAGGATAATCATTTTATTTGTTTGTTCGTTGAAATTTAGAGCACGTCGACTACAGCAGCGTCTTTTTCGCAGTGATTATAATTACCATTGTTAGTATCTTATAGTAATAATAATAATAATATTTCATTTATTTTCTTATTTGTTGGCCTGCAATGAAAACGTGTAAGGCGACATCCTTTCTAATAACGCAACGCACATTAGGCGTACTGGGCCTACTGGGCCTACTGGGCCTACTGGCCAACGTAGACTAGGCCTAGGCTACACTTAGGCCTATAGGCTAGACTTGGTAGCCTATGCTGCGATAAACAGATACGCCTACGCCTACGCCTAATAACAGGCAAAATAGACATTTATCTATTTCCATCGTATTACATTACAAAAAAAATCTGGTGTGAAACACTCACACAACTTTCTCTTGCAAATGCAAATAATGACCGATATAACCTAACATTAGTAATACAACATTAGAAATAAACAAAAAACTAACCTCAAAAACATAACCTTATTTTAACCAGGCGATTTAAAAACAAAATCGTAGGACCAGTTTTTGAGAAAATCGCAAAAAAGTGAAAAATTACACGAATAAACTATTACTTCCGGTTGACCGATTTTGATGAAAATGTTCGTGTCGGATTCGGTATTGGTATGTAACTTAAGTTTCAAGTTTCAAGTTCGTATAATGTTCCGTTCTTGAGATATTCTGTTTACACACACACACGCGCGCGCGCGCGCGCGCATGCACACACACACACAGACCAATCGCTAAAAACATGTTTTTTGGGTTCACGGGGTCTGAAAACGTGTAGATCCGGTGAAAACTCGATTTCTTAAAATCGACATGAAAACAATAGGTACTTTCCTTCCTTTAAATTCATATAGGCAAGAGAAAGTAAAAAATTACCATAATACAAAATTTCTAACTTACATTGTATTTACTACTACAGTATTTGCGCTAGAGGTGGTGGTGAAAATTGTCCCACCCAACTCTGGATAAAACCAAGTGCTATATTCTAGGACGGGCTGGAAACTTTCAAACAAATAGCTAAAAAATAAGTATTAGTGATTAGTGACACCAATACTACAGTGTATTCAGTGTATTACTACACTACATTAACCGATGCGATGCGATGCGATGCTGTGGTGTACGCTACTTATTTAGGCTACTAACACTGTACATTGCCGCCGGTGCTTTCATTAATCTAACTTCACATTCATTAAATTTCAGAAATAATTTAAACCTAAATTGCTCATCGTTTAGTTAGGCCTGTTAGGTCAGTAATAGAATCTATTTGTAGTTGATACGGTTGACATCTGGCTTAGGCTGGTGTTGTTCGTAACAAACTTTTTAAGCTTATGTCAAATTTCAATTGATTTCGTTCAAAGTAGGCCTACTCCCTTGGCTAGCGATACACAAATTCATACGTTGAGTATTTGCTGGAACAGTTCTTTCGGAAGGCTCTCTCAATGTCGTCATTGGTGTCAAAATGTTTGTCTTTCAGCAGAGGTTTTATTTTTGGGAAAAGCCAGAAATCGCGTAGTGCTATATCTAGAGAGTAAGGTGGATGTGGACAGACAGGAATCTTTCTCCGGCTAAAAACTCGCGGATCACACGCGATATGTGGCACTAGGAATCAAATTCTAGGAACGAATTCGCACTCACTCGTTGTCTCATTTGCAAATTATCAGTTAAATGCTTTGCACGGACCACTATAAGACGTTTAGGTCCTCAGTAGGCTCTCGTGTATATAGTCAATCGCCTTTTTGAACGAATTAGTTTTGCCACTTTTTGCGAGTTCTCGTCTGTTTTTGAGGTCCCGCCGACCTCTACTCATCGCCGCTTTTAAATCGCACATAGGCCTACCACTTGCAAACAGTCTTCCGAGTTAAGCTACCACATCAACGCCATACACTCATTCTACATTTCATGAGCTTCTTTCGACTGTTTTTCCAACTTAGCCCTAACGAAACTTAATGTCAACGCGTTGTTCGAAATTTACGATGCGCCACATAGGCCTTCTGTCCACATTTTTTCGGCTTCGGAAGCCGACTGACAAGTGACAACTTGTTCAAATTTGACCCACACTATCGGACTTATTATTTCAAATGGATGTACCAACAGCAGTTAGTTCGTAATAAAATTATTCGCCATATTTTTTTATCACACCTCGTAAATATACTCGTATATAGCGTACCCCTTGTACTGATATGTAATGACCAGATGAAACTCAGTTAGGGACTCAGAGTGGGCAATGCGCATGCGCTGCGCTGCTGCTAGCATACGTAGGCCTACGTACCCTTCATTAAACCCTAAAAACATGCAACTGTGTAGTAGGCCTATATAGGCCTAGGCCCTATAGTTTATTTTTTGCTTCTTCTTCACAACACTTAATAACATTTAAAATAACATTCCGTTCAGCACTTGGAATTGTTTTCCGCTGCTTTCGAACGGTCGGCATGATGAACTTATAATATCTACTACACGGATAGATAACTTAGGCCTAACTAATTTACTATAACAACACTACACAATTATGAATAAAATGTGAAGAATTATTTAAATGAAAAGAAACGGAATTAATTTTAACGAATTAAAATACTTTTATTTGTATAAATGTAGCCTAAAACGTAATAACAGAATAGCCAAATCAAAACAATATTTCCTGAATCACTCGTCGCGTAATAAAATAAGGACTGTGTATTCCAATGAACTAAGAGTGTCAGTATGTTTTTAAGATTGTAATATTGAAACTGGGCATGTGCAGTAGATTGTTTCCCTCTTACACTTCGTATCAAACAAAGTTCATTTCGTGACTAACCATCAGTATGTAGCCTAGGTAGGCCTATAGGCTATTAAATATACAGGGTGATTCTAAATTGCATCCAATCTCTAGGGAGATGATTCTAGGCCTATAGCTAAAAATGAGAAAACAATTATCAAAATATAGATCCGGAAATGCTTCATTAACGAGTTCTATCTGTCGAAAGATTTACCAAGACTCCTGTGCAAAGAGTGAAATATAGCCATACCAAAATTCTGAGAGGTAAATTAAAAATAAATGTTAGTGGTTTCGTATGGTTTTTAACCTGGGAAACTTAAACAAAGAGTCCCAGAACTATATCGCTATAAATTTTTAAGAAAACTACGTGAAAACATTAAAATGTAGGGTTAGAAAATAAACTTAAAAAAGTTTAGCGTAATATAACTTTATTTAATTGCGAATAAACACACAAAACATTTTAATGAAATGTGTACAGAATTTTATTCTAAAAAAAAATTATATTTATAAATAACGTCAATGAAAATTAAATCATTCCAGAAGTTTAACTTTACAAACAAAATAAAAAATGGATCGAAAATCTGATACGATTTTTAACAGAACGACATTTTCAGCAGTGTTTAAACAGAAAATAAATAAAAAATAATAATTGATAAATCATTTTAGAAAATGTTTAAATAAATTTAATAAATAAATGATAAAGTTAAATTTCTTTATTTCTTTATTAATATTAATAAATAACATTTTAATAAAAACTCTTTCTAAGACATGAAACTTTATTTTGAAAGACTGGCAATTACAGCATCTGAAAATTTTCCAAACCGTAGAGTGCCGAATGGTAAAACGTTGGAGGCTTTGGAGAGGAGAGTTCAAGTGACCGTATCGGTATACCACAACGATTCAATGCTGGACGTGAACGTTTTGTGAGAAATGCCAACGTCGAAGGAGAAATATTGAATGCGGTAGAATTATGTGCCACCTCAAGTACCAGAAGGTTGTCACATTGCTTACATATTTTGCAATCGTGTGTGGCGAACGTTACACGAGCGACAACTACACCCATTCCGCACAACATCTGGACAAGAGTTATTACCGACTGATTTTGTTAAACGGACGACATTCTGCCGATGGTTTATTAGAAAATGTGAACATCATCCCAATTTCCTAAGTATTATTCTAATTACTCATGAATCCTGTTTTACAAGCAATGGCATTGTAAATTACGAGTATAAAAACAATCACACTTGGGCAATAGAACATCGCCATGAAACTGGTACAAGTCATTGCCAACACGCATTTTCATTAAATGTGTCTTGTGGTGTTCTTGGTGATCATCGGGTAGGCGTTTTTCGTTACCGCCGAGACTCAATCGTGAGCTGTCAACTATCTACAGACTAGTGAGTAATATGTTAATAGTGTAGGCTAGGTAGGCCTATACAGCTAGAGAAATTAAGTAGGCTATTAAAATTATGGGCCGTTCTACTTTTTCCATTCGCTTGTTATGATGATTGTGAATAATTTTGACGGTTTTATTTCCCAGTTTTATATCGGTCGACAAGAAAACATTGAAAACACATACCGGACGAATCGACTGCCATCTGGACGAGTAGACTGGAAATTGCTACCCCGCCGCACAACCGACTACCAAGCGACCACAATTTACTTTTCTAATTAGGACATGCGCTGAAAATGTAATTGATTCCGTTACGTGTGATGAACAACGGACAAGGAGCGAAGAGCTGCTCAGAGCGGCCGTCACTTGAAGGCTAAGTGGTCCGTTGCAGCCGCTGTCCCTTTTATCCGTGACCTCCTGTAATCCGATCCATTCCCTGCTGTTGAAACGCAAAACACGGACCAAATTTTCTCAGACGAGGTGGATGTGGATAAGCCCTTATTCGGGCTAAGACCGTTTATTCAAATTGACAATATCATACGATTTATCATCGGTTGCAATAACAATGTTAAAAATGTATGCTGAAAATTAAAAAACCAGTATGGCCCTACCCGCCTACAAGCTTAACAAATGAACGTTCTTCTGCAGGCCTACTTGATGATATCGTTTAGAAAATATCCATCAGACATGTTACAGACAGAACGGTATCCGTACACATTTTCAAAATTGTCGTTTATGTTTGTACGCATACGCGTGAATGTTAACTGCGCCGGAACCGACTTGAGACAGTAAATGAGCAAAGCGAAACAGGATGGAAATGTAGAAGCGGTGAGGAGCGTAAAACGTGATGGAGCATTTCTAAGTGGTCTTTCGTATGAATCGACTGAAACTGATGAAGGCCTGCGTATTTCATCCGAGTTTTTAAAGTGTTCACGAAACGATAATGAATTGAGCAAGTGCGTACGGGAATCGTATCGTACACTCTGTGAATAGGGCAAAATTATTTTTGGATAGCCTATTAAGCAATGTCGCCTGACGGTAGACGTACGCCTAGTGACACGGGACAGTCCGTCTATTGGTTCCCTTATGTTGTCTTGTCTCACATTCACGACAACAAATCCTTCAGATAAATATGATCGGTCCTCATTAACTGCTAATGTAAACAATTTATTTTTTGCCCACGTGTCGAGCTGCTCGACACAGCGATATCATCCAGAAGATTAAAAGGACGATAATTTATAATTTACACGAGTTAGAGCATCGGCCTTCAATACCTGCAATTCAAATTAAATTTTCGTTTCAGATCTGTAATGTTAAGAGTCGGTCTGCAAAATATACGGCTTGAAAATATTTTGTTAAAACGATTTAACACAGCACCACTAACATTATCGATTGTAGAAGAGCAGGATGCGTTATCGATTGGCCTGCAGTCCGATACCGACAATTTTGAAAGTGAGCATCGCAAATATTTTCTGTCGGTGAAACATTTTTGAAAATTTTATCGTTTATGATTTGACCGTCATAACATATACCACGTGACGCAAAATAGCCTCTGAAAATGTTACAACCTATGTTTAGAGTTGAATGATCAGGCCTAGGGTTGGCTATTGCCTATCTAGCCTACCTTTCATTTAGGCCTACTCACTCGGGGCGTCTCATCTGTGCACCAATCACGTCCGGTACCGGATTCATATCGATATGAAACAAACGATATCGAGCTGAAAAAAGATAAGACCGCCACGAGATAACAAATTCAATCGTTTGCTCGTTACGAAACTCAAGTACAAATTGATTGTAGTGACGCCAATTGAATTGAAATGGTTCGTTAAAGTTAACCATTAAAATACTTTCGAAATCGATATAAAAATTTTAAATGATTGATTTCGGTAGGGCTACATAGATTTAGGCCCCATCTTCACAATATGATGCACGAGCAATTCTTTTAATGCAAGCGCGCAAGCATTTGCCAAGTGCACTTGGCCATATGGTGAAGTTCGGCACGCCAGAGGAATTAGTGGATCACAAAATCTTTCTTATACTTTTTCATTACACCGGCTATATTTTTCTGTGTATTAGAAGAAAACACATTTTTCACTTCTCCCAGTTTTCCCGGTCTCAAATGGGGTTATATGAAAAATATTAACAGGGTTTTATGTTATGGCCGATCTTCGACAAAATAGCTTCTATTCACTCTCTCGGTCTGATGCTTTGTTAAGTTTTTTAATAATTTCGGGTGAGTGATCCCGAAAATTTGGTGAAGGGACAGTGAAATGAAATGACAGTTGGTGAGGTTTCTCACGACCTCTGTTCCTCTGTTCCCAATCAACCAGACCTTTTAACCACAAGTCTGTCGCCGCGGTAAAATGTGTTGAAAACTATTTTTTTATAACCGTTTTATAACGGGTAGAACCCAAAATTTTTAATTTATGGAACATTTTTGTGCTTTAGGCCGCTGAAGAACATGCCGTTGAAAGTATTTTTCTAAGCAGAACGGTTAAATTTTTCAAAATTTTGGGGCATAGCACCCCGCAGGAGGTGAATACCCAAAGCTTCAGATATGTTCGTTGATTGTGGACACCAAACGAACAAGAAACACCTTCATGAATTGTGTTGTTCGAGGCTTTCTAATAGAGTAGTTTAGAATTTCCATTTTCGGTTTTCGGTATATCGGGTAAATGGTTTTTCTGTAATTACAGTGTAACGGACGTAGCTATAACAAATCCAAGACCTGGACTTTGTGTTTTGGCTAACACCCGACAAGAAAGCTAACGTTAACCTTTTAACTGTGGTGCTTCCGAAAGGTTTTAAAAAAATTCGTTTTGGTGCCTCCTCCCACAATTTGGTGAAAAGGCACTAAAATGGAATGAGAGCTTTTCCACTACATTTCTGTTTGGAATCGGCCAGACCTTTTCTACTATGAGGTCGGTCGCCGCAATACATGAAGAAAACTTGGTTTTGCCCTTTTTTGGGAGGGAGTACAACCCAAAGGTTTTAATTACCAAAGATTTATGTGATTTGGAGAGCTGAAAAACATAACGTTGAACGGTTTATTCCACGTAGAAAGATTAAATTTTTCACGATTTTTAGGGTGGCATAGCACTCCACGGGCGCAAATCCCAAAATTTTCAGGGGTTTGAGCACCAGATGAACGAAAAAGGTCTTCATCAGTTTTGTTCTGTGAGGCCTCCTTATTGGAATTTGTGTCAGTGACCCTAAGAGCCCAATACTTTAGGGCCTAAAAATGCAGCCTACGATACATAAGCCCTAAAACTAATTGCGATAACAAATATATAAAAAGAAAAAGAATTTCAGAATAGGTACAACGTAGCCTAATATTAGCTATTATTTATTCTAATTAGGCCTATTAGGCCTAATTAAGTGAGTTAGATTAACGTTAATGTCGTGTGATTAGGCATCCGGATTATTTCTAGAATTTATTTAGGCTACTTTGTATGGTTTAAGTAGCCTACTGAATGTCAAAATAAAAAACATTATTGGCTACTTTTTCAAAATCATAAACAAACTTTCGTAATTATTTTCTTGTCGTATTTTTTGGGGTAGGGCCTAACGCTTTTTAGTAGGCCTACTCAGGTAGCCCTAATAGCACCGTAATTTGCCTCATCTCGTATTTATTTTTTTGTGCTTATCTATACCAAATAAAAATTTATTTTGCGTATTGTATTGATGATTAAAGCATTTCATTACGAATAGATTTTAATTTTTCTCTACGAGTTTTAATATTTCTATAGAACGAGGGTAGGCCTAATGGTGAAATTTTGTAGTGTTTAAAGTATTCTCTGCCAAACTCTTGTGATTTAATGCTTGCTTTGGCCGTTTTTCTATTTAGAAGGCCCCAGTCGCGTCCCATGAATCATCCAACCATAACTGCTAGAGTAGGGCTCTACAGCCCGTACACTGAGAGTAGGCCTACGCGTGATGAATTGCAAATAACGTGTCTGCCGCCGCCAGTAGGCCTATCTACCTACCACTCCACCTTCAACCTACTCCATATAAAACAGACGGAAGGTAGGCCTAATGTTTTACAGCGCACGGGCAACATGTTCTTTATTTACAATATAAACGCTTGAAAGTGAAACCTCGTGGATAAGGTCGGAGGTAATTTCTAAGGAGAGAACAGTTTGCTAGGAGGGTTCTTTTACAAAAATGAATCGAGTTAATTTTATTAATATGTAAAAACAGTTTATTAGTTTTTAACAATTTTTGTAATAGATTTGGGACCACTTATGCTTGTGTTAGGAGATTTTACCAAGATTTTTACCACTTGTGACTATAGTTGTATTATCGGCGTATAAAATTGCGAGATAAGGCTTAAGAAAAAAAGGCAGATCGTTTAAAAATAACAGAAAAGTAGCTGGCCACGCACAGAACCCTGGGTAACACAGTCAGTTATATTTTTAAAATTAGAAATAACAGGTTTTCCATTTTCATGTTAGGATTCCAGGGGCCTACCGGGCATTAATAATCGACTAAAACGTTATAAATATTGCCCTTTATCGGATAAAGATGAATGTGATTGCGAAGTGACAGATAAAGTAAGCTTTTGAAAAAAGGTCGGGTGATGGCGGATGAAAATCTAAAACGGCAAAGCCGCACTAATTACCCGGGTAAAAAGTTAAGATTGGTAGCAGGCAAATGTTTTGAAACGAATAAAGTTTTCTACATGGCAGATTTGAAGAAGGTTTACTATGCACTCGTGCAATCGTTGGTGCTAGCCTATATGGCGTAGTGGTAGGCCAACCACTTAGGGCCTACTTGTTCATCCCTCTGAAAACTATCATTAAAGCAGTAGACTATCTAACAAAACATATACATAATATATCCGAGTCGCTTTGACAACTTTATCCGAAACAAGTGCTCACTTATTTCTACAAAATATAAACTAAGTTTAAGTTAGTGGAAAGTGTAGGCCTATCGCCTGTAATGATCATAGGCCTACCGATTGAACAGTGGTCAGGAGGAAACTAATTTGTTATTTAGATGGCTCGATGAATGTCATTCCTTCAAATAAATAATAGGCCTACATCTTCATCAACAACGTATTTCAAACGATTTAATAAATCGGATCACCGATCGATTCTTTTATTAATTAGCCTACGTTTTTCATAGAAGATACACAACGGTGGTTGTAGGCTACCAGAGGGGGTTAGGTACGCCTATGTAGCCTGTATAAGTTAAACGTTTCATCGAGTTCAATCCACAGGTAGACTACCAGCCCTCCAGCCCTCCAGCCCTCCAGGCCTACAACTCGCTATTATTAATGACGAGCAGCTCATGATATGCAGACTGCTGCCGTCGTCAGCGCACAACTCTTACATTTGCTGATGGTGCCATACGCCTACATGTACGCCTAGTAGACGAATCTAAACCCCCCCCCTCCGCATAATACCTGAAAATTTTAAATAAATCGTTCGGTTGAAAGTGTTTTTTTTAATAAGTTTTATTTCTTACGGCTTTAAAATAAAAAATATTTTCCTACGGCTTTCGATAGGCCTACTTGCACTTCTCTAGAACAAGCGAATGAATGAAAAAGAACGAGAGATGCCTAAAGTTAAAGTGTACCGATATCGTGCGATCGTGTGATTGTCCTCTGGTTCTGTTAATTGCAGCGGCGGCTGTTACGCACGCGCATGAACACACCAACGCCGATCGATAACAACAATTAATTAGTGATGACAGTCGTGACCGAGAATCGAACACCGGTTGGTTGCGTTGACCACTACATTCAACCGTAATCGGTTTGAACGATCTCGCTATACGTAGGCCTCCAATCCATCCGATATATCGACACAGAAATGAAACAGAAGCTAGGCCTATAGGCCTACGTAGGCTAAAGTACACACTCGATGGTAACAACACGGATGATCGCTTCTAACTATTCTCTGCACATCAAATTATCTACTTGAACCGTACAAACATTTTTTCACATAAACTTTTTCGTTTCATATTTTAATCGGTGACATGAATGCGGCGTGCAGCGGCAAAAGAAAGGTTGTGTCTGTGTGTGTGTGTGTGTGTGTGCGTGTGCGCGCGCGCGCGCCACAAAAACACCTAACTCGTAAATTAAGCCGGAGTGTTGGCCGTTTTGTAAAAGCGTCTAGATACGATCTTTTAAGACCCGTTTTGTGACACGTTCGACACCCCGGGTGACCATTAGGCGTCCCCCCAAGGCGACCCAAAGCAACAAAAAGTTTAAATCCACAATTCTCTACAATTAGGCTACCGAGATAACGAAACGGAAAACTGTAAAACATCGTTCGGATATTTTCTATCCACTTGGGTTGCAGTTGGCTTTTTCATTTAAACCTCAGGTATGATATTCGTAAACCCCGACAGATAATCCGCACCTAGATTCCTACAATTGGCGTCGGCTCAGTGTGAGTGTGTGAGTGGCGCACCTCGTGCTTCACGTCGTTTTTCTCAAAGCGCATAGGTGGAGGTGGAGGCGGTTGTGCAGACGGGTCGGTCAGATGAGTCTCTTTGTAGCCTACATGGCCTACACAGTTTTGTTCGTTTCATTAACATCGACAACATTTTTCATCGTTTGTGATAGGAATTTTCTATCGGACTGCCGGTCAACCGTATCGATTTCGATACGAAAAAAATATTAATTTTAAATTGCGACCGATCCTAAGTTTCCGTATCTCGGTTACCGATTTTTAATTGTTTTTTTTTTTCATTGTATCGTTCCGTTATCTATCTTCTCTCTCATTCGAACCGCGTTTCTGTCTCTATATAAAACTTACCATCTCGCCTTTTTCCAAAGATACGTCGCATTTTGGCCGCACTTGTTCCACCTATTACCTACGAACTATCTACGTTACGTACGTATGATTCGTGAACTGAGGGCCTACTGTCAAAATCACTTAAATTAATCATATTTTTTATCGTCTCGTACATTTCATTTTCTCCTGACTATTTTTTATTCCGACACATTTTTGATGGATTATTTTTTGCCGGTACAGTATCCATTTACATGGAAAGCGTGGTCGCTTTTCTATTTTTCAATTAGGTCTGCCAGTCGGAAGGTCGGCGGTGGCAACGGACATAATTTAATTAGCCTATGTAGGCCTAATGTGTGTCATCAGCCCAATTAATTTATTCATTTCATTTTATCGTCTTTGTAATTTATTTGTGATTGTTAATATTTAAACTGTTGGAAGTCAGAAATTTCTTTTAAAATATTTTCGTTTTGTTTTAACTTAGGCCTACTTTAACTGAAATTAATTTACGCCAATCGCAGGCGTGCGAAACACTTAAATTAATTAGCCTATTAGTACGCCTCCTATTATAGGCCTACGTGCAGCTTTGATTTCATTAGGCCTATGTAGGCTACTCGTAATTCATTTTTTAATTTTTAAATGCAGCCAAGTAGGCCCTTACGTTATACAAGTAGGCATAGTAGGCATTTCAACGGAGCAGATAGGCCTACTTACAGATTTCAATGTTATCGATGTAAGGCAAAAGAAATAGCTACGTAAAAGACTTCACGTGAAAATAAATAACATGCAAAATAGAGGGCATCAGTACTACACACGAAACAGAGATCTACTCTTATCGGAGAGAGAGCAGAGAATCGCGCTTTATCACCGTCATTTTGTTTACGCCTAATTTGACCCAAAACATACAACTGCTCCAGAACCATTTAAAATACTACTATTTAATAAAGGACTACAAAAATAGATAGCCAATACAGGTAGAAAGAAAATTGCGAGAACGGTCAATAATATTCACATGTAGGTATCATCAAAGAGACAGGAGAAAAATAAATACGCCCATTAATGATAGTAGACTATATTTATTATTTTACTTTAATTAATTTCAGGTTTTATTTAATTAACATTAATTTATTGAAAAAATAGTGTAAGTTTAATAGTTATAAATAAAATGAAATATATCGTAATTAACTGGGTGATATAAGTTAGCCTAGGCGTACTGATAATGTTAGTAGCTAAATGGCATTGTAGGCCTATCAATAATAATTAACAGTAGCCTATCCCATTAATAGTAGTAGGCTATTGGTTAATGAATGCTGTTGCTAATTATCGATAATAGCCTACATATTATTTTCAATATTTATTTAAAAGTTTTCAACTCATCCTAGCGGACGGTTTTGTCCACAGTCGGGTGGGATCGTTTACACCCACCACCTCTACCCTAATAGGCTACTACATATAAGTTACAAGTAGGCCTACAATGTAACAAATTTTGTATTGTAATTTTTTTAATGTAATGTGTAATATAAAATTATTATTATTATTATTATTATTATTATAAAAATGAAGGTTTGAGGTGGTCGCCGCAAACATGCTACTTGTTCTCCTAGGTTCTAACTATATTGCCCAACTTTAAATTATAACTTATTATTGACCCAACTTTTAAAATTTTGCTCTTTTGCATCTATTGCCGCCTGTTTTCTTATTTAATGTAAATTGTACAAAAAAATACTAAAATTAATTTTAGTCTACTATTAAAATGAAATTTGTTAATTTTTTATGCATTCTGTTACTAATATGGTCTATCTATACAATTATTTACGTTTTGCAATGCTCGGACATGTTTGTAGGGCTACGACGAAACAGGCCTATAATTAGGCCTACTTATTCGTACACAACAACTTAGGTTAATATTTTAATAGGCTTAAACAAAGTAGGCGTACGCCTACCACTTGGGAGTCCAAGTCCGAGTCGAGGATTTTTCATAGATGTCTAAGCCCGATTGAAAGGTGCAATTTACGAGACGTCAACTGAGAAGAGTTTCCGAGGACACACACCAAATGTCAGGTTGCGTGAAATATGGACGAAATCTTACCGGCCGGCCATTTAACTATACTATAAAATAAACAAGTTGACTGCCTAACGTTAATTACACGCAGTGTAGGCTATATGCTATAGGCCTAAATATATCCTATTAGACCTATTAATAAAGTGAAGACAGACATTAGGCTAGGTAGCCTATTTGTTATTGTAGACCTACTCGGAGTGATGATCTTTATAAAACGTTAGTTTCGAATGAATAATTTCGAATTTTTATAGGCATAGCAGGCTATTTGGTCGACAAATGGAAGCATTTTATTTTTGGTTGGTGCGCAGGGCACAGGGCGTCAAGTGATATTGGCGTGGCGGGACTACGATATGGCTGTCGTTTTCTTTTTAACGTCATTTTCTTTGAATGATTTAACAGTAAATCTTGTGCGCCATATTGTTCGTTTTATTTGCTCGTTCCGTTGTGAAAATGTGTCGCCTCGCAGGACCAGGTGACATTATCAACCGGTAAAATTACATGTTAACATTGTATTCGCGGAGTAAGTGATTAATATACGCCAACCAAGAAGTAAAATTTCAATCTTAAGAAACTGTACAGATAAATGATCGGCTCAGGAAACCGATCTGACATTCTGTTAAATGTCGGTCCGTTTTTCGTCACTTATTCGATAGGGAATAATTATTTAGAGGCCGCCTACCGCAGTCGATTGTGGTCAGCGGAGCAGAACTCGATTCAGAAATGAAACGAACGGTTTCTGCAGAAAATTGTAAATTTCCATCGAATACAAACAGCATATCCTATATAAAGTGTGCGCACCAATCACAATTAAATCACTTTAATTATTCGCGCGAAAAACTGTTTAATTAGTTCGCTTTATTTCATTTATGTGGTCTGTATTTAGCGCTAAAATTAATTTTGCGTAAAACTCTTTAATTGGTTCGCTTTCTTTCATTTATGTTGTCTGTAATTTGCACTAAAATTAGTTTTCAGGCTGATTTATTAAAAACCGTTTTTGATGCGGTTTTTCACACAAGCAGCAAATATACTACTGCTCCAGCTAAGCAACGTGAAAAACAAAAGCTGTAGCTTTCCTGGTCTTTGTCGTGTTAATTTTCACCTTAATATATATAGGAAATTCTAAAGATTAATTTCGAACAAGCCGATTTTTCACACGTTTACCACAAAGTTTTCTCGATGATAGACTATAGGCCTACTAAAAGTTCCGGGTTAGATTTGTGATCAGGCATCTAGCATCTAGCATCTAGCATGTTTCGTCACTCGCTTTCATCGGTCAGTCTCTGTCGTCACTGTAGGGCTACTACATCTGGCGCGAGTGATGGATACAAAACTCACTTTTCCGAACAAATAGTTTTCGTAAAGCAGGCGGCTGAAACAAACCTTCCTCGTGAGAACTGTGAGCACATCGATACAGGAATAGAACTAGCGACAGACGATCGTCGCCCGGCGCAGAAAGTGTAACACCGCGCAAACGAGGTCACAAAACATACACCCGCCCACCGCTAGCATCAATCCGTTCGACCCTACATTTGTACAGGCGATTCATCGACTCGGCAGGCATCTGAGGTGGAAACAATGCCCGTTCTACGTGCAACCTGATAAGAATCGAAACGATCGACCGCAAATGATAAAATAATTAATTATCGAGTCGACATTAACCCGAAAACAGCAGAGCGACCGTCATCATCGGTCGTACGTAATCAGCTCATAATCGTGTTATCGGTTATGAGCAGTGACAATTATTGTCAGTTTTACGCCCTGCACCAGTCATATCAACCTTTCCCCCACGTTCTGCATGGAACCGCCGACATCCTTGTAGAATAATAACTTTTATAGAGGACCGAGGCGAGACGTGGGGCAACACGACGGTAGACGGTGGACCTTTATCGGAGTACTGGCTGAGTTTCACCGTAGGCCTACGTATGCCTACGTAGGCTTAGCCTAGAGGTACTTAACGAGTGAATTTCAGGGTCGTCGGCTTCACGCTCATCTCTTTCACACCATCGTCATTTTGTACGGTGTGTTTACAATTTATATAACCTACTCGGATATGTAGCCTATTTACAGCATTGTACGGGTAAATAACTTGTAGGCCTATAACATCTATCCACTTACTCTATCATTGTCTCTCCTAAAAGCGAAATAATTATTCCATCCATCGTCTCTGATAGTCGAGGCTTGATGGACGGACGTTTCATCATTTCTCGTCCGGTTGTTAGGCTACAAGATAAACATGAATAATTGATATTTGAAAAGAGAGGGGGAAGATAAGATAGGTAGGTATAAGATAGATAGGTATTCACTCTATTAGGATGTAGGCCTATACCTACCTATAAAACGTCTATTGAAAACTGATCGAGAATAATATAAAAAGGAAATGAAGACTCATTGCATCTATTTTTCCGAACATTTATTTCAGTTCGGTTATTGGTTTCCAAGCGATATAAAGTCATGAAGCTAAATTCACATGTAGGCCTACTTAATTTTTATTTTTTTTTACTTTATGTAGTACTATTTAAAAAAAGGAACTAAATTGTTTTCACATGCAGCTGACAGATTAATACAGAAAGGCGATGGGCTATATTTTAAAATAATTTCATAGGTTCACGTCCAGTGTAGAAACGTTAAAAGCTAAAATTAGGAGGTAGCCACGGATTTGGAGTTGGAGTAAAAGGTGATATAGGTACAGGTGACCCCATCGCCACACCGCCTATACCGCCTGTCACACGTCCTCTTCACAATTGTCAGTGACACGTCGCTCGATTTATAAATTGTTTAGAGTTAGTAATTAGGCCTACCTGAAGAAGTCGTTTCTGCAGAAGATCTTGCCTTCACGACTGAAACATTTGTCCGTCAGATTGCTGTTGCAATCGCAACACCTGACGCATTCTGCGTGCCAGGTTCTATCCAACACGTTCAGCAGAAATTTGTCCAAAATTGGCTTCTCACAACCGGCACAGGCGATGATCATCGTGGCGGCGGAGGAAGACGCACCCGGAGCACGACCTGTGGCACACAAAATCAAGCAACACATGAAAAACGTCATCACTTTTTTCTGAACGTAAAGAAACACATAAATTCATCTGAAAAATTGGACGAGTGGTTGTTTGGTAAGGGCAGTGGCATAAGGCAGTGGTTTGAGGGTGGTTAAGAAATGATGGCCCGCCGCACAACTAGTACGCCTACTGTATGTTCATGCCGACAAGCGTCATTTTTTAAATTTGATTTAATAATTAGAAGATGAGACGAGGTACCGGTGCAGAAAAGGTGGCCGTAAAAAGGGTAACCGATCGTATTAAAGGAGTGCAGCCGTAAATAATCAGGCATGAGGTTCGAAGTTAATGCACGAATGGACATATGTTTTGTGACAGAAATAGTTGTCGAGTTTTTAGTGGCCGTTGTTGTTTTTCCTATCTGCTGCCACGCGTATCAAATCTCGATCGCTCTGTCGCACACCAGCCGCCGCGCTACGGTCAACCGACGACCGTTCACCGCTTTGCGATTCTCCTTAAATGGAAACGCCGTCCACAATTGAATTAAATAACACATTCACACTTAACACTTGAGTCACTTGAAATCGTCTCAACGTACCAGCTCCAGTAGAAATAGCCTATATAAAACGCGAATATAAAAATGAGATAAAAATTAGTACCTACAGCAACGGTACGTTTAAAAAATGCAAAGGTACCTATAGGCTATAGGGCTTACTATCTAAGGGTGATCAAATACACACGATTGCAGAGGCTGTATAACTGCAGCCCATATTCTCAGCTTTATTTTACTGTACGCCTACACTGTTCTTTTTATTCGGTGCACAATGTGTCAATGGCATCGGCTCATTTTCATGTTCTCTTCTTATTTCACAAATACAAATTTTCTCCTTTGATGCCGATCTTCTCAAAGGTCGATAGGTACAAACGTCCTTCCTGTCTTTCTTGAACTGGTTATCGGCAGCAATAACCTTATGTTTATTGTTCGGTACCCTAAGAATTTATTTCTTCATCCATTGTGCAGGGCTATTGTGTCCGTAAAATGTCAGTCTCCGTTTTCCGATCGACATCAATGGTTTAGTTTCCTTCTACAGTTTTCTTCCCACCATCTGGCGCGCGACCTTCCTCTCAAATCATTGAGCTTCACTCGAACGGCCTTCCCGGGCATCGGGAGGCATATTGACAATTGCCTTTTCCATGACGTGAGCTCTGCGGAGTGTACCGGCCATCTTTCCTTGTCAGCAGTTATTTGTTTTATCGCTGGTGTTCAGCTTTCTTACCTGACCGAGGTACTCAGCTTGTCTGATATTGCCGGGGCTATCTTGTTTTCAGGTGATGTGGACTGTTTTCAAGTTCGATATCATATATAAAACTATTTTATCATACACAGTCGTAGTCGTTGGCGTAGTGATTAGCGCAACTGGCTTCGTCGCCGACGCCGGAGCCTCGGGTTCGATTCCCGGTCAGGTGTGGCATTTGTTCATCACTCATCTTCATCTATCATCCGCCTGCATCACCGTCTGCATCAGCAGTACTTGCAAAACAGGTCTATAAGTATTTGGCTATGAGATCGGTTTTCATTTCCTAAGGAAATCTGTATTTTTTATTTTTATTTTGGTTTAACGTGGGAAATCTGTAGTAGGTAGGTTTGTGGAAAGAGACGTTGGTCTGCCCTACACACCCAGACAAGAGACAAGAGCGAACGGTTGTGGACGGTTGTGAACCACTACTAGGCCTATACATTTATATACTAGGCCTATATAATTTTTGGTCGGCAGTAGGCCATATCACCCGATCATAACATTTGCTTCATTTCAGATGAGTTTCACCAGCGATATTTTCCATGCACGCCCGCATAAACTTAAATCATTACATAAACTAAAATCGATAGCTATAGGCCTACAACGCTTAAGATGAACGCAAGCCAACAGTTTTATGTTCGTCCGTTATTAGGCCTATGCTTTCGAGCAATCAATTTACAACTTCTGGTTTTCGCGTCCAACTTCCTATAAAACGGTCACTGACTTTGTCCTCCGTATCTCGTCTTTTTAAATGTTTACAAAAAATATTTTATGCATACCGACCGGAACTCGAGCTTCCGTTTCAGATCTCCATCCACTGGTTTATAAGATAGGCCTACCATTCAACATCGTACATACCAACTGGAGATAAGCTGCCGTATTAAGATACACTTAATGGCAGCATTTTTTGTTCAATGGCTATATAGGCCTAACATACGACAGCACATTTTCGATCGCCCGACCGTCGGTCACCGTTCACAACACCGATCGACGAAACGACCCGACCATTATTGAACTATTATTATGCGATACAAACGCGGGTCCTGTCGGAAATTAACGGACGTTGTGGCAACAGACCTACATCTAAAATTGACTTCAAGTCCACTGATGAACAATCATTTACCAGAATAGCCCTCGAGTAACTCCACTCGTTTAAAAATGTCAAAAGTGTGCCCATCATCGATTATAAGAATCGCTGCTGTCTATTATCTAGCTTACTTATAAAAAAGACCATCATCACCAGCGATCAGTCAGGGCGAGAGGGGTTCTAGAGCCCGAGCAGCAGATCATTGAAAACCAGTGTTTACAGTTTACAAAACATTAAAAAAAGTAAAATCCGGAAGTTGTGAAGGAGTGTGATAAATTAAGTGAGGGTGGAATGTGCGACAGAGAGAGGAAGATGGAACATGAATGCGGCCTGTAAAACACTGTAGCTGCAGCCGTCCGTCCATAATACTGTTTGGCGAAAAATTACACAAATTTTTCTCCCAGCATTCACCTGTAACCCGACATTTTACTTCATTCGCACCTTTATGAGGCGCCATTCGATCGATATTCACAAAAAGGAATCAGGTTTAATTCTTTGATGGCAGACGCGCAGTAAGAAGGCGATTTAAAAGTGCTATAAACGCTCAGCGGTGGGTCTATACGAAGGCCGTGGTTTTTATAGAAACCGACAACGTTAAAGGATTAAATTTCTTGGTGATTTCAAAGAACGTGTTGTTATTCTGGCAGCATTATAATAAGATGTAGGCCTAATACGAAAACAAGAGCCACCTCATCTGGCATCACACACGTTTAAAGTTATTCGACATTTTTATAGACTTGTTGGACCGTCATTTTAGCGAAACCAAAAACCAATAAATCACTTCAGTTCTGTCGAGAAATTGATCAACACACGTTCCGAATCGGTCTACAAAATTCCTATCCGACATTTAACAACGTAGACGGTGGTGGAGGACGTAGCGTGCAGAACGTGATGGCTGATGGTTTGCCAGTATGACGACGCCTGTATTAACAAAAGCTGATCGCTACAAGACTGTAACATACTAAATATTTTCTTTTCATTTCATTCGGTACCCGCTGCACGGTCGTAAACAACGCGTTTCCTACAAACCATAGACCAATCGCACATTCGCAGCGGTTTGCACCGACCGAACACACAGTCATCCAGTGACATGCACTCGATCCACTCCGTAATAAGCATCTGCAAGTAGTTTAATTGGTAATAGGCCCTACACCATAGATCATCGTCATCTTTTCTTGATGCGCTTCTATGGTCGGTGAATTTAAATACAAAAATATCGAAACATTAACATTTTAAAGTAATTTTATACAACACATTGATTTAAACACAGTCATATTTACCACTTTTTCATCGCAGTTTGTGTATAGCCTTAAGTGCAAGTATGCCCTCTAATCACTCTTCCTAACTGCATGTTCCGGTCATCGACCTCAGTTTAAGCTGGTTTCAAACTCTACGGGCTTTACTAAGTAAAGCGAGGAGTGAGGTGGTTTACCAATGAGTGGAAAAGTTTACCAATGGACGACGATCGGGTAGCCCTACAGGCAAATAGAAGCAAATTACATGACCGCGTCCGGTGTATCAGTAACGCCAACTATCCAAACATTAAAACTGGCCGAAACTTACGTAAGGGCGTACGCCTGTTCCCAGTGAACTATCGTCATATTGTGCAAATAGATGTTGGAGGGCCTGCACTCCTTCCACATCTGTTTTAGTGGATTGAATTGTTGAACACTTGACCCGCAATTAATCGATTTCTAGGCATACATTCTCTCTGATGACGTCTGATACGATCCTAATAAGTGTAGCCCTATGGTAAAAACAGGTGCCAGCATAAATTACATGGGCCTATATTCGGCCGAATCGGGAACAATCACATTAATTTACTTGGAGATTGTCCCCACGACAATTGAGCCAACTTTGATTTTCTCTTGGCTCATCATGTCGATTTTTCCAAATCGATTATTCATCGTATGAACACGTTTTCAGACCCCTGAACTTAAAAACTAAGTTTTTAACGCCGGTTTGTAGGTGTGAGAACAAAATATCTCAAGAACGGAATAGCGTAAGAACTTGAAACTTGAAACTTAAGTTAGTTATTACTATGCGACCCGACATGAACAGTTTCATCAAAATCGGTCAGCTGAACGAAATTTTTATTCGTGCAATTTTTCACTTTTTTGCGATTTTCTCAAAAACGCCTAAAACTTTAGCTCATTTATTTTAATTTTTGTATGCTCCTCAAGATATGGTTAGTGTGATGTCTGGTGAAATTTTTGGGTGCCTGTGTTCAGTAGAAAAATTTTTTTTTTAGATTGCGGCCTAGATATGTATTCTAGGACAAAAGTGTATATATATATATAATCAAAGTAGCACAATATATTTTAAAAACCTACAAAATTTATTTCAAAGATTTTTGTACACCGCTTAGTTTAGAGGCAACTGATTTGAAAAGAGATTTTCTGTAAGTACATTTTCATCGAAATTGATAAAAAATTCGATTTTTTAAGATTGCTGCCTTAGTGACTGTACGAAAAAAGTGTATAATTAAAGTTATAGAAAATAAAAGAATCTATAACTTTTATTTCAAGCATTTTCTTCTACCGAGCCTAGTTTAGCGTCAAAATTAGTGATTTTCCGTATTATTAAGCCGAACAGGTCGATTTTCATTTTGCATCATTCACTCATGATTAAAATGAGGTTATGGTTACCTATTTTATTTTATATTGTATACTAATGATGACCTGTGTTTACAGGTTATATTGTTCATTATTTACATTGGCAAGAGCAAGTCGTGTGAGTGTTTCACAGCAAATTTTTCAGTTAAATTTCGTTTTCATCTTATTAAATTTTAGGTCATTTATTTAATTGAGGAGCCAAGAAAGAGAATTGACACTGTTGAGCGCGTCTCCAGCTTTGCCTGGAAGGGGCGAAGAGGCGCGTACCTGATTCTTGTGTCGTAGCCTACTTGCGGGTAATATTTGGTACGTTGATCTACAGTCATGTTACTTTCTGAAAATCTCCTTCAAGTGCAGTTGTCTAAAACTGTCACTTAAAATAGAGCAAAAGACTGAATGGTCAGCTTCAGTCGACTATGAAGAGGGAGGGGATTGAGATAGCGATAGGCCCTAAGTGACTGCGACGCAGTCAACACACAAGTGCAACGCTTCGAGGGCATTCGAGTTGTTTATTGAAAAAATGAGTAGGCCTAAACGGTATTTGCGGGTGACACGTAGTCTGTCGCAGACCAGCTGCTGGATCCACATAAAATTACAATTATTCGACTCGTTTGCTTTATTCAGCCACAACCAGTACGATTGCAATAACTAGTCAGATCGGCTGTCGATTGTCCTATCTAAATATGTGAACGGTGTACGCAGTAGGCCTATATTTGCACTAGTGAATGAACGTGGCCCTGACCGCATCGATCGTCGACAGCAGATATTCGCTTCCAACTGCTCATCTGAGAGATAACAAACGAATGGTCTGACAAACGGACGAATGGCGTCCACCACAAAGTATTGAAGATCAAGCCCCATCGGTCACTGCGCAAGTCGCGTCGGTGCTGTGATGTCGGTCGGGTCGAACGCGTGTTCTAAGCTCGCGCAGTGAACGCCGTTCTCCAGCCTATGAACTGATCCGCTTGATGGGTTACACTACACATGAAAGATCAGTTCCCCGCCGCCCCCCCTTCTTTGCTCACCGCCATCGCTCATCACCTACGCAATTGCTTTTTCTGTCCTCACCATTGCATCGGATCAACAAACAGAATTATCCTGATAAGTTTCCGCCTCCATGAGGACAGCTTCACAATGCCTTAAACAATTCGTTATTAGTCTACTGTTATTAGGCCCATAGGCGCAAGTCCCAACAGCCAATCGTCTCGGCTACTCTCTCATTAAATACACATTAACAAGCATTTGCCAACTTTATAAACATATCGCAACTCGATAGGCGCACACCTTTCTACGGATGAAACTGTTTTAAACTGATCTTGTTTCGTGTTGCAGTTTTTTAGAGTTTTTCGACCAAGTCAGTTAAATGGTACCCATCGTGTAGGCCGTATTCATCACGTGCGTATCATTCAATAGTGATCCCTCAGATAAATTATATCTGGTGCTTCCTGATCCGTATTTATTAGACTATCATACAGTAGCCTGTCCCGTGTTCCCTGTACGCTGTATACCTACTGACAGACTCATTTTAGGAGTGTGTTTACCCGCTTGTGTTCTCATCTGATCACACGCTGTTCCTTGAATCTTTTCTTCTTCCGATTCCTTCCGACAGGCTGCACTTTAGGCCTATATCGCTGTCAACCTACACCGACCGAACAAAACTCTGTATTTTTACCCAATTTTAAGAAATATTTAGGCCTATATTCAAAGATCTCCGTCTACGTAACAAGATAAGATCTGTTAAAAAATTAGTGGCAATGAATCAGGTTTAAGGAGGCCAATTGGAATTTGCTTAATGTGACAGATGATGTTTGTTCCGGGAACGGGCATATTGTCCATTAGGCCTACTAAAAACCTATCACAAGTAATCGATCGATCGGGTCAAATCGCCTTTCATCAACCGTCTCGATGGAAAAAGGAAATATAGAAGACCTAGTAGGCCTACGTTTAACGGTGAGGATGTCGGTAGTGAACTATTGGAAGCAGAAATTCTGCAACTTTCTTTCGCTGTCGCGGTGTAACTGTGAGCAAGTAGGCCTCACATTATCAAATCTCTAGTTTTAAAAAAATTACACTTTATTACAGCTGATTTCGAGGGAACAAATAGAGCAAGAAACTGAAGTCACCTAAAGAACCGTAAGCCTAATCAGATGAGCGGAGTGATGGTTAATGACAGCCCTACAGGTAGGCCAAATTCATAATTAGGGTTACTCTATATGATTACCGAGGTCGGTCAATAGCGTCACATAAAACATGGAAAATTCACTCTCGTTGGAGCCAAGCTAGTGTAAGATACCTCCGGACTGCTGTACTTCCACAGCCAGAATGGAATAGGCCCTCCCTATTCAGCTAACGCTAGAAACCTATTCATATAAGCCTCGGTTAAATACAAACAAAACCTAGTGGACCGATCGGGCTGAAATTTGTAAAGTAAGGTTAATTCATAATCGGCTATGCAGCCATAAAATCGAGGCTACTTTAACCCGGATCGGCACAAAAATTCCTGTTTCATCTGAAATGCCTTAGACGATTTTCACCGAAATTCCCGAATTTTTGGAGTCATATGGTTTAAGCGTTAGCTGAGAAGAGCGCATATGAATTTATTAAAATGTATCGGACCGTAATATTTCAGTCCGAACAATCACCAAGTTTCTCGATAAGAAATACAAACGAGCATCGGCTAAACGTATATTTAATTTTCTAAAACCCTCCGATTAAATAGAAGAGCTTTTATTTAAACGGGGGAAATGAACTCTGCAAATAGCATACGATTATGAAATAAAGGCCTAAGTAAAAAGCTCTATTTATCGGTGCTCGTGACGGTGATTCGTGATTTCGTCTTTTCCCTTTTAGCGGTAGGCCTAGACTATGATTAGGTAGGGCAGCCAACCGGAAAACGTAGGCCTATCAACACCAGTCGTAGAAAATACGAAATTTTTTTTCTTGAGTTTGGTGGTGTTGACATAAATCGGATCGTGTGAAACCGAGTTGCTTTTTCGCTCCGGTCTGGTCGTTAACCCCCCCCCCCCTCTGCAGGCCTATACGACCATCACTGATTCTCAATCCGACTACGCTCAAATTTCAATGGAAAGGAAATGCATTTACAACGAGTAGGCCTACTCATCGGATCAAATGTGGAGCAGGTGGCAGGTGGGGGGGGGGGGGAGGCTCGTTTTGCGGGAAAATTAATCCGAGTCATGTGTTAACACCGTTTCCAAGTAATAAACGTCAACCGCTGCACACACAGTTACATACGACCACGTTGTTCCGAACGACTTTTCCACAAAATGAACAAGATAAGAAGATAGAAGGACCTGCTGCACGCACTTTAACTTACTCGCCGGTCTTCTACCTACAGCCAGTTATAATTACGCCTACGCCTAGGCCTACTCATTTCAACGATTTCCATCACGCACGCCCTGTAAGAAATCTACTGTGTACGCCTATGTCCACTCATATCTGTAAACGTGTAATTTTTTCACTTGCGCAGACCACGGCAACCAAAAGTTCATTAAAAAGATCAACTATGAGTAGGGTGTAGGCCTATGTGCGCTTAGGGCTCAGGGCGATTTCACTCGCACATGAATGGACCGTCAAAATAAGTTTCACAATAACTAACCGCATACAAAAGTTATAGCGTTCAGTGTTTACATTTTCGTGATCGTTTGCCGTGAATGGATGAAATACAAGAGAACAAAGGCTTGTAAACAGATGAAACATTAATTTCTAAACTTCGCCGACTCTTGTGCTATGACTGTCATGTAGCGTACAACGGACGATCTACGATGTGGAACGAAAATGTTTGGTCGGCTTGATCCCGATTCAGACACGTAGCTAGGCACGGAAACGCACCGATCACTGAATATCAGAGAAACAAGTAGCCTATAGCCTATAGCCTAGAATAGTGATAGTGATAGGGATAGGGATGCACAACGTGGGCAACTCAGCACTACTATCATCATTCGAATCGGTCGCTTATTAAAACTATCGAATCATTCGAATGGTTTTGAAAGTTGGCCGAATAGCCTTCTCACCGGACAAGTTCAACTGGCACAAGTTGGACTTAATGGATCGAATATTTCTTTCATCCGCAACAAGAGCTAAGAATAGTAGCTATTGAAAAAATTGGCCGCGTGAAATGTTGTTGTGAGGGTGAGAGGATGATGGCGGCGGCAGTTGTTGTGAGCATCCACGGAATTCTTCTGCGTTCTGGTTCCCTTCTACTGTCGATTTTGCCCTGCGCTCATCCCGCATGATATGACCGAGATATTGCGGTTTTGGCGCCTTCACTATGCAGGCCGATTCCGCTGCTTTGTTGATTCGACGTACCACTTCCGCATTAGTAATTTTCTGCGTCCTTGAATACTACATTCGAATCGAATAAATAAGTGAATTTTTTAATATAAAACTAATAATTATAATTTTATAATACATCGTAACGAAATAACAATTGAAACAAGTAAATTTATAATTAGGATTAAACATAGGCTAGTAATTTGACGGTAGTTTAACATCGTATATCGTAATAAAGCACATATCACGAGAGTAAAAGGGAATTCGGTCGAATTTTATAAATGACTTCCTACAACTTATTGAAGACTACTCGAACAGTAACAGCAATCAAGAAAATAACAGACGGTAGGCCTGTACAGGGCCTACCTACTTGCTGAACTAACTATAGGCCTACCGACTATCAACTGACAGATCGATACGCGATTAAAAAGTGATTTTGGTCGGGGTCTTTACAATAGGCCCTATTACGCCGATTGTTATTCGCCGTTGACTATTTAATCGATTAGGCCGGCCAAACTAGCTTTCCCAATAGGCCTAATAATAGTCGAATGAGCAGCCGATTATAGAAATTGATCATCGACTAATCGATAGTAGTGTTAGGTCGCTCGACTAGTAGACAGTTGAGCCACCGTCTACGGCCTACCGGCGAACGGTGGTCGGTCACTGTTGACAGCTTGCTGATTGACCTTTCTCAAAAAGCTGATCCAAACCGACGCAATATTTGTATTTAGGTAGGCCTACGCCCTACAGATCGCCAACAGTCTTTCCTCACGACAGACCTATCATTCGATTTCGCTGAAACGGTTGCAACTTAAATCACCAACAGACAGATGACAACAACTTTCATGTGATGCATGAACAGAAAAGGCGTGCCCCTTGTAGGCCTACACAGATTTTAAAGCACTGTAGCCTATCTGCCCTGCCGTTCATTAGATTTTACATTCACCGGTGCCGATAATCACTCCCTCCACTCGTCTATTCTACGTCTACGTCTGGCCTTAACGAGGGGAACGAGGGGGGTAACCGGTGACGGGGTTCTGCCCCTTTACAACTCATCATCTACTATCTACTATTGCCAAACCAAACCCTCTGTTTCTTAAACCGCCTTGAAAATAACTAAACTCGACTGCAATTGTAGGCGCTACTAGGCCTAATTGATCTAGATAGATTTGATTCACAGAACCATCGATCGAAACTGTTTTTATAAATTATTATGCCTGCACATAAATTAAACGGATCGAGATAGATAGGGCTGTAACCGCTCTCTACATCAGACCGAGTCAGCCAATGTGGAACTATCGCTTGAAAATGGTCTATGCCTATGCCGAGTGCACCCGTGAACATCTTTCACATATGCCTACAACATGCACACGATAAGAAAAAAGTAAAAGCGAACAAAATGGTACAATATTTGCACGTAACACCATTTGACTAGAGTAACAGCTTTAATGTCGGCCGCTGTCACAGTCACTGCTTTTTAAAATCGGTCTATTTATGCATTTATGCGCGTACGCATGTACGTGAAGATACGCCAGAGGGCGGCCTATCCACCCTCACACACACACACACACACACAAGTTTGCCCACCGGATGGACAAACTAATTTTCGTTGAAACACTTTTAAATAAATACCACAAATACCGTTCCGAATACGATTTGCATCGACGTCAGATGTCAGTCAGATGGAAGCGACGCGCTTCGTGTAGGCCTCACTGATCAGTGATCAGTTGTCCACGGGATGTGAGCGTCGGCCACATAACTACAATAGAAAATTACTGCCCTTAATTATTTCTATAGTTATTTATGTTAGCCGTTTGTAACGATCTATCGGCAAAACTAGATCGTCCTTTAACCGACTTCAACAAAAATTAACGCCCATTCCATAAATCTAACAATCGGGATGTCGAAAGGGCCTGAGCGATCGCTTGAAATGAGAGTAGCCTACATGCCGTTTCTACTTGTAGACCACTACACATCGTCTGCTTTCACGAGAAAAAATGCTTTACACCGTCGACTGATAATTGTATTATTTGTCGATTGTATTAGAACAAAGCGTGAGTGGATAAAATAATCTGCTGATGCCTTCACATCTGTACGTTTCACCAGCCGTAAATTATCAGCCGCGGTTTATATTACACCAATAAAATAATTTTCTATGCATCGATTGCATAATAAGTTAGTCGATGTTGGATTTGGGGGCACACCTACTAGCCTATACCCTACATCTACTACACTGATTGAGTTCAGCCTCAATCTACTCAATCTACTCTCTAGATTGAGTAGATTGAGTAGATTAGAGCGTGCTGTTGTTGAGATGTCGCATCGGATCGGCCATGTCAGTTGGTAGGGCCTAGGCGCACCAACTCATAGGCCTACAAACTGCATCACAAATCACAAATCACAAATGAACAAAAACAAATCCAAATTAATCTATACCTACAATGCGATTTATTAGCAAAACCTGTAATTTCTGTGTCAGACATCCACTAACATTTTTATTCATTCAATCGCCCCATTTTCAAGGGCTTTTAGCAGAAATTTGTAAATTTCTGTTAGATGGAGCATCGGACGAAAACAAGACTTCCTCGACTAGACCAACCTTTCCCCGACCCGAAGATACGTTTTAACTCGCTGTAGACCTACTAACTACTACCTAAATATATATATTACTAGGGTCTAAATATATATATATATATATATATATATATATAGTAGGGCCTACATAAATATCTGAATATCTATATCGCATTGTACATAAATAGGCCTACATAAAACGACAGTAAATTGGTGAAAACCGTTGAAGCGGTTAATGTAGGACTGGAGGACTGACAACGAAACGTTCATTGATTTGTTCATTGTCACGACGCATAAGTAGGGCTAGGGCAAATGAATCGATCAATCTCAAATGAAATTGGAGCGGTACGTCTCCAGAATCGATGAAACGACGGAAAGTGAAAGTGAAATGGTTGCACCGTGGTAGGCCTAGGTAGTAGACACTCTGTAGAGAAAGTGAAAAATTAACAGAAATGAAAACGTAAATAGTAGGATGGACAATTGACGTCGGATGTGTTGCGGGAGTGGTAGAGAAAAACGTTTCAGTGGTCTAAAGGTGTACCCTGTAAGCCGTTGATTTGATTCTCCGAGGCAAACGTCGCGTGTCAGTCCCGGTTGAGATCAAGTGCAGCTCGTTTGTTGGTTGGACCGATGGAGTTTGAAGGAGCGGCGCATTTAGTAGGCTGCTATTTATGCGTTACCTTTAAAGATGGCGAATAGGCTTACAGTATGCCCTACGCCTGGTGATGTATCAGGCGTAGAAATAACAGAGCAAATGAGGAATGTACTCATTTAAAAACCCTGTTGCTTGACCTACGCTTCACAATTCACACATCGTTTATGATTGTAAACGTTATTTTCTGTAGGGTAACCGAGTAACAGGTAGGCTCCAATAGACAAAAACCTATCAGGCCTATTTAATTAGCCTACGATCGATGAAACGCGAGAAAACTTAGGGGACCCGATACATTGGGCTGTTAGGGCCTATGCACGGTGGAGACTCCTAGCATAGAACACAATTCCGCTGACCACCACGCTTTCCCTAACGAGCCTAAAATCTGAAATCGTTGCGCGTAGGCATACGTTTCTTAGGCCTAGGGCTATATAGGACTAAGTACGGCTACAGAGTAAATTCTCTGGAATCAATCTCTATCTCTATCCACTCGTTCGATCTAGCTACATCAAACAGCCTATTAAATAAGTCTGTCCGATTTTTACAAGCCGTTTAAATTTCATGACATGCGTACTTTACAAACGTTTGTCGGCCTATCGAACAGTCCTCGAACGAAATTAAAATGTCGGCTACATAAAAACAGGTTGTATGTTTTGTACGTAGGCCTATGTGTTTGGTCTTTCAAAATTAATTGTCGCAAAAATCTACATAACATTTTTAAAATATTTTTTTTAGTTGATTTAGAGCGAGCAGCGACTGACTGGTGTGAGTCAGGATGGAGTATCCCACCCACCACCCGCCACCCGCCACTAAACCACTCGACCACGCAAAACTAATTTTTATGATGCCACTTTTTGGTGAATCTACGACTACCATTTTACATCGAACTCGAAAAACCTGTTGTCTTACTATTTACTGGCACATTTTTCAATAGCTTTATAGATTAGCAGTATTTTCGGTGACACGTAGGCCTACCACCGTGTCAACTGACGTACATCGCACCTAAATATTTCCTATTACATTAGATAATAGACATGCGTTTATTCTGGAGTGGGAGTGGGGGGGGGTTGTTAGCGAACACATGAAGATTATGGAATTGCGTTTCAATAATATGGAACACAGTTCGGTTGTAGGCTGGCCTTATCCTACAGTTTTCAGGACTTTTTCAAAAATTATAACGTTTGCAATATGTTCAGTAATTAAGGGAGGCGTGCGGATGACTGTAACAGCGTCTGACACAGAACGCGCTAAACAATTATATTAAATATATTCTGATTGTTCATACCTTTAATGTTGCAATAGATGTCGGAAAGGTAGGACGCGAGCATGTGATCTCTGCGGTGCAAAATTTCTTCCAAAACACACATAAAATAAAAATAATGCGTTAGTTTCGATGCATTTATTCAGCGACAATTAAATGATATTGCTTAATTAGGGGGACGGGAATGACGGATAGGCCACTCCGCTAATAGAATAGGACAGACACAACAGCTGATATGGGATAGGAGGAGGCCTACACTTAGGTATCGCTCGCAGTTAGCCGCTCGTTTGTTTCCTCATCTACCATGCATTCGGTAGTCGTTCTCTAAGCCTATACCCTACAACTAGATAGAGTAGGCCTACTCCTGTAAGCAAGCGGTGGAATGGCGTAGTCACAGCGTCAAATAAACCGGTGGTTAAAGCTATGAAGGAAACAGCCGACAGTGCAATGCTGACTGACAATGACAAGTTTTTAAGTGGAGGTGATTGTGGGGGGCATCGACCACTTGAGGAGGGCATTCGGCGTACCCCTAGGCCCCTAGGTCTATAAATACCGCACTTTCTTTACGCCCGCACAGGCCTACGCCGAACCCATCTCCAACGCATTCACACTTGCCTTCTACAAATCCCATCCGACCGAAACTTTAACATATTCTGATACCTTTTTAGGGCAACGTGTAGCCTATATAGGGCCTATAATGAAAGGATGCAAATAGCCCTACCGCATTCCCTCATCATCCAACCACCGGCTCATGTAACAAGCCTAACAGCGCATTACGGTTACGCCTATCATAATATATCCTACCATTCGTCATTTTCATTTTCGTTTCTTAACAGATCAATAGCTGTATATTAACGACTGACACGTTTTCATCTTTAATCTGCCACAACTTACCGTGTCGACTAAACGTAAATAACAAGGTAAAGATAGGGGGCACCGCACTGTATCGCAGGATTACAACGGGTACAACTAAATAACGCACACAGAGGCCTATTTCACTTCAATCATTACTGTTGCGTTTTACTGAGAGTCTCAAGTTCAGTCACGGGCAGGAAAACTGCGAAAAGTGCTTCCTGGTGTTGTTTTATACTACAGAAATGTTCAGCGATCATTTCGGGCGACAATAACTAGGCTAATTACGTATACGGTCTGGCCGACCGTAGGCCTACCCGGGGAAGAATTCACTTCTTGCCTGAATCACTTTAATAGCGCAGCCAGCCGAGTCAGATTCTTTCTCTTTTGATTACGACTGAAATTTCAGATCACGGTTCAGTAAAGTTCTCTTTGAAATGGAAACGAGAGGTGTACAAGTGTAGAAATTATTCGAGACAGATTTGATTCACCGACAGACAACTGTGATATTATAGGACAAGAAAAATTTAAGAACGGTTTTCAATTCGAAGTCGAGTCCCTTCTAACCGACGAAATCATAGGTTGGGGTAGGACCTATTATGTGCACATAAATTCCCCGCCCCTTAATTATCAAAGTTATAAACAACAAACCTCCGAGATATTCGCCTGAGCAGCTTTTCGCTTTATGACAAAGAAACTGTAACTATGGGCCGTAAAAACAGATAAGTTACACTTAGGCCTACACTTACAGAGCAGACAGAGTCCACCGCTACAACACTAGAACCTTATAGGCCACCTTATAGGCTACTACCGCAGCCAGCAAAAGAGGCTCTTCATCAGCGTCACTATGGTCATTTGGCTCCAAACATGTTTAATATAGTCTACTTCCTTTGCATGTAAACAATTTAAATTATAGGTATTTTAAGAGTAGTGTCCATGAATTGATAAAATTAGTGTATTTTTTTTTTTTTTTTTTTGTTTAACGTCTGACTGTTTTGCAAATTGCTGCTAATGCAGACGGTGAAGGATGAAATGAATTTTTTGTTAACGTATGAAAAAATGCCATGCCCGAGTGGGATTCGAACCCAAGACCGCGTGATGAGAGGCGAGCACGTTACCAACATCGCCAACGCGGCCATATATATTCATATTTTATATTCATATTTTTTTAGTACAATAGATTATATTATTGTTTGTTTGTTTTTTTTAGATTTATATACTAATTTTAGATTGTAGTTTTTTAAATAATTTTGTATAACCTTAAAGTTATTAAAATCATTTATTTCTTCAAGTTTATTAAAATTATTTTAGAATCGTATTAACACTTATATTCAAGCTGTTTTTCTAAATTGTATAACTTTGAATAGTTGCGTGATTTTAAAGCCGACTATATTGTTTACTAATTCGATTTATTAGACTTTAAAAGGTACTTTTTTTTAAATTTTGTTTTAGAAATTGATTTTTATTTTAAAGTGTAGCTGTTTTCAACCCTAGGGTAGTTTTTAAATCTCTTTTGTAGTGTGTTACCAAATAAAAGAAGAGAACACCAGCCCTAGGACATGGCCTTTAGTCATAGTTGGGTAGGTAAATTTCCTACACCTCGTACATTTTAAATTGTTGTAAGTGAATTTATAGCGTTTGAAAAGAATGTGTTTGCGTTAGGCCTACTATTGTGAACAATTTTCCAAAGAAATTTTATTATTATTATTATTATAAGATGCTGAGAGAATCTTTTGTGAAACAGGAAAACTAGCGTACTTAATGACGTGTACAGAAACAATAAGTGATAAAGTAAAAACAGATGCAAAAATGAAACGGTTGGTTCAATGAAGAAAGTAGGGGACGACGCGGAGAAAAGTACAAAACATTTCAGGCATTAGGAAAAGAGGAAAAGAGGAAAAGAGGAAAATGGTGACTCGGTGGAACAGAACGAATGACGATACCAATAGGGCCTATTTGTGACCCGGTTAGAGAAACTGAAAGAAATCACTTTTTCACGTTTCAGTTTATTCGGTGACTCTGATTAGGCTGCCGAGAGTAGGCCTACTAACAACACGTGCTCTTTATGACCAACTCACTCCGTAGCGTAGGCCTATCGAGCGCTCTAAATAGGCTAACTGTTTAACATTGAAATCGGTGATCACTCCGAAACAAACACAGGTAGGCCCTATATCCGATCATCACTTCACTCGACCGTAGGCCTACTAGTTTGCGGTACAGAAATTGGCCCCAAATTTCAATCGGGTCACGTCGATAAACGAAAGACGACCGCAGTTCATAACTTGTTCTCGTTTGATCTCGCAACAGGCTACAGGCAGGCCTAATAAAGACGTACGTCAACACCTCGGCTAGTAGGCCTAACGAGTAAACAACACTGCTCCTAAAAACGATCGCTAAAAAACAATTATGTCGGCCGTGTTCTTCTACCGCGTTATTTTCCGAATAACTAAAGCTTACCGCTTTCGGAAAGCTACAGAAAGGTTCGTTTAAGAGTCGTTAATATGTGTTTCCGGCTTGATAGCAGATTACAAAAATGTTTAAGTGAAGGTTAACCATACGATAGAATATTGTTAGGGTAACCGGATGCCATGAGTAGGCCATACGATAGGCCTAGATAGCCCTATGATACGACATAGGCCTACGAGTGATAGATGCAGAATACAAAGTGTTCTGCGGTAGGCCAACAAGAAAAACACACGCTATAAGGATTGTTGCACCGCTTCAATTAAAACCCAATCAGCCCGACTGCTATTTGACAAATACACCAACTTGTGACGCATATCGTGTTCTCTTAACGATTTCAGTCACAGGCAGATTGGCCTTCCTCATCCATCAGACAGTTTTGCCTTGCCGGTGGTTCACTCCATACTCTAGTAGGCTATAACATAAGCTATCTACTTGTCAATACAAGTAAGCCGATTGTTTTTCATGTCGGTAGGAATAGGCTAAGTAGCCTACGTGACAATTGTTAGCCTATTGGGTTGGCGCTAACCACTCTACAACAAATAGGCCTACAAACAATTCAACACCGATGAATGACTCCTACTTTTATAGTCGGTCGGTTGAAACTGTTACGCCTAGGCCTACCCGGTAGGCTCATCACGAAAAATGGAATAATTGAAATTCAGTCCGGAAAAAAGTAAATGGTGGATGATTTATGATGATTCAGCAGGCCAACTTATTTTTTAGTCGATCGGATAAGGATAGGCACGTAGGCACGTATGCCTCATTTTTTATCGACATCTGTCGGGTCACCTGGTCATATAAACTTCTTAATCGGTAGGCCTAGTATTTTCGGCAAGAGGTCACGCGGATATCACTGTTGTTTTCAATATTTAAACGCTCGCATGTGACAGAAATATTTCATGGAGAAAAGTGATGAGGAAACGGTAAAATAGGCGTACAGTGTATCTATAGCCCTAGGCATGTGGCTACCCATTTATAGATTTGAAATCGTGTAGCCTATTATTTGAAACAATTATTAACATCGATCGTCAACATAAACACTAGCCTATATAATTAATGGCGATCGGTATCAAATTTGGCTGTCCGGATTGAAGTTTTTCCTATGTTTTCGATTTCATCGACACCTGAGGCGAATTCGCCTTCTCGGTCTCCTTTTCACGTCGCGTACCAAAAATGTCCAGTGGTCTACCCCAAATATTATTATCAATCGCGTTAATAACATTCGTTTCTTTATGACGTGTTTATTTAGCCGCGATTCAATTATTTTTATAAAACAAATTTTTCATTCCGTTCAATAAGGTAGACAGTTGTGCAGAGAAAAATGTGAAGAATGGCGCAGGCCCTGTCGGTAGGTAACAATTAGATCACGGTTACGAAAAAGTGCAATTTCTAGCCTAACAGGGCATAGGCCTACATGTTTTTGACCCGGCCCGTATTTGTTTGCAGTACGCGCTGTTGTTTTACCGACCGTATGTATTTCCATTATTTAAGTCATACGATAAACATAATCATTTTTTCACATCGAATAATTGAATATTTCTCGAGGTTTTGTGTAAACGTCAGTGATCTGCTATCGCCACTTTCGCCGTTTCTAATCAATTTTCTAAAATAATTTCGCTTTCATCGGGTAGCAATTATTTTTTGTTACAAACTGATTAAGTACACACAAACAGCCGTACTCAGGTGTATTGCGTATGGGCTGCGAAAAACAGAGAAATTCGGCGTAGACCGTTGCAAACAAACAAGATAAAATTAGACTCGTTAAAACGAAAAAGAAACGAAGACGTGTAAAAAATGTGCCCGACTTTTTAATGAATTAATTACATCAAATGTTCGATAGAAAAACGAATAAGTTAGCCTATTGTGTAAAATTGTGTAAATTGTTTGTAGAAGGCGGCCGGGTAGGCCTATTTATAGGCTTCAATAGGCCCACATTAAATTAGGTGGATTACGATAAACAATACAAACGGAACCGATTCTATCCGCCTTCAAGGAAAATGACAGTTTTCTTTCGATTAATGAAAAGTGGGTGGCCTGATCTTTCTCGATTCTCTTTCCACAAACGATCGGCGGTATAAAGAGCCTGCGACCCTCACCTTCACTTGCGGACACCTTCACCCGATCTCGATCAAACGGTTCATTAAATCGGTCGTAAATAATAGCAGTTTATGGTTTTATTGCACGCCTAACGAGGTGTCGCCTATCAATTTCCACACGCATTTCATTCCAACTGGGAGAAAATTTGCCACAGTCAAAAAATAGGCCTACATGGCAGGCGTATACGCCTACGCCTACGCCTAATGTGTATTCTGTGGATAAATTGAAATAATAAATTCGGCGGCGAAATCTTTTTAGTGAACAAACAATTACGATTATAATTTATAAGCGAACAATTTTAAAGTAAAATAATAAACTTGAATTAAGTTACAATTTTCACTTAAACGTAACCGCCTACGCCAGATCATTTTCTCTTTTCTCTCCTCCAACAGATACGGCCAGCACGCCTACTTAGGCCTACAACATAATCGCTTCACAATTTTAGCACCGATTAAAATTCCCCTTTACGGATAATACTTGTGAAATTCCGCATTTTCAGTTATTTTAAGTGTAGGCCTACGTAGGCCTAAACGTAGGAAACGGGAAACGCACTATAACAGTCGGTTGAACCGATGCGATGCGCTGCACTACACGCCTGTAGGGCCAGGGGCTTAGGGCTTATGTACGCCTACGCCTGATTTCACAATTTCACTGGCTTCATTTTATACTAGCTATCGGGTAAACAGTTTCAATGTCTGTGACAAAAACCGACGTAAATAAATTGAAAACTGTCCGAGAAGTTATTCTTATTTAAAAACCGTGAGAACATTATTAGAGTAGATATTGTTGCCGCTAGGCTACAATAACAGGCTTAGGCCTAAGCTAAATTTTGTAAACTAGGCCTATCGGTCACAGTAGACCCGTAGGCCTACACGTTCCGCTTGAAAAATAGACTATGCGGACGGGTAAAAGTGAAATGGTATTACGCCAACATTTTTATATTTTAAGTGAATCCGCGTGAATGGTGGTGTGGCACTCGCTCGCTACACAAATACGAGTAGTAGCCTATGTCACCATGTCACCTACCGCTCCCCGCTCCCCGCTCCATAAACATCAATCACTAATTTGATTGTGACCCTACACTCTTGAAATTTGTTTAAAAAAATGATCGTATAGAATATGACGTCCGTCTGTGTGGAAAAGAGTATTCCGATCGCCCTACGCTCTACGCTCTACGCTTGTAGGCCTACAACAATTATGCAAACCATACGCTTACACCATACGCCTACACCTAACAATCAACGCTAACACATAAATCGGTCGTACGAACAGATATCGTCGTTACACGGCACCAAGTCGTTTTTAGTCGAAACAAAAAATTCAATACGATATTATTCGGGATGGGCGCAATTAAATAGCGTAAACATTTTCAACGGAGATGCTTCATCTTCATCTTCTTGTAAGTAAACCACCTATCGGATAAGATAGGCCGGCCATTCATAACAGGTTACGACGTCTAGTTCGGTAAATAGGCCTAGTTATTAGAGGCGGTCGTCGAATGACGGTGACAGGTGACAGGTGAGTGGATAGGCGTAAACGTTGCCCGTGTAGACCTAATAGGGCGCGTTGCGCAAATCGTTTCCATTACTTTGCTAGTCTACACGTTGAGCGTGTAGGTGCCTACTAAGTATTTTAACTAATCATAAAAAGTATCACGTAGGCAGAGGCAAATAGGAAATATTAGAGTAGGCCTACAGACTGGTGTCTGCTGTCGCCCACCTCAATTAGGCCTACTCACTGTCTATTTAACCGTGAAACGAGCGTCTCCAGACACCATCGGTGGTAGGCGATTTTAAAAATGCTCATCGGCACCAGATAGGCCTATGATAACAACAAATACATAAAGGCTTTCAACGCCTACTGATCGCCTGCACATCAACTCGGCTAGAGCCCGCATTCACATTTTTCAACTGTATAAAGCGAAACAAAAGTAGGCCTATTTGCTTCTTAAACTCATCCGACTTAAATATTTTTTAACCCGTAAACGGAATAAATTTAAACCGTGCAATAAATGTTTACGGTGTGACATTCACTTTAGACAGGGTCAATTTTATCACAAAATCTAACGGGCATTTATTTTGATAAGTTGTAGCGAACCGCAATCGACAACTCACTTTTCGATGCACACGGACACGTAAATGTTTCGGCGATTACTTCCCGGATGCACTCACGATTCAATAGGCAATAGGCAATAGGCAATAGGCATATGTGTGGGTGTGTGTGGTGGTCGGTCGGTCGGTCGGTCGGTCGGTGGATGGAGGATATGAGAGTGTTTGCGCCCATAGTGATCGCATCTGCAAACACACCTATCCGCCTCACTCGGTCGGTCTGTCAGTCTGTCAGTCTGTCGGTGGCTAGTACGGAGGAGGGTGGTCAATGTTCAGTTGAGTTTAGTTTACGGCGGCTGTTGGAGTTAGTGCTAGAAATTTATCATTTAGCCTACCTATGTTGTGGGCCTGAGTGACGGGAAGCGGCAAAGGAACGGCGCAACAAGGGGTGCCGTGCAGCAACAAGGGATGCGGGTGACGGGTACCCGGGCTCCCTATCAGTCCTCCGGACCCGGCAGCCCCAGGACCCGTCCCCGTCTCTTCTGAGAACAGTTGTAGGCCGCCCCGACGCCTACCATACGGGGGCGGAGCCGCCTGGTGTAGGTCTTGCTGTATCGGCGTCGTGGTGACGACGATCCGTACCGTTCGGTGGAGTGGTCCCGGGCCCGCCGCCGGCTACCACCAGGACCCTCTCATCAGTGGAGACACGTTCACGTTCACTTTCACAGACGGAGACGGTCAACTACTGCAACCGCAACCGCAAAAATAAATAGAGAAATAAATGGCGCACAGCCGCACAACGATACGCAGCACACGTGAACTATTCACAGATGAACAAACAAGTCGGAGCCCGCGACACCAGTCGACTGGCAACATCTGATCGGCCCGGTATCACCGCCCCCTAGTGCGCGTGCGCTTACCATCACGTGAACCTTTTCCTATTGGAGCGCTCGGCGCAGGCCCGCCTCGCGTCGCCATGGCAACAGTTCCTTGCGGTACCAGCGATTTTCGACCGGTCCACCCCTGTTCCTCTCCAACCTACACAGCTTGGAATCGCTTGCCACTCTAATTATACGGATAACGCTGTCGAAACCCCAAGAAAAAGTAGAGAATTGACATTTCAGAAATCTTTCTACAATATTATTTTCACTGCCTTTTATATCTAGTCCGTCTCTTTTTGTTTTCCGGTTATTTTACACAGCGGTGGCGCCTGGATGCCTGAGAGCGCCCAATTAGGCCTACATACACCATGAACCACGCTTTCGCACTTGATACGTTTAAGCTTCTGCCTACTAAATAACGGCCTACTCCGCATTTTCACCTATCTCCATTCGGTAATTATTAGGCTACTTTCAATCGCCTAATAGGCCTAGTAGCTACATGTTATCAGTAGGCCTACTACATACAAATCGACCCGGTTTAGGCCTACGCTTTTAATAATCAACCTTCATTTGTTGGCAGATAGGGCGTAGTTATGTTTAGCAATTCTGCCACCACACATCGCCTACCGACCTTTTCTCATTCACAAATAGGCTAAAGGCCTGAGCTATCATCAAAACAATAGGCTATTTAATAAGCCTACACGGTAGACTATGATAAACTGTTTCCAATGTGTAAAACCTAACCGTAGGCCTAAGCCTATTTGAGCTGCGCCTACTGTTGATAATAGCAACACCTGAAGTAGGCCTAACAAAAGAAAACGTCTGTTAAAAGGCGATTCGCTTATTTAGACTATGAGGCCTGTAGGGCCTCAGGGCCTAGTAGGCTATTTGACGCTTAGTCCTACACTAGATAGGCCTTCAACAACCGGATAAGGTAGGGCCTACCTAGGCCTAATATTAAAAAATAAAGAATAGCTTTAAGTAGCCTAGGTAGGTAGGCCTAATATCCAGTTTCTGTTCATAATCGGTCATGCGATGAGCTATGATGTCAACATGGGTAGGCGGCCTATGTTAGGCCTAGGCCTACTTTGTGACAAGCCAAACCATCTTCTTCAAATGGAGAAGACTGTTTAGCCTACTTAGGCTAAGTAGGGCTCTGCGATCAGCGTTATTTATGAGGTGACCAACTTGAGCCGCCTGTCTGGCATACGCGTAGGGCGTAGGGAGTAGGGCGTAGGGCATAGGGCGTATCGGCCTCCGTTGACTAGCCCTACCCTTTCATACAAATCCAATTGCCAGGCTACTACCCACTTAGGTCTAATTCACTAAGTAGGCCTAAGCGTGTGATTTTATTTTTTTCGCCTAATGTTTGCCCTACGCGATTTACTTTTTAAAAAAGCAATTTCCAAAGCAACTCTTGTGCCGTAACATATTTCATCGGTCACTATTTTAACAATTGTAAAACCAACTCCGATCGAGCACAACATTTTAAAGTTTGTGATTGGCTAATTTATTGATGTAGCCTACGTCTACGTCTACGTCTGCGGGTGAATCAGCGATGAGAGATGGCTTGATTGAAACGTACGCTGACAACAACAGACTGACAGAAGATAGCCTACGTTATAGTCTAGCCCTAATTAGGGCCTACTCTAATTGCTTTACTTCTCGCCGCCCATTCAGGGACAGCCTACGTTTCAACATATGAACGTTCATACGCTACATAGGCCTACTTTGTACGTCCCTTCAGAAGGAGACGTCCGCCAAATATTTGTAAATAAAAAAATTTATTAATTTAAAACATTTGTGAATAAAAATTGACTGTTTCATTGGCTGGGATTTCCGTGTAGGCCTACAGTATCTCCACCGAATACGCTTAATCAGGAAATTCATGTTCATTTTCAAGAAACTGAAAGGCTTAAGCTATAGCCTAGGCCTAACTACTTTTCAACCGTCCAATCGATAGTATCGGTTACGGCATAGGCTAATTACAGTAGGCCTACTTTGATAGGGTGGTGTTTCTCAATCTTATTTATTCTTGTCAAAAAAAGTGCAAAAGCTACTTGTGCGAGTAAGAGAGCAAAACCACTGCCTCTGTTCTTCTGAACAATTGTTTAAGGATTTTCACGCGGGAGACGTTCGTTAATCTTTATGTTCGAGAACCGATAGTAGACACAGGCGCAGAAAAGCCAGCGAACTTTCCGCAACGGATCCATAATTACGGTAGGCCTACAAGAAACAAACGCTTGATTGCTTCACGCTATTCCAAGACATGTTACGTCACCCTGCCCCTAAACTATAGGCATACGACCCGATAGGCTATTGATCGTAAAAGTAGGCCTAAAAGTAAGTAGGTAAAAGTAGGTTTGCAACATCAAAAAGTTTAAAGCTGAACTGCTTTTTAGGTTCGGTAGGCACTACACGAAAGAAATAACGGATCCTGACATTTTGATAGGCTGCTGGACGACCTGATGTCTGGAAAACAGGCACCACATCTAACACCTAACAGATGGGTTGACGTAATTGGGTATTAGAGATAGTGTAGGCCCTATATAGCCTATGATAGAAAGTACATCAATAAATTGCCACAAGGTTTAAAAAGTTGTGACAATTTAAGTCATTTAAAAAAAAGCTAAAACAATATTTGATCGATGAAACATTTTACAGTGTGCACGAATTCCTTTCTAAATAGTTTTTGGTTGAAAACTTTTAACTTCTAATTAAACAAATATTGTGTACTATTTGATACAAAGGGGTTCATGACAAGCCTACTGAGTTAAGCAGTAGCGGGAAAAATTTATTGGTAAGTGATGAACTTATTATTGTGTTTGACTAGTTAATTTTTAATTTTGTGTGATATTTGATACAATGGGGTTCATGACAAGCCTACTGAAGTAAGCAGTAGCGGAAACAAATTTTGGTGGTAAGTGATAATGAATTTATCATTGTGATAAACTTTTTGTTTATCAGTTTTATCTCGACATATCCTATACTCCCTCTGGAGTCTCCTGGATGCAAAAAAATATGTAAAAATACGCACAAGTTGTTTTTTATGGGAAATAAATTAGTGTTAGGCCTATTATAATTAAAATGTCATAATTTAAGATGGAAAAAGTAAGTAGACTACATTAGTGTAGACGTACAATTTTAATAGGCCCTATGTAGCCTATCTAATGTAAAAGTTAAAATATTGCGACAATATCGAAGAAGGGTATGGTTCGCGAAATTTCTAGTAGGCCTACTTCATTCATAAAATGGTAAAGAGTAACAATAGGGTTAGTTATAAAAGGATACCTATTCATAAAGGGATTTTAAAAGGGTCTTTGTTACACAACTATTTGTGAAAGAGTCGGTTGGTTACCTGTAACACCTTTTATTCCATTGTTACTTGTTTACATTAGTTATGATCTTCCGAGAACCAATAAAAATGATTTTTGTATGGAATAGATCTCCGTTTTTCTAGAATATCACTTTGATTCACCTATATAAAGAGAACCCCGAGGCGGTCAGTGGGCCAGTATTCGTTTGATCTTTGACGAGTGTTTATTGAGTGAGCTATCGGTGCGTAGTACAGTCACGTTCCGGGAATTGTATTGGTCAACTATTGTTATAATGTCCTTGTGTGTGTGCATTGTGTAAAGTTTTTGTGTATGTGCATTCTACGAGAATAATAATATAATTGTATATAATATATAATTGTTTGTAAGTAGTACTAAGTAAATTATTTAAGTTATTTATTGTATTACTTCATTATAATTAGTTTATTATTTATTTTGTAAATCTTTTAGTTGTAATAAATACTTGTAATTTTAAACTCTAGTGTAATTATTTAATTACCTAGATCCCGAAACGGACCTTAGCGATAAGTGTCACAATATTCTACTGCAATAATAAACAAAACCGTAATTCCGTTTTGTAATTAGCCTATAGGCTATAGACTATAGCTAACTAGTTTGTTAATTATTTCTCCCCTAAAAAGACAAAAAGGTGTATCCCAAAAACACAACTTTTCAGAAATTGCATTCAAAGTTAAATTGTGGCCGTTTTGTTGTAAATGACTTTCTAATTGAGTTCTTTATGTATCGTTATAGTTTTTAATGTTCTGTTTATGACCACATAGTCAAAAATTTGTAAAAACCTTGTTAAAACCCCAAAAAGTCAGTTAAACCATTTTGCCTTTATGGGAAAAAACTCAAAAAAAAAAATAAGTGAAACTATGGCAGAAAGGTGTACCCACTGTTTACAGCCATTTCATTAATTGCATCAAACGCAGTCTGTATTGGAAGCTGTAGGCCTATAGTCCATTTACCCCTTTTTGCCTTAGCATGAATAGAAGTAGGCCTATAACCTCAGGCTGTTTCATTATACGCCTACAGCCAAAGGTTGGACATCTTTTAAAGTAGCCTACATATTTTCTTAATTATGCAATATTAAATAAAATGAGTTGTAACACAGCCTGTGATTAGCCTATTAGGAAAATTTAGTTACTTTATAACATACCTACTCAACTTAGGCCTATTATAACTTAATAGTAGGCTACATTTTAGCAATTATATTTTATACCAAAAATTATAGAAATGTTTACATAAAAATCTAAATTGTACTGAATTATTACACAAATTCCATAATAGGCTAGGGCCTACATGGTGTTTAGCAGCCTGCAAATTAAAGAAACATTGGCAATGTATCTTATCAATAGACTTCCTTGTACGAATCTGGTTTTTCAGATAGGCTACATAAAATGACAGGGTTGGAAAGTTACAGTTCATTCTACGTAAAGCTGCTTTACAGACAGAATCAAAATCTTAAATATCAATAACATCCTGTCTTTTCTTCATGGTTTGCTCAAACTTTCCATGCGGTCCATCAGCTGCCATAAACCTATAACCAACTGGTCATAGGTTTATGGCATATTTATTTAGGTTTATTGCATTATCAGGTAGGCTAGGCCTACTTCAGAACCACCTTCTTCACATAAAAATAGTGGCTGTTCATAAACATTAGACTACCTTCAGTAGGCCCTACTTCAAGCAACTAAATTAACCATTATCTGTGCTCTCGAAGGAAATAGCCTACACTTTATTTTCTTGATAGAATTTTTTACAAAACAACTTTACAAAAGGAACACGCCCCTACTTGTTTTAACCTACCAAAAAGTATCATTTCCCGCCAGAATCAGCCTGATTAGGCCTATAACCCAATCTGAAACTAACACCAAAACAAAATCTCATCGTGTTGTTGTTAGGTCATCAGCCGAAAAGCTGGTTTGGCCGTAAAACCTCTAGAGGTTTTACTAAGTAAAACGAGGAGTGAGGTGGTTTACCATTGCCTTCCTTACTGAGTGGAAAAGTACGCTTATCAGCATGCCGGGCCCTCTGAAAAGCACATATTTTCCACTCTGCAAATGACACCTTCACTTCATTCACCACAGGGTCTGGCTGTATAGTGAAATTCATTACTTTCAAAGGAGATAACTCTGATTAGTGTCGTTTGCACTTCTACCTCTTCTGTTCTTAAATGATTCACTCATTTAATTGCCTGACCATGTGATAAGAAACAGAACTATTTATTTTAGCCCTGCAACGAACAGATTGAGTGTAAATAAATTGACACTCATTGTGTATGAGCGGCAAAACGGTGTATTAAGTTCATACACCTTTTTGCCACATGCAATCACTGTTCACGAACAGCAGTAAACATAATGTTAAATATGTATACACCTTTTTCTATGTTTGTTTTGAATAGTTAATTTACAGCATTTTATAGGCAAAAGGTATTATTTGTGCTTACATCCTTCTGCTGTGTGCCTTCCTCTAAATGCAAATGATTATAAAACATACCAAAAAGTAGCATAAGCCATTTAAACCTTTTTACCATTGACTAAAACTATTTTAACAACACAGTTTAGGCTACTAAAGTAAAAAGTTTTAATCGCACAAAGGCTACATCATATTCTCCTTTTATAGCAATCGGATTTTCAGTGTTTTCAGAAAGGAATAATGGTGAAAAAAATTCATAGGCCTAATCTTTGTAGGCTACCAATCTTTAAATTACCAATTTATTAACACATACACCATTTTGCCTCTAAATTTTTTCAAAATAGACGTACATAGGCCTACAGCTTTTTGCCATCATTGTATCTTGAAAACTATAACTCGTACAGACTTGGCAGTAGGAGTTTTGAAAAGAGCGCAAAAAATTTCCTAAGAATCGTAAATAAAAAAAAACCGATTTTTTCACATAACTAGGCCTACATCCTTCTGCCAAAACACAGGAGATTTGTAAATTGAATGTTGGTAAACAGGGCTACGCCCTATAGCCCTATCTTTAACCAAATGAAACTGGCTAAATTCATTGTACGCCTACAACAGTCGTATTCTAAACTCGGTTGGCTATTTACACAATATCTAAGACAATTTTTAGAAAATAAATTTATTTTTATCCAGTGGGTTTTTGTTGAGGCAATTAGCCTAATGTTGTGATTGTCGTAGACAGAGACCGCTACCCTGCGTCACCCATCCCCCCACCCCCACCCCCTACCCACATCAGTTGTAGGCTAATTGTGGTGTTGATTGCATCCACTGATTTGTGGGCAGGCGCCTATGAACGCGTAACCATGTCTCCGTTGTATGCCTATGTCTACTAACCGGCTTAATAAGGAAACCTAAAATATAGTCTACTAGGTACTTTTCTAGAAAGCTTAAAGCTTCAAAGGATACAAAATCTAGTAGGCCTACATGGAAAACAATCAGGGAAATCGCCGACGAGCAGAAAAATAGAGAACAAATAAAAGAAGTGGTCTCGTCAGGAGATGTATTACACGCGGATGTCAATGATAAAGAAATAGCTGATGTTTTTAATAACTTTTCCCAAAAAGTAGGTTCGGGTTTAACGCAAAATATTAAACAGGCAACTCAGATGGCATAGGGCCTATGATGAATATGCAGAGAGGGATGATTATGAGGTCTCTTCGTTGTTTTTTGCACCTGTCACGCAAGAAGAAATTATAAAAATGATTAATAATTTAAGAAGTAATAGCGCTCCAGGCCCGGACCAGCTGAAGCCTGAATTCTTTAAGATAAACAAACTGACACTTTCTAAACCTCTGGTAGGCTATATAAGACTAAAGAATTTAATTCTAGAAAAAGGGAACATTTCCAAAATGCTTAAAGGAAGCTGTAATCTGTCCTGTTTTTAAGGCGGGGGATAAAAGAGATGCAAACTGTTACAGACCAATCTCGTTGATTGACAATACTTTGTCAAAAATATATATATGGAATGGTAATTAAGTGTAGACTCGAAAACAATAACATCACATCATCAAATCAATATGGATTTCGTACTTCCCTCAGCACGAATCATGCGCTAAACAAAGTAATCACTGAAATTACAGAGAACATCAATTCTGATAGTAAGCTACTCGCCATTTTCCTAGATTTAAAAAATGCTTCCTACACTGTGTCGCAACTAATTCTGTTGACAAGGTTGCACAAGTATGGTATAAGAGGTAGGCTATAGTGGGGAGCCTTTTACGCAGTTGTTTATCGGATCGAGTTCAGAGTGTGATCGAGTAAATGGACATCTCAGCGATAAGGTGGGTATTTAATACGGGGTACCCCAGTGCATAGTACTTGGCCCAAATCTGTTTCTTTTGTATATGAATCCGTTACTGAGACTGCCAATGAAAGGAACCATTGTCGCGTTTGCAGACGACACGACTCTACTGTTTCTGGACCACATTTGGTTATTGTCCGAGAGGAAGCGGAATGGGGCCTAAGAACTGTTAAGTAGTGGCTTGATGCTAACTTGCTTACAATCAACTGTCAAAAGACATAATTTCTTGGCTTTGTTACGACTTTGCAGGAGCTGCCACCTAACCGCCAATTAGCGGTCCGTAGCTGTTCGGATGAGTCCAGCTGTAACTGTAACTGCCAAAAGATAGAGAGAAAACAATCCATTAAATATCTGAGAATAATAGTTGACTCTTAGCTCCGAGATATTCGTCTGAGTAGCTTTTCGCTGATTTTCCAGTGAAGGATGTAAGATACTCTATGTTAAAGAAACTGTAGCTACGGGCCGTAAAAACAGATAAGTTACACTTACAGAGCAGACAGAGTCCACCGCTACAACACTAGAAATAAGCACCTTATAGGCTACTGCCGCAGCCGGAAAAAGAGGCTCTTTATCAGCGTCACTATGGTCATTTGGCTCCAAACATGTTTAATTTGCCTCCTTTGCATGTAAGCAATTTAAATGATAGCTATTTTAAGAGTAGAGTCCATGAATTGATAATTAGTGTAGGAAGAGACTATATAGAAAGGTTACTACCAAAATAAAGATTTTCTAGCTCTAAATATGGTTCAAATGATTTCTAGATAGGTTTCTATTCATAAAATGTTAAATAGCATATAATAGAGTGACAAAGTAACAATAGGGTTAGTTGTAAAAGGATATTTCAGAAGGGCCGTGTGTATAATGAGGTGTATAATAAGGTAGGGTTGGTTGTACTGTACAACTAGCCTATTTGTGAAAGAGTCGGTTGGTTACCTGGTTGCTGTAACACCCTTTTATTCTATTGTGACTCGTTTAGTACACTAGTTATGATTTTTCAAAAACAAATAAAAAGGATTTTTATTATTGCATCGAAATCTGTGTTTTTCTAGAATAGCCTATCTCTTTGATCTACCTATAGGCCTATAGGCCTAAAGGGAGCCCCGAGTGCGGTCAGTTAGTAGGCCTAAGTAGGCCGTGTGTATTCGTTTGATCTTCGGCGGCGATTGTTTAGGCCTATGGCGTGGGGCGTGGGCCGTGGGGCGTGGGGCGTGGGGCGTGTAAATTATTTAACTTATTTATTGTCCCTATTACTTCATTATAATTAGTTTATTATTTATTTTGTAAATCTTTTAGTTGTAATAAATAGCCTACCGGTAATTTTAAAACATTAGTGTATTAATTATTTATTTACCTAGATCCCGAAACGGACCTTAGCGATAAGTGTCACAATATTTGTCTAGTTTAATAGATTAGGCCTACTATATTATTGTTTGTTTTTTTTTAGATTTATTACTACCTGAATGAATTTAAGATTGTAGTTGTTTAAATAATCGTATAAGTTTAAGAATGTAGACCTATTTAAAAAATTATTTATTTACAAATCGTATAGGCCTATACACTAGGCTTAGGCCTACTATTTAAAAAAGAGATGTCTTTGTTTTAAGCACTAGCGTAGTTTTAAAACGGCTCTTCACGTGGCTTTCACCCATAGTTGGGGGTGAATTTCCTTCATTTCTTACGTTGCAAATTCTTGTAAATCCACTGGAAAGCATTTTAAAAGAATGTTTATGGAAGAGCTTTAAAACATATGGAAATAAAGTTTCATTATTACTTTCTCTTGCCTATATGAATATAGCCTATAGGAAGGAAAGTATTGTTTTCATGTCGATTTTTCGAAATCGAGTTTTCACCGGATCTATACGTTTTCAGACCCCCTGAACCCAAAAAACATGTTTTTAGCGATTGGTGTGTGTGTGTGCGCGCGCGCGCGCGCGTGTGTATGTGTGTGTTTGTGCGTGTGCGTGCGTGTGTGTGTGTGTATGTGTGTGTGTGCGTGCGTGCGTGCGTGCGTGCGTGCGTGCGTGTGTGTGTGTGTGTGTGTGTTCGTGCGTGCGTGTGTGTGTGTGTGTGTGTGTGTGTGTGTGTGTGTGTGTGTGTGTGTGTGTGTGTGTGTGTGTGTGTGTGTGTGTGTGTGTGTGTGTGTGTGTGTGTGTGTGAACAGAATATGTCAAGAACGGAACATCGTACGAACTTGAAACTTAAAACTTAAGTTACATAGGCCTACCACTACCGGACCCGACACGAACATTTTCATCAAAATCGGTCAACCGGAAGTAGTAGTTTATTCGTATAATTTTTCACTTTTTTGCAATTTTCTCAAAAACTAGTCCTACGATTTTTTTAAAAATCGCCTGGTTTACTCAATTTTTTATTTTCTACAAGATAGGGTAGGCGTCATGTTTGCTGAAATTCTTGGTGAGGCTGTTTTCACGTAAAAACAAAGTTTTCTTAAGATTACGGCTTTAATATGCAATTTAGCGAAAAAATTTATATAATAAAAGTTGTAGAGAATTTAAAAACCTACAGCTTTTAGGCCTATTTCAAACATTTTTTGTATAACGCTTAGTTTAGCAGTAATTAGCAATTTTCTGTTTTTTCTCACGAAAACGTGTGAAAAATCGATTTTTTTAAGATTTCGGCCTTAGTATGCATTTTATAATAAAAGTGTTCATAATTGAATTTATAGAAAATTAAAAGATCTGCAACTTTTATTTAAAACATTTTTCTCTACAGAGCCTAGTTTAGCGTGAAAGAGAGATTTTCCGTATTTTTAAGCCAAACTGAGTTCGATTTTCATTTTGCGTCTTTCACTCATGATTAAAATAAGGTTATGTTTATTGAAGTTAGTTTTTTGTTTATTTCTAATGTTTTATTACTAATATTAGGCTTATTGTTAATTATTTATATTGGCAAGAAAAAGTTGTATGAGTGTTTCACACCAGATTTTTATTATTATTATTACTTTCTCTTCCCTATAGGCTACTAGCCCTATGAATATATAGGAAGGAAAGTATTGTTTTCATGTCGATTTTTCGAAATCGAGTTTTCACCGGATCTACACGTTTTCAGACCTTCTGAACCCAAAAAACATGTTTTTAACGATTGGTCGTGTGTGTGTGTGTGTGTGTGTGTGTGTGTGTGTGTGTGTGTGTGTGTACTGAATATCCCAAGAACGGAACATCGTATGAACTTGAAACTTGAAACTTAAGTTACATACCACTACCGGACCCGACACGAACATTTTCATCAAAATCGGTCAACCGGAAGTAGTAGTTTATTCGTGTAATTTTCACTTTTTTCGGTTTTCTCAAAAACTGGTCCTACGATTTTTTAAAAATCACCTGGTTTACTAAATTTTTTATCCACTACAAGATAGGGTAGGCGCCATGTTTGCTGAAATTCTTGGTGAGGCTGTTTTCAAGTAAAAATTTTTTTTTTAAGATTGTTGCTTTAATATGGATTTCACCGCAAAAATTTATATAATAAAAGTTGTAGAGAATTTAAAATCCTACAACTTTTATTTCAAACATTTTTTTTTGTATAACGCTTAGTTTAGCGGTAATTAGCAATTTGCTATTTTTTCTCACGAAAACGTATATAAAATCAATTTTTTTAAGATATGGCCTTAGTATGCATTTTACGAGAAAAGTGTATAAATTCAAATTTAGCTAAGTTTAGCGTTAAAGAGTGATTTTCCGTATTGTTAAGCTAAACTGAGGTTGATTTTCATTTTGCGTCTTTTACTCATGATTAAAATTAAGTTATGTTTATTGAGGTTAGTTTTTTCGTTTATTTCTAATGTTTTATTACTAATGTTAGGTTTATTGTTAATTATTTGCACCGGCAAGAGAAAGTTGTGTGAGTGTTTCATACCAGATTTATTTTACCCTAGGCCTATATGTGGCCTACGTAGGCATAGGCGTATACGCCTATGGGTGTACCAGAGCAGCAACCGAACTACTAACGGGTGTTTCAAAAAGGACGCACTTCGAAGTTTAAGGGTAAATATTTTCTGCATAGGGAATATTTTTTTCCCCCAAATAACAGTTGGCACTACCGTACTCATTGTTGACCCATTGTGTATTACTGACATGTACTAGTGCTATCCCAGTATTCATTTGTGTCTGTAGTGTCTGTATAAGTTCAAACATAGTTTTTTCAAAGGATGCACGTGTTTTTATTATTGAAAGTTATTGCGCATATAAATCTTACGAACGAGTGAAAGACGAGTTCTAGTTAAAATTTCCCAATTCTGAAGTACCTAGTAACACCCCAATATCGCGTCTGATTAATAAATTTCGTGAGACTGGCAGTGTACAGGATCGGAAAAGCACAGGTCGACCATCAGTATTAACAGAACAAGTTTTGGACGATGTGAAACAACGTTTGACTATCTCACCCGGTAAATCACTTAGAAAGTTATTTTCACAGGCTGGATTAACACTATCTTCCGCTTTAAGGGCTACAAAAAAATTAAATCTGCATCCTTACCGCATCGGTGTCGTTCATGAACTGAAAGAAGTTGACCATGGGAAACGTATGCAGTACTGTCGTTGGATACGTTCTCTTGTTAATGACAACGATGTTGAAATATTGGATCGTGTTTATTTCAGTGACGAAGCATGGTTCCACTTGGATGGTTACATCAACAGCCAAAACTGCCGAATATGGAGCGCTCATAATCCTCACACATTTCATGAACGTCCACTACATGCACGTAAAATTGGTGTTTGGTGTGCGATCTCCCGGCGTCGTATTGTTCGGTCTTTATTTTTTGACACATCTGTAGATGGTGTGGTGTACCGCAAGTTAATTGAACAATTTATAGCGTTGTTAGAATTACACGATCGAGATTGTTGGTTTCAGCAGGATAACGCAACGTGCCATGCTTCTACTGAAACGCTGAATATGTTACGAGAATTTTTTGGCCATCGTGTGATATCGAAAGGATTGTGGCCACCAAGATCCCCAGATCTTACTCCTGCGGATTTTTTTCTTTGGGGTTTTTAAAGAGTAAGGTTTTTAAAAACAATCCTCATACAATTGAAGATTTGAAGGCTAATATTGAAAGTGAGATTACAAACATTAATGAGCAAACACTACTAATAGTGGCTGCAAATGTTATGAAACGTGTCCGAACTTGCATTACAAGCGGAGGAAGTCATTTTGAACATTTATTGTGAAGTTTTAAAGGTAATCTGAATGTTATAAAGGTAATAATTTCATACCGTATAATTTGTAATTACTTCATGTAATAAATTAGCGTTCTCAAACTTCGAAGTGCGTCCTTTTTGAAACACCCGTTAGCTTGAGCAACGTCGAGCTGGGAGAGGAAATGTAGACTGTTTGCAAACGTCTCTCTCTCTCTCTCTCTCTCTCTCTTCATAGCGCCACACTGATCAATTTTATTTGTTTCGTATATTATAGTCTAAGCGTCACGTGTATTGCTTTACAAAGAAGGAACTATAGGTGTGCGGTAGGCTATCGTGGACTGTATATGGTCGTGTGGTCGTATGATTAGGAGGAGTGTGTCTGTAGACCTATCTGTAATGCAGTAGCCTCTAGTAGACTGTGTTACAATGAAAGCCTACTATACTTTCCTTATTTTTTATAATTATAAATGAAATTAATTTTTCAGCTGGACACAAGTTTAATTTTATTAATAAAAAATACATGTCGTTATGGTACGCGCGAAAACGCCGTCCGTCGGGACGGAACAGCAGCAGGCCTATGAAGCGGCGGCGGCGGCGGCGATCGAAGCTCCCTCAATAAGTCTAGTAGCCGCCTTGATAAGATGGGTGGGGGTGGGTGGGTGGACGCTTACGCCTACAATCAGCCATAGGCTACCAACTAAAATTAAACGATCATCACTCAATTTTTATCAATTAATCTAGCGAGTTTCATTAAAATACTCCACATGATATTTTACTACCGATTCGATCGGTAGACTATAAAAATTGCAACACAAATATCTATCTGGTAGAAAATTCACTGTCTGGGCATACTGTAGGGGTGTAGGCCCTACCATATTATAGCCTATATTAGATCTATGAATAAACACATCCACTCGTCTGTTTTCCGTTAGGTTCACTGGGCTGCTGCTGACACTTGTCGCCACATCAATGCGTTCGCCAATCGCACAATCGCACTGCACACTCTGCCGCTAATAGGGCTGGCTGGCTGCTGGTCACTAAATCATCATCATCATCAGCAGCAGCAGCTGTAGTCTAAAAACGGATTAGACTGGTTACACGCACAGCCGCGATGCCGGTTTGGTGACCGTAGTCGACCAATATAGTGGAGAGTATGGTGAAACCGGCGGCCGACAATCGGATAGTGTGGCCGGCCGGCTGCAGTAGCCTATGTAAAGACGCCAACATTGACGCCAATGGTCGACTAGGCCGGGCCGGTTGTTTGTTTGCGTAAGCAGTGTTACGCCTATACGCTCAGCCTAGTGATAGCAGCTATAGAAACGTGCAGCAGATATAAAAGATCCGCAATCATGTTTCATTCTACCAACGCCTCCGCCTCCGGTTAAAACACCGGCGACAGACCGGCCGATATTTTATGATGGACCTACTCTATGAATTATTTTTACTGGTAGCCCTACTGTCGTATTTTGTATTGAGTAGGCTACATGTCATGTTTCAATTAGTATAGCCTACGAGTAGGCCTACAGCAAGTTTCATAAGATACTAAGTAAAGAGCTTGTTTCGTTACTCAAATGGATCGCACTACATTTTTATGTTTTGACTTGGTGGACGGTCGGCCATGGCAAGAGTAGAGTGCGCTAGCCTATAGGCTATAGGCTATAGGCTAGCCGCAACTGTGTAGCCCTTCACCTTCACCATCACCATCGCAGGCTGATGGTTCACTTGCTGCCTGCCATGTTTTATGTCACTAATAGCCTAATGGCAATTCACGATGTTTTTAAATCAATTTTTCATTTCCTAAATATTATGTTTTCTTCTTTTTACGATGCCGACGATTTTAATTTTTTCAGCTGAATTGAATTTTCCTTTCACGAAAATAACACATGCGGTTACCTAAGAGCGGGAAGCAGTCGCAGTCGGTCTGCACTGAACACCGGTTTTCTGTAGCCTATGACAAGAACAATATCGGACCTACAATTCAACCGTGTGAAACACCAGCTTTCACTTGAAGCTTTCAGATGCAATCTTTGTAAGTTTTGCGTACAGCTCCAGTTAAATACTCGCGGTGTACGCCTACTCTACCTGTTAAGCACATAATGACTTGAATACTTTCGACAGAACTTCATGATCAACACAATCGAAAGCTCTGCTTACTCTATTTTGAAAACAGCTAATTCTCTGTGTAGGCCTACTACAGTCATTAAGTGTAGGCCTACATCAGCTACCAACTACCTGGTCAACATGATCGGCCACACTTTAGGTGATTACGACGCTTATATGATTGGTGATTGGTGATTGGTTCAGTGCCCCCCTGATAACGTTGGTGTACGAGATCCGTTAGCCGTGGTAAGAGTTCCGTTCGGTGGACTACCAGACCTTCGGGTGAAGCTATTCGGAATCTCTCCTTAAGTAGTTCTCCGTAGTAGGCCTAATGGGTAATGGGTGATGACTTGTTCGATTCATGGAACTCTTCGCTGAAGAAGATAGTCTATATTTTCATGCGCAAATATTTGACGACCAATGGATCTCGGTGTGGCTGTTGGCGTGCACTGCAAACAGGATCGCCACTGCTTGTTAACGATCGCCCTTAACATGGCTCAATCACCTTTAAATAAGGCTGCGCTGGCGGTAATTATAATATTCATCCACCAATATAGTCACAAATGAAACTGAATTGACTTCATTTTTATATATTTTCTCACAAAGTCAGTAATAGCCCTTATCATAACATTTTGTGTCACTGGAGAAGTTCCTCGAGAAACTGCGGTGGAATCCAAATGATTTTTCAGAAGCGAATCATATTTTTTTCAAAACGTTGAGTAACTCTAAGAAATCTCCTTTGTACAGAGAATTCTCAGGTTCATCATGCCTTCTCAAAGGGAGCTCTTGATTAGCTAACCGGAAAAAAGCATCACTGATTCGTATTCGTGTAGTTCTGTTTTTCTTGACTTGTTCGTTGTGTTTGCTGACAAGATTTCTGCGCTGATCACCCAGTAGGAGATCAACCCATTTTTGACCGAAAAGTTTTGATTGTAGTGTCACCGGATGGCGACACTAAGTGGCGAGTTGGAACCTTATCTGTTTGGTGGCCCTAAAAACGGACCGTTTAAGCGGTGGTCGTCTTGATGGGAAGCGTCGGTCGTAGTCGTCGTGGTGGTCGAGGAGCTGGGCGACACGGCGCGTCGTCGTCCAGCGGAGACATCATCTTCTTCCCTCGCAGTAGTGCGCCGATGGCTGCTTCGAAGGACCGCTGTGGGCATCGCTCGCGCCAGCGGCTCATCTCACGGCTCAGTGTAGCGCCCTTTATATAGTTGCCGAGAGCACTGTGGTAGAAGGCGGTTACTCACTCGGCCTTGGCAACAAAGCCCTCTGTCGGTACGCAGCCGAAAGGTCTGTCGGTACGCCGTCAAAGGGCCTACCGCGCCGACAAGGCGGGAGAAGTATTGAAGGCCGGCACACAGCAAATGATTAATTAGAAGGGGTGGCGGTGACAGTAGAAAGCTGTGGACATGAGTTTGAGATTTCATGTTTTTTCTGTGAATTCGACAGATGATTTAAATCAGTTAAGCCATGTTTGCCCCAAATTTTATTTTTGTAAGAAAATAATAAACATGGCCGACAAAATAATCTATTGGGTGTTTCACAACCTGTTAACCACTCCACATTTGCGTACTGTGAAATTGAAAAATGACTAACGTATTTTTCATTTTTAGATTTGTGTTGGGTTGTCGAATTTGGAAGTGAGGAGTAGGCGTTCCCTTTTTCACTACATCTAACATCTCCTCTAAGAAACAAGGAGAGAATGGTGCACAGTAATAGGCCTACATAATACACTTAATTTCAATGAAATTAATATCTGCCTCAAAAAAGTACAATATCCACGCTGTATCTAACAAATAAGTAATAGTATAAGTCACGAAAGAACAAGTGAAAAAATCACTTGGACGTACGCACAAATACACCGTAAACAGAAATACCCCAGGCGGCGGCTGCCAGGCGTCAGTCCTAAGTGCGCCCCGTCTACGCCACTAAGAGTACTCCGACCTAGGCAACCACCAATACAACTGAGCATGCGTATTAATTAAAAATACCCACACCATGATCAACAAACAACAATTCCATACAACACTAATTCGCTCTAATCTTAATGTAATAATGAAAACACGTTCAATTCATTTGTTAGAAAATGTTTCATAAATAAACACAACACTAGTTTACCATCTACATTAATAAAATTGCGATTTTGTCAGTACAATTTTTCAAAACGCCCCAAATTTTGTTTCTACGCCAGATCTACGAAGTAAACACCGAAAAAAAGTTCAGCTAAATTTTTGTCTGTTTGTATGTTACGGCATCACGCAAGAACCGCTGAACCAAATTCAATGAATTTCGGTATTTAGGTTCTGGACATAACCAAAATGAAAATAGGCTATAAATGTTTTTAATATCACAAATGGTTGGGGGGGGGGTTCAGAGGGAGGGGTAAACAAAAAACTGCGAATATCTCCATTAAAAGTCAATTTATCAAACAATTTTATATAATCGAAATTACGAAACGTTTGAAGACAAATAAGTTTGATTATGTAAAGTTTTTCATTTTCATGCATAACAACGGAGATATTACCAATTTTATGAAAATTAACATAGCAATATTTCAGGAAACTAACAGAATAAACATAGACCTACGCGCTGCAGATATTCATTCCGAAACGATAGTTATCTACCCTACCCCACCATTAACCTCCCTACCTTACACGACACACCCTTTCTCGGTCACATTGTCAAAAACGAATGACAGTCACCTTAGTAGTTAACTAAAAGTCGGTTGATGAACATCGTGGTGTTCCTATTGTGATTTACCCTTCATTTAACGGTATCATAACAGCAATTTTTATTGCTCTGTAGCGAATAATTAAATTACTGACAGTTACATTACACATATTTGTGTGAGTTAATCTTCTCTCCGAAGAATCATTTTCTCTCTTGCGGGGTCGTCGATTAGTCCTCGCTGGAGTCCGGCAGCCGTGTGCCGTGGTGGACGTCTTGTCGTTGTCTGGATCGGAAGCGGCGAGCCTGCGTGGTAGAAGCGGAGCCCGAAGAGTGACGGCTCGGCTACCGGGTTCAGGCCTAGCCTTCTCTCAGCGGCAGTTGGGTGGACACTGCAGCGTGACAGTGGTGGCCCCCAGAGGCCCGCAGTGTCGGGTCGGCGTAGGCCGTCTGCCGATAGCGCAGCCGAGGCGGCTATCTCCGGGCTGGCGAAAGCTGACCGGTGCGGGAATGTAGCCGTCCGCCACCGGTAGCGTAGACCAGGAATGGAACGTCCGGTCTCGGCTGGGCTCGTCTTCTTCTGTCTGGATCGGAAGTGAGTTGCTCTGTGTCTGGATCGGAATTGAATCCCCCGGCTCAGTGCAGCGCTCTTTATATAGTTGCCGAGAGCGCTGTGATAGAGGGCGGCTACTGGCTCGGCCTTGATGACAAAGGCCTCTGTCGGTGCGCAGCCGAAAGGTTTGTCGGTATGCCGCCAAAGGGCCTACCGCGCCGACAAATGCCGGAAGAAGTATTGAAGGCCGGCAACACAGTAAATGATTAATTAGAAGGGGTGGCGGTGACAAACTCATTTTTAGTTTCATCAGTGAGGCCTATCTTTTGGCATTGTATCGGCGGTTCGTTTCTATTTTCTTCGTAGACTGAAGTTGAAAAGTTTTGTAAGCTGTGTTTTGTTAACATGCGTTATAGCGAACGTGTTGAGTTTTTGAAACATAAAAGCCGTAAACAAAAAGTAGAAAAAATTGCTTCGTTAAATGGCTTCGGTTAAAATAATTGATTAAGGGGTCGCTTTATAAAACTAGAATAATTACAAGTAATCTGAACGATATAATTGAAAACGCTTATAGGATAATGTTTATTTTAGCTAGATGTAGATATTTTTATGATAGAACGTAGTGCAAGATAATTGTCAGGCGGAGAGGTAGATAACCGCCAATTAGCGTAAAACTTTCGTTTACTACGTATAGGTGCGCTTGCCTCGCGCGGATTAATCTTACAGTAGTAGATCGCTGTAGGCTAATTGTCTAACTGTTATAGTTGGATTCTCGCATACCCACTCGCCAACGCTGCACTGTGTGGTATGGGCGAGGGTCCATGGGCCAGGGTTTATGGGCTAGGTGCCTGACAGCAGCACGCGTGCACGGCCAACCGACAATACTCACCTGCATCCAATCTTCTTTACTGTTCGTGAAAATGCTAGGTGTTTATGTGAATTCCGCAAAAGTACACCGAGAATTTGATCACATTCATTCATTATTGTCAAGTGGATGTGCACGAAATGGCGATATTTGTAGGCTCCAAATGTAGCTTATGTCAAATTTGCATGGCATTCTCGTAAAAATAGAGTGTGCGCCGCACACCTAGCACACCCTGAATATAGGCCTACGCCAATTCATTTGTCGCTATGGCTGTAGCTGATGGTTCCGAGCTCAACTACTCGGTCTGTCGGTCAGCCGGATATCGCAAATGAAAGAAACATGTTTAGTTTTGTCGGTCTAATTGATCTTAGGTAAATTAACATTGAACAGCTGATAGTCTACTTGATCGATGCAGAGGAAGATTCTGATATCTAGAAAGTTAGTTGTTAGCTCGTGGGTTAACTTTCATCGCCTGCAACAGAAATCCCGAAAAGTTCTGAAACGACAAGCACGTAAGAGTAGGCCTATTTAAAAATGTCTCTTCTGTTTCGGGGTTCGGGTAATGTTGAAAATTTTTACGGATACATTGATGACACTTGAAAAATACAGAAAAATTTCGGTGAAACCCGCAAAAGTGGTTCAATCGCTGTAACTATTTACTCGTACTTGAAAGAAATGAATAATACGCATTTCTTAACTGTTCTAAACGGTCTTTATTAGCGTTACGCCTAAACGTAAACGCACTTATAAAAAAAAACCTTGAGTATTTTAAAAATAGCACATTAAGAGTGAAAAGCCGCAAGAGTGAGAAGGCGGCCGCATCAACTACAAATAGGCTAGATTCTATTACTGACCTAACAGCCTAACTAAACGCAGCAGGACTGCCTGCTGCGTTTATGGCTACACCTTCTTAAACAAATCATAAGAAAAATAATTATTTGTGAACCGTAATAAATTAGGCTATACAAAACTATTTACAAATAATCTCGTTTACCGATCACAATTATTGTTACCCGTACAAAAAATTAATGTTTTTATAATTTCAACTAGAATTTCATCCGATTGATGTGCACACTGTGATGCTTTTAACTTAAAACAAATTTAATTTTTTATTCGGGCTTCAATTATGTTTACGTGTTTTTTTAGTAATTTTTTTTATCGATAAATGTAGGGGTATTTCATTAGTAAACGCAACACGTGTAACAAAACACGTAACAAAAATTGCCGTGCGTGCACTGTTAGGCGGTGGTTACAGAAATACAAGATGGATGTGGTTGGATTTCGTAAACTTTCAACTGGCGTAGTAGGTTTTAACACTCGCCAGCTAGAACACAGCAGAACGGACACAGCATGTAGTTTAGGTAGAAGCTTGCAAATCACTCGAATTAGATTAATCGGCGCGTGCAGTTGCACTCTTTTTTACAAAACGGTGCGTCAACTCTAGTATTAACTAATCTACTTTAGATTTATTATCATATCAATATACAGCGTGATTCACGAAGAAACGAAGTTACTTCGGGAGGTAAACCTGCATACGTAACTAGAGTAGTTTTAGAGATATGAGTTCTGTTTTGTTTCGGTGTAATAAAAACCTTTTCTTTTATAAGTTTGTGTTTGTTTTTTATTGGCCATCATTCTCTTTAGAATTAAATTCCCTACAAGGTTTATATTAAAGTTTACGTGTTTATTACCCATTTAACAAAGTTAATGTACTTCAAACCTTAAAGAAAACAGTTTAGAGAGAAGAAATTTGGTGTATTTCGTCAGACATCTCAAAAACTACTCTAGTTACGGACCCGGGGCCTTTTTTAGATTTTTAGCTTATTTTACATAAAATTTATTTCGTTTCACAAATTGATTAACGCTCTAAAAATGTCTGTAGGGCTTCATTTCTGCGGAAGGACCGAAACCAGGACGAAAATTTTCGCCAGCTGTAACTCGCTAACGAAGCGATTTCGGACCTATGTTTATATGAACATTTGTTTCTTATTTTTGGATGTAGGCCTAGATCCAAAAACCACCTGCCGCTGCCGAAGTAACCAGCCTACTTTCTTCACAGCGTGAATCACGCTGTATGAACTACGCACAAGCCGCTTTCACAAAGGGCTAAATAAAAATAAAATAGAAAATCATTTTGAAAATTAAGTTTAAGTTGAGTAATTAGACCTATTTAAGTGTTACCGAACTATCAATTGTTAGAGCAGGCCTACCTATTTTGAACAGGCCAATAAATAGTGTAGGCGTAAATAAAGGTCTATGTAGGCCTACCGGTGGCCAATGTAATCTACCTCCGGCCAGCCTTTGTCGTATTTTCCAAATAGATTGTTTTCATTTAAGCTACGCAAATTAAATGAGAATGAGATGCATTTCGGGTGAGCTGAACAGGCGGCTGGCTTACAATGATGAATGGATGGCGGTGATGCACACCAACCTCCAACAAGCGCCCGTTCGTTCACCTTCCACTTGCACTGCGGGTAATGCATCACTTCTTAAAACTAAAGTTGATGTGATCGAATTGTATTTTTATCGTCTGTGTGTAGATCACATGAATGAATTTACAGCTACCAATTTCTTATCAGAATTTAAATAATGTTTAACTACGTAACTTACCGTAGCTACTGCACTCTTGTTGTGGCCGGTGATATGAATATAAATAAATATTTACGACACAAATGATTCAAATTGTAATGATAATAAGTAATTGACTTCTCGTTTCGGTCTTAAATCTATAATTGATTGTCCGACTAGGATCTCAGGTCACTCGGTGGTTTGTGTTGACCATTTGTTGAACAAGGCGGTACGTAATGTAGGCCTGCATTGTGAGTAGGCCTATGTGACGTGTCTGGATGATACATACTCTTCATTGTAGGCTACAGCCGGTGTAATGCCAAAAATACGTCTCATAAGCTCTCATACACGACGAAAAAGCTCCAGCTTTGTCGCCGTGTAGACAATTACAGGGCTGAGCTGCGGATGCGCTACCTCCACGTCAGAAGAGAGTACGTCTCTGCATTGAAGACCGCCAAGAGAGAGACAGAGTTGGGAGGAGTCCATGCGGAAGCTTCAGACAGAGCCGTGGCGGGTCGCCCAACTTTTATAACGGCCAAACATCCGAACAGTCTTGTCTCGTATCCGATGCGGTGACAGAGGTTATACCAGAATATTTCGGGAAACCTACCGTGCGTTCTTGGATATATTATTTCCCGATGCTCCCGAAGGCGAAGAGTTGCGGATCAGTGAGGGAGAGGAGCTACCTTACCTCGCTGCTAGGCCTCTATCACTGGAGGATTTAGATCGTGTGGGAAGGATGGCGTTAAGGAGGGCACCGGGTCTTGACCACCTTGACCTGGACATAGTGGTTATACTGTGGCCGGCCATCCGAGAGCCGTTACGGTAGCTGTACCAGGGGTGCCTTGACTGGGGCTGCTTCCCAGCTTGCTGGAAAGTAGCTCTAGTGAGGGTGCTTCTGAAGGAAGGTAAGGATCCGCCGAGGTCAGTATTTTTTTTTTGTTTAACGTCCATCTGTTCTGCAATTACTGCTAATGCAGAAGGCGAAGGATGAAATGATTTTTGTAACGTATGAAAATATGCCAAGCCTGAATGGGATTCGAACCCATTCGAGGTCAGGAGCTACAGGCCAATTAGCCTGCTACCGGTTTTCGGTAAGCTTCTAGAGCGACCGATTGAGGAACGACTCAAGGAAACCGTCGACATGACTCACATTAGAAATTTAGGCCAGTTTGGCTTTCAAACAGGGGTAGGCACCGAGAACTGTATTTTGCAGGCCCTGTCCGAGGTGGAGAGCACCGACTGTACTTACGTATTAGGAATTTGTATCATCATCGAGGCTGCATTCCCTTCCTTGTATTGGGGTGATATCCTCGATGATTTAAAACGCCGCAATGTGCCCATCTATCTCCAGGCCATCGTGGCGGACTACTTGTCTGGCCACGGGGCTTATTTTATGACAAACCTCCAGTCGGTGAAGAAGCCGGTGATATGGGGAGTGCCCGCAGGGGTCCATATTGGGCCCTCTGTTTTGGATACTCGTGTTCTCCAGACTTATGGGGTTACCTTTCCCCGATTCGGTCACGGCCCTTCCTTTCGCCGATGACCTTCTCATCTTAGTACGCGGGTGGTCGCGTCCACAGCTGGAGGAACGTTATGACCTTGGTCGGGGGATGGATGGATAAGCAACATCTTAGTATCAGTATTTCCAAAATGAATTATGTGCTTCTGAGGAATACTGCAAAATTGTCATTCAGTCGGAACCCTGTAGTTCGTTTTAAAGGGGCCAGTACCAATAGAGTCAGAGTCCATGAGTACCTGGGCGTTCTGCTCGATGATAAGTTGCTATTTAGTAACCAGGTCGGGCAGGTTGCGGTGGACGCTGCTGGGACAATGCATAAGCTGCGGCGAATTGCTCGGAGGGAGTGGGGTCTGGCTTCGGGCAGTCTCCGCACGATTTCAAAGATCTTGTACGACTATGGAATGAGAAGGATTGCCTTGGAGTTTTTCAAACATTATCTGCGTAACACACAGCAGGTTGTGCGCTTGGAAGATGAGTTCAGCGAACCTCTGCGTTTGGGATGTGGCGTACCCAAACGGAATATAATGGGGCCTGTACTGTTTTTCATTTATGTACAATAGGTGTGTTATGTAAAGTAGGTTTGTTGGGACCTGCAGTTTGCGGAGGGGAATGCTTCACAATAGTGGCAACTTAGGAATAAGGGAGTTGGCTATCTCTTTCCAACCGGCAACCAATACAATGCGCTAGAACTCGTGCATTTTGCTGAGAGCCGCGGAACAGACATGCGCACTAGCAGTTCAACGTTCCGTTCCTCGTCTTTCCTTTCACGTATAGTCACGTAGGCGTACGTAAACAATTCTGTGCTGAATCATGCACATCATTAGGTATTTATAAAACCCCTTGATTGTTTTGCAAAGTCGACTGACTGACACCCATGATACCATTTTAGTAATAGCGTCTGTTTTTTAACCTAAATTTTTAGTTTCCCGTGGTGGCTTACTAAAGCATATTGCATGTATACTTGTGCACAATTTTAAACTATATTGGTTTAACGTTTGTAATACTTTTCTTCGGATGTCGAATAGTGTATTTGTTTATTTATATTTGCGAAATAATACGTATATTAGTCACTTTTACAATATTATGTTATACTTCAGGTAGGCTACAATAATAGAAAAATGTAACCAATATGGAATAAGAATTACACAAATTGTACACTAAGTTCTAGGTAACCAATAAATTCCAACTAACGCATGAGGTCTAGTTTAGCTCGAACCATACTGTACACAGCATGCAGCGGTGTGCCTACCAATTTCTGTTTAACGGCTCTCAGTAAACTTCATAATCTATACTAGCAAATCTGAAAACCTTTTACTCACCACAAGTCTATAAACTTTCGATCGAATTGAAATGTAATAACACTTAACCGAACGAACGAACCGGACAAAATAAAGTTAAAGTTATATGAACCGAGCCAACTGTGTTAACTACTAAATAGCTAGAATAGCTAGATAAAGATTTAAGGACAAACTACGTAGCTATGTAGCTACGTGACTCAGTGTATGATGGTAGGGCTACTATCCAATTTGAATGATCGATAAACTGTTGTTGGGGCGGGGGCGGGGGGGGGGTTTGTTTATTCTTTTAATGTCAACAAGTCGTAGGCCTATAAGTACTACTACTAACAACGAAAACGGAACCGTACTCGCATCTTTGTTGTTATTATTATTCATTGTTTACTTATTCTGTCATCTACAACCGACGTTCAAAGGCGGAGGAAGCGGAGCGGGGTCGCCTGTATCCTATCTGCGAATTAATTAATTAATCGATGAATTAGTTAGAAGTAACTAAATGAGATGTGGGAGACCACTCAGTGGATGGTGATGTTCTCCATGCCACTTCATTCATTCTTTCTCCCACCACCATCATATTCACTGGTCGTTTATTTTGCTGCAACAGTTCTGAATTTCATTAATAAAATTAATAAAAAAAAAACTTATTCTGTTTAAAGTAATTCTATAAAAGCGCATAATGTTTTCAGTTTTCATTCACCTCAACTGTTACTTGGACAGTGTCAGTGGCAGAAATGCCACAGCGGCATCCCCACCTTTACAAACCGACTACCGGAAGAATTCTGTATGGAGGGGGGCAAGCGTCAGGTCTAAAGTTGTTAAGAACACTTAGCAATTACACTCAAAGTTATGGATTTACCATAACTATAAAATTAATCTATAATGTGTCCACAGCTCGGTGGCACCTAGACCATAAACCGACCCGCAGCAACCCCTTACCTGTCAAAGCCTGCCTTACCTGCGTTCTACATTGTTCAGCAGTGAGTCACCTACTAGGCGCTTGACTGCAATACTACCATTTTAGTTGTAATTATTTTTATCAAAATTGTAAAACAATTTTCAAAATCTACATGTTATTCCTTGAAAAACAGTCCAAACACGGTGTCATTGTGACAATCCTAAGCATTTCCGATGTTGGATTCCATTCTGACTGCCGTTGTTCAATAACATTATAATAAATTAAACAGTTTTTATTATTATTATTATTAGGCTATTATTATTACAAATGTAACAATTAATACCATAATAAAAAAAAAATAGTGAGTCCGGTGACACAATATCTCTGCTACAGTATTTTACCACAGATTGTATTTAAATTTTTGGCATCATTGTAGAAGCGTTTAACTTTTGTGATTTACTTTGAGCAATTTGCGTGGTATCACAAAATTACTTATCACTTATAAGGTTGTGTTGTTGTCCATGTTTTGTGTATTGACGTGCCATGCTGTCCATGCTGTAGGCATTTAATGTCCCTTCCAACACATATTATATAGTACAGTACCAACAACCTTAATTGAAGAAAACTGGCTCCATACCTGATTAGCTCGATATTTATTTCATTAATACCACTAGTTTTCCTGTTTTTCCACTCTTTTATCACTAACTGAAGCTCCTCGAGGGTCACGTGTCGTCTACGTGACAGTGAACACAATCCACTACTTCGGTATCTAGGAGTGTTCCCTTTATATATTATAGCCTAATGCTTGACCCATTCCTCACCTGAAACACAATCTATTTTCATCATTGCTGTGACTATGGCCCGCCCATCCATCTAAGCAACTTATAAGCAAATTCTTGCCTACCATCCAAATCATTCTCAACATTAGAAATGTAAACATACCGTAGGCCTACCTGCTGGTGTACCTGACTCTTTTAGCATGGTTCCTAGCTCGGTTATAGATTTTTTTGTTATGACAGTTGGGTCTTTTAACCAAATCTTATACTTATCTTGTTTTTCAGTAATGGCGTTTCTGATTTCGTCATTCCATATGTTGAGACCCTTCCGCTTTGACCTTCTTCTTCGAGTTCCCAGAGCTTAATTTTTGTTATTTTTTGAAAAAAGAAATTGAACAATAGCGAACATTTTAAACGACACCTATAATACAGTATATGCTTAAACATTTACAGTACTTATGTCAGTTCACGTATTGATCAGATTTTATCGCAATTTTAAACAATATCGTTTGCATTAAAAACTGAACAAACTAAACAATAAAAAGTACGGAGTAGCCTGCTGTACAAAACTGAACAATAGGCTACTATGTTTAAACTTTAAAAAAGTCCGTTATTTTCTTTAGTGCTTTCTGCTGCAATCTTTTGTGCTCGCAATAATTATCAAAATTGTTCAGCATTTTAAAATGCTCGTCGCTCACGTCCTGTTGCGACTCGAAAAATTGCAAACCTTAGCGAGTGCGGCGATTGGTTCTGTAACATCCAATAACGGCAAATATACAATAAGGCAATATATGGTGATTGTCATCACCATTTATGATCTCGTTTTCTTCATCATCTTCTGTGAAACAACAACTGTTACTCGCTGAACTTCTTTATTAGAATTTGAAATAATCAAATCCGAATCTGAATCAACGAATTCACGGATGCTGGCGCCAAGCTCAAACTGTGTTGTGAATTGGTTCCATTCTTCCACAACAAATTCATTCATTGTTGTCCTTAAATCTTCATCTCGTTCGCCAATTTCTATACTTTTCACGAAGCCACCCTTCCTAAAGCAATGTACAATTGTTTCTCTTGTAACGTCCATCCACGATTTGTTAACAAGATGAATAGCACCTAATTGATTTAGATCTTCTTCAGTTCCTTGCTCCCGTCTTTGCACAATCAAACGAACAGCCCTTTTTCTATAGTTCGTTTGAAACTTGGAATGATTGCGTGGTCCAAAGGCTGCAATTTGGACGTTGTGTTTGGAGGAAGGAAGGAAAATTTAACTGCGGTTAGTTGCTGCAATAAAACTGTTGGGTGAGCAGTGCGGTCATCCAAAAAGAGAATAATCTTTCGTTTCTCATTCATGAACTTGCGGTATATTTTATGAAGCCAAGACTCAAACAATGCAGCTGTCATCCATGATTTTTTCTTGTTTTCATAGATAGGCCCTAACAGGTGAGCTTTTGACGACGCCGCTGAAACACCGCCGCTTTTTAGATTTTCCAATCGCTACCTGACATGTTTGCCACCAATAGCACTAGTGCACTGTGCTTTCCTCCGAAGCAACTTTTTTTTGAAAGCTAAGTTTTTTGTGGTAGAAATTTAAATACAGTCCAGTTTCGTCTGCATTAAAAATGTCATCTGCACTGAAACCGTCTATGAAACTTGGCAAAATGTTATTTTTGTAGTTTTCACAATCTTCATTTGATACCGACTCACTTTCACCGCACATTACTTTTTGCTCAGTCCCATAACGATTCTTAAATATGTCAAGCCAGCCCGAACTAGCCTGGAAGTTAGTGTGGCCGAAATTTTTATCCAATTCTTCAGCTTTCTCGCGTAAAAGAGTGCCAGATACAGATATGGGAAGATTCTTTTCGCCAACTTCCCTCATCCATTTTAAAACCCCTTCATCTATTCCAAGAAGTGTGACTTGAACTTCGCTCGATTGCATTTGTAATCTTGTCTTCATTTTTTTTAATGGTAGACAGAGTAGCCTACTGGCCGGAATGCCAGATTGTTTTGCAATATCTTTCTTCGTTTTTATTCCGTTTTCAACTTCTTTAAACACTTTCAGTACGGTTAAACTATCACACTGCCGTTTAGACATGCTGCTGAAGTAGGCCTACTGTAAGTAAGCCTATACTGTATACAGGCCTATACTGTAAGTATAGGCCTGACAGGAATGCGAATAGTAATCTAATTTACCTAAACATCACTTGAACTTTACGAATAGCCCTAATGGGTTTTTAAAAAGTCTCACTGAATACGGCAATGAATTTAAAAGAGCAACTGAAACATGCACTACTTTTTTAGACCCACACATGCTAACGAAAGAGACGAACTAATGAAATCAATATGCGCTCTGGAAGAGCTGTTTAGAGACTAAAGGTTTGTAACAAACGACTAAACATCCGGTCAGCCTACAATTGCGTAGACGATGGTTTTATTGTTCTGTGATCGACTAAAGATTCTTCGATTTGAAGAAATTCATCGTTCATTGTCTACGCCAGCAGGCTTATTGACTACTGTATGTAAGCTTTTATGAAAACAAATAGACTACCGTACGGCCTGCTAGATGACTGCTAGATGTCGGTCTGTACGCTTTTATAGTCGAACATTTCCTCTTGTAATAAAAGAAGCAGTCACTTAGCCTACTGTAGTAGGCTAACTACATTTTCCAAAAGACCAAAACAGCTATTTTGAGAACTATGTACATATTTTTGTCAAAAGGACCGAAATATTTAGTTCGAATTAGAGAAATAGCGGAATTCTAGTCATAGCTGCATTTTTACATGGTAAATCCATGGAAGGTTGACGGGAATTGAAATTCTATTCGAGATATGGAAATTTCGAGTAATAGACGTTCGAGCTACAGAAGTTCGACTGTATTAGTAAGTTACTGTTATTACTTTCTCTTGCTTATAATTACATGAATATATAGGAAGGAAAGTATTGCTTTCATGTCGATTTTAAGAAATCGAGTTTTCACCGGATAAACACGTTTCCAGATCCCCTGAACCCAAAAAACATGTTTTTAGCGATTGGTCTGTGTGCGCGTGTCTCTGTGTGTGTGTGTCTGTGTGTGTGTGTGTGAGTGAGTGTGTGTGTGTGTGCGTGCGCGTGTGTGTGAACAGAATATCTCAAGAACGGAACATCGTACGAACTTGAAACTTGAAACTTAAGATAGATACCACTAGAGGATCCGACACGAACATTTTCATCAAAATCGGTCAGCCGGAAGTAGTAGTTTATTCGTGTAATTTTTCACTTTTTGCGATTTTATCAAAAACGGCTCATATGATTTTTTTTTAAATCGCCTTATTTTCTACATTTTTATGCTGTTTATAGGCCTAGGGTAAGTGACATGTCTGCTTAAATTCTTGGCAAGGCAAAAAAATGGTTTTTGTAATATTGTCGCCTTAATAAGCAATTTAGGGCAAAAGTGTTAAATTAAATAGATACATATAATCAAAGTTGTATACGTATGGTGTGTGGGTGTGTGTGTGTGTGTGTTGAGGAGCCGCCACGAACACTTTCATTAAGATCAGTCAACCGGACGTAGTAGTTTATTCGTGTCATTTTTCACTCTTTTGCGATTTTCTCAAAAACGGCTCCTACGATTTTTTTTAAATCGTCTCATTTAGGCCTACTACACTTTTTATGCTCTACAAGATAAAATAGGCGCCATGTCTGCTGAAATTATTGAGGAGGAGGTGCTCTCGTTTAAAAAATGTAAAAAAATTTTTAAGATTGCGGCCTTAGTATGCATTTTATGGCAAAAAAGTAATAAAAGTTACTGAAAAAGTTAAAAGTAATAAAAGTTGTAGACAATTTAAAAATCTACAACTTTTATTTCAAACATTTCGTTGTATAACGCTTAGTTTTGCGGTAATTAGTGAGTTTCTGTTTTTTTTTCATGAAAAATCTGTAAAAAATGAATATTTTTAAGATTTCAGACTTAGTATGTATTTTAAGACAAAAAATTATATAATTAAATTTATAGGAAATTAAGATCTACAATTTTTTCTTCAAGCATCTTTCTCTTCAGAGCCTAGTTTAGCGTGAAGGAGTGACTTTTCGTAGCCTATTATTAAGCCAAACTAAGGTTTGTTTTCATTTTGCACCATTCACTCATGATTAAAATTAGGTAATGTTTCTGAGGTTAGTTTTTTTGTTTATTTAAAGTCGCATCAAAAGGTTGATCATTAGCGACTACGGTGGGTTAAGAAACTGTAATGATGGGTTTTGCTAAGTAATAATTTCCAGGCCCTAGCTGGGAATCGAACCCGGGACCTCCGCTTAGTAGGCTAGCGCGCTACCCACTAAGTCACGGAGGAGACCATTTTTCGGTATTTTTACGTTGTTTAATAATGTTAGGTTATATTGTTCATTATTTGCATTGGCTAGTGAAAGTCGCGTGATTTCACACAAAAATTTTTACAATATCCTACATTTAATTTTATGTATTTTTATGGTAATCATTTTTTTAAGTTTCAAAATGAAATATTCAAGGGTATATTTTGTTATCACGGTATTTTCATTACTCAGATTTATTGTAGATTAACATTTTTATAACAACGTTACCAGCTTATTCATTAAAATATAAAATACTAAGGTGTCAGATAGGTTAACCACAGTGGTGGTGGGATCCTACTGTTTCTGATCATTTATATTGTTTCATTTTATATTCACTTTGTTCAGGTCATTTCCCAACCAGTCTACTGTGTAGGCCTACTACTACTGCTACTGCTACTGCTATAGTTGCGACGAACTGGTCCGGTGGTCGGCCACCGGACAATTATTACAGACAGTATTATGATGATGATGATGATGATGATTAGTGTAGGGCAGGGCGACGAAGCAAAAAGGTGTCCGCCCGGCATCCCCTCCAACAGATCGCTGAAATCGTTCGCCGTTTTCAGCCGATAGTCCACTAAAACAAAACGAAGGTTATATTTTTAAGTAGACCTAGATAATTACAATTTTAAAAAAATCTTTAAGGCGTGTGTGAGAAAGAAACGACCGAGTTTATCGGTGGAGGTTTGTTTATGTAATTAGATTGGTGTCAGGCTTATTTACAAAGTTAATGAGCATGATTTATGCTTTCATACGAGTCCACCGTTTATTCAAATAAAACGTTTCGTGTTGAGACCGAAATATTTTCGCCTTGCATTTGCAACAGTATTTTGTTGTTTTATTTTTCTTCTTCTTGATTCGGGCCACAGAGCATCCGATCATGATCGTGATCGATCGGTGGGTGATCGGATGACGCAGTGGAGCGGCTCAGCGGACCCGATACACCGAATAGTTCCCCGTTTCTTTTAATCGATTGCAAATATTGAACGCCGGATATAAGCACCGACTTATTTACTAAAATTAACGACAATCGGAACAAACAGAACACGTTAAAGCACAAAAGTATTCGTTTTTATAATAGACTAAAATATCTGGTGTGAAACACTCACAAATCTTCTCTTGCCGATGTGAATAATTAAAATATGACCACGAGTAAACGACGTAAAATTAAAAAAAACCAAATTTAATCGTGAGTGAATGACGGTAAATGTAAATTTTCCTAATCACTGATTGATGGTTGACTAAGCTCTGTGGCAGAAGAAATGCGTCAAGTACAAGTTGAGGTTTCTGATTATAGGCCTAAACGCTTTTTCACTGGATAGGCTGCAGCAGACATGGCACTTACCTCTTAGCCTACCTTGAAGAGCAGAAAAATGTCAATTTATAGCCAGTGAGACGATTGTAAAGAAAATCGTACGAGCCGTTTTTGAAAAAAATACGAATAAGTAAAAAATTGTACGAACAAACTACTACTTCCAATCGATTACTTCCGGGTCCGCTGTTGGTACCTAACTTAAGCTCCAAGTTTCAACTTCGTACGATATTCGTTCTTGTAATATTTTGCTCGTGCGCGCGCGCGCACACACACACACACACACACACACACAAACAAGAGGTAAAAAAAGTCTTTTGGGTTTAGGGGGCCTGAAAACGTGTATTTCCGGCGAAAACTCGTTTTGGAAATATCGACTTTCCTTCCTTATTTTTCAAATAGGGCAAGAGAAAGTAAAAACTCTTGCATAAACAACGTAGGCTATAAGTTTTTAATTTTTATAATTTTTGTTATGAAATTTAAAAGTTATGAAATTTTATTTGAAATTTAAAGTAGACAATGAAAACATACAGGAAGTTGGGAAATTCTGTTATCTAGGGAGTAAAATAACGAAGGATCCAAAATAACGAAGACATCCAGGTATTGGTCTATCAATAATGGAGGGTAATATTGAGGAAGTGAATTGTAGGGGGAGGCAAAGGTTAGAATACTTAAAACAAATTACTAAGGATGTAGGGTGTTACAGGTGCGTAGACAATCGAGTAAATCAGCCTGCATTTTCGGTATGTATCTGCCGATTACATAAACTTCTCCGGGTTTCTAAAGAAACCTGTTTCCAACGGCACAGGTTCATACAGAAAAAGCGGTCGGTGAACCCGCCCGGTATCTAAATTGGAGGGGTTAAGGGATGATGAGAGTAGGGAATCACTTGACTCTTTAGAGCACAGACTATGAGGATGTGGCTGCATAGACCAACGTCTTATCTCAGCGTTGCCTCTCCTATAATAAGTCAGCTACCGCTGCCGCTTCTATTTTGTTTTATCGGTGTAAAAATAAACACAGATTATCAAGTTTGTATTTGAAAGAAAACAACGTATAAAAAGTGAGAGTTGATCGGTGGCTTGAGTAGATGGTGATCTTACGAATAGCACCCGTTCAAACCACCGCACCGCACCGTGTACACCGCTCTCTAACAGGATAGTTTTCCTAGTAACATTTTAAGATTACTAAGATTGTACGCCTAAGAGCTTTAAGATCAGATAAGTATGTTGTAACGGATGACACCAGCCCGGTCATCTCTACAATGGTAGAGGGTGCCTGCCTGCCTGCCTGCCTTGCTCTTTGAAAACTTGAAACACGTTCACTTCCTCCTCGATCACCCGAACCACCTTAAATCGCACGCGCTAATTGTTCGTTCCAATCACTTCAGTTACTTGGTGAGAAAGTGTGCCCCAGGTATTGACAATAAGTGCTCGTATTAAGAATCGACTGGAAGTAGCCTATGCATCAGGGTTATCACTGAAATTCAGTTATAGGCCTAATAGGCCTAATACACCAAATAAAATATTTAACGCCAAAAATATGTTTCATTTACCCAACAATTAGCATTCTGTTTTCATCTTTACGCCTACATCAGTCACAAAAATAATACCATCTTCATAAAAAAAATTTAAAATCTCATTTCAGTGTATCGAGAGATACGTTAATAAATGAAAACCATAAAACAACAAATAAATCTATCTGTAGATTATGGCAGTTCCTAGTATATAAATAGAATTCACTGTAGTTAATCACCATCGGTTTTAATACCGTTAGTACAACCAAAGTTCACGTATTTATAACATCTCCTCCATAGGAAACTGTTATAGAATATAAGCATAATCGGTTGATAATTGCTTTCATTGTGTGACTTTTGTACAGAGGTACAATATTTATCCAGTTATTGGCGAATAAACAAATGTTTTTTCTCCAAAAGCAGCACGTAGCGCAAATACAGATTTCTCGTACAGGGCCGATTATAGACTACATGTGTTGACGACTTTAGATGTTTCTGGAAGCTCTTTTTGCAACCATATTCTCAGCATTCGGTCACTGACGCTTTTCTCCGTTCTTCTCTCCAGCAGGTGTTCTGCTGACATCCTCTTCACGGTAGCCCTTTAAGTCCCTCATTAGTTGTCTGAATTTGATTCGGTATATTAAGTTTTCTCGGTTGATTCCGGTTTTCTCAATATCCGTTCTGACTACTTTGAACTTTATCCGACGCCTTAGGTATATTGTATATATAATATATATACCTTAGGTATATATATTTAGTGTCATAGAAATTTGTTTCGTCAACCGATTGTCCTCCATTCTTTACAGATGTCGGTAACATTTTAGTCTTCTTTTCCTAATGATTTCCATTAATCATTTTTCTTTTACAGTTCTTCTCGACCTCGGAACCTATTATATTGTCCGTCTACTATCTCCGGGCCCATAATCTTGCGGAGGTTCTTTTCTCTAATTTCTCTGCTTCTGGTAGATCAGCCTTCCGGTCATTCTAAGGCACTCACTTGCGCACAGACACACACGATTGATCACAGTATTATAATGCCTAATCTTGGCTTCTCTTGAGTGTCTCAATCTTGATCCAGGTTCTCCTTTAAATATCCTGTATTTCCAGAATCAAAAGAGTTTGAGTCAGTAAAACGTTTCTTTTTTAATGCAAGTATTACAATATTTTGTTTCTCCATCTCATCTACTGTTCGCTTTAATTTACCCGCCTGCAGAAGTGTCTGTACAGTGATTGTCCCAAATAATGCCGTTCTTTAGTTCGCAAGTTGTTTTTCTACATTTTCGTCACGTCGATCGTAAGTCGGCCCGTAAGAGGGCCCCGACTCCATCGTTCATGTTGGTACAGGCTTCCCAGAATCCGAAGCCTCTGTGCCGCACATGAAGTGACGGTGGGTTCCCACTGGCGAGGGTGGTTACTTCCTTCTTGTAAGAGTGGTTAATATAACTACTAGGGGTAGTTCTTTTTAAGAGGCTAACATGCTTCTACAGTAAGCTGAAAAATAAGAACGGCGGAATAGAGTAATGTCGCTTCTCCCGATTAGTAGAACAATTAGGAGACATTCAGTGATGCGGTCTAAAGTCACCTGAATAGTAAAGATGGTTGGGTGGAGTAACGTGGCCCTCGCTCTAGTCTAGCCGATTGGGGACTACCCTTGTAAGCCAGCCAGATGGGCTCTCCTCACCACATCTTCGCTCTACCTACCCAACGCCAACTCTAAATCTCAATCTTACCGACCGTCCCCGGCTCAACCACTTGCCACTATTCAACGCTCCAAACTCTTTTCGGTGCAGGAGAACGAGTACCAGCACAAATGTGGATAATATTAATTAGAAAATGTTTTTGAGAAGGAGTCACCTGTGTCTCGCATAAAAAGAAGTCCTTCGCAATCAATTAATTGTAAAACACGACACTACAAGTCAGTAGGCCCTAATTACTAAACCAGAAGCCTGGTTTAATACACGTGTGAAACCACTTGCAAACCGGACACTCAATCAACTACTGATAAATTCCAAAAAATAGACAAAAGAATTTTAAGAACAGCGATTGCAGCCGACCTATGACCTATGCAGACTACCAGAGTACGCAAGACTCACTAAATAGCTCTTCAACTACCAACTCAATACATAAACTCCAAATAAATGGATCTACTAATAGAGTCTGTTTTAAAGGATTAACAGAAATGCAAATAGGTGTTGAAAGAAAATTAAGTGACCTAACGCCTTTTTAAGAAAAGAAAACAACGCATCATCATAACAGAAAATGTGTGCCCCAGATCAGAAATACGGGAGCGAAAGAGGCAGCATCAACCTAACTCTCTTAGTCGAACACCTAATGAACATGGAAAGATAAGAATAGTAAAGAAAAGGCGACTGGTGAATTGTCTGGAGAAAAATATACTTTTATCTCCGAACCAGTATGGTTTTCAGGAGGGTCAGAGCTCTGATATAGCGATTCCAAGTTGATTAAGTACGTAATTAGAATTCACACCTGATAATAAGGTTCTCCTAGCCAATATGAAAGAGGTATGCAAGGCTGAGAATGAGCGGTTTGTGTGGTGCCGTGGGGGTAAATTCAACGTGCGTAAGTCAGAGGGTCACAAAAGTGTTAGTCATCCAGGTTGAAGATATCAAGAGGATTAACTAAGTGACTGGTCTATTGAATGTTTTGTTTGTTACACTTGCGGACATCTCTATCGGGGTGAGTTTTGTTTTGTGTCTCTTGCCAAATTAGCGTCTTGTCTGTTATATTGTAGGTTAAATTCTTTTGGTTCAGTTAAAACGGTAGGCCCTACAGCATTGGGAACATTGTTTTTTGTTAATTATTTTGTAGTGGGTATACTTATTAAGTATAGGCTTATAATCAGACTTGTTTTATCAACCTTTAATTGTTTGTAGATAATGGATTTTATTCACACGTCTGGCAAGGGCCAACAAAAGATTTTTATTAACATTTTCTTTTTCTTTTTTTTAACATGATTCAAACAAGCTGTCTGAAAAGTGAATTTTTCATAGCCGCCGGTCGTTTGTAATGTCCGTATGTGTCAATCTACTAATTTGTGGCTTACTAATCTGTTATACAAATTGATATCTGAAATCTTTGTTTTAATATATCGCTGACGTAATGGGATGCACAGAATGTATAGTCTTCAATGACTCGGAGAACAGCTTTTTCTCTTCTCATGACAGGAAAATTAACTTTGTCCATGTCAATATACGTAGCATTAGGTAAAACTTCAATTTGTTTATTTCCCTTTTTAATAAACATTAGAATCCAACTCGATACATTTCGTGATAATGAATGAAATCTGGATAAATAACGCGGAATTAAAATTCTAAGAAATTGCTGGCTATTCTTGCTTTGCAAATTGTAATGAGACTTATCAAGCTCGTTATCAAGCTCTTTCGGCTTTCTTATCTAGGTAGATAAGAACAAAAATGCTACTCACTCCCGTGCCGTCTCACCTCGGCCGACTCTAGGCTACACTCTACAATTTAAAATTAATAATTCACTTTTTTCTATCAATGCTGTGTATAGACTCAATGGCGTATCGCCATCAATTTTTTTTACACAAACTCCTGACTTTACTTGCAAAATTTAAAACAAACGTATTCTCTTTTGGTGATGTAAGTGTGGACATACTTGAAATCAATCAATTTCATTCTTTACTAACAAGTTGTTTCTTAGAAAATACTTCTGAAATTAAAATTAGTAACAAGTTGTTTAGAAATTTAAGTGATTTGCTTTAATTAAAATCACATCCTGATTTTTTATTTCTCAGTTTTGTTCACAAATGTGAAGTGGAAAGTGCAGTTTTAAGTACGCAAAACAAAAAATCATCTGGTTTTGATAGCTTTAATATCAGTTTCATAAAACAGATTATTCACCTAATTTCTTGTCCACTTGCTCAACTAATTAATATTAGCTTTGTTACTGGAAAGTTTCTTGAGTTGTTAAAAAATTTGCTACTGTCCCAATTTTTAAAAGGGGCAACCTCGATGTGGTCAAGCAATATAGGCCAGTAGCACGACTTTCAATGTTTTCCAAAATATTTGGGAGGTTACGAGGACCAGACTATTACACTTCTTTTCTTGAAAACCGGAAACAGCAAGTTCGTGTGAAAAATTATTTAAGTGGCAAAAATAGGCGTCCCTCAGGTATCTGTCATTTCGGCAGATCTTTTCTCATTATTTATTAACGATTTATTATTTGAACCGTCTGTGGTAGAATTACAGCTTTTGCTGATGCTATTGCATTTATCTACCCAAGCGATGACTGGTCACAAATTTATGACTTTATATCACATGATTTACTATTGCTAAGAAGATGGTGTGAGAAAAAATGCAATGGCTGTAAATGCGTCAAAAACAAAAATAGTTAATTTTGACTTGGTCGGCTTCAATTTTGATCGTGATATTAAATATCACGTTTGTTGCGATCCTGTCAGCTGCAACTGCGAAGTAATTGAACAAGTAAAAGAAATAAAATATTTAGGAGTGGTTCTTGATGATAGGGCCTCATTTAGAAATCATGCAAATCAGCTACGTTCTGATATCAGAAAATCAATTCGGGCATTTTATTTCTTAAGAAACCATTGTGGTCTAAATCTAATCAGGTCTTTATATTTTTCTTTGGTTCACTCTCGTCTTCAGTACGCTATTGCATTTTTGGGGTACTCATGATAAACTAATAAATAAATTGTTTATAACTTGAAAATACTTCATTCAAATATTATTATTTAAATGCCAGGGAGACAGTACTGTTAATGATTTAAAAAATTTACGAATCTTGCCAATTAAAAACTTATTTATTTCTAAAGCCTTTAAATTGTTTTATAAAAATGTTCAAGCCAACAACTTTTCGTAAGACCAAAAGCTAATAAATCCTTTTTTGCTAAAACTTTAGTTTATTTAGATCTGAAGTGCTTTAACCTGTTGCTTGACATGTTAGCATTTCAAGACATGTTAAAGATTGGCTCAATGAGATAACTGATGTTGATCCACTTGTAACAATTGTCGGCGATTAGTGTTGACATTTTACCAAAGTGCTGGCTTGCAGTGCTATCCAGTGGTTTAATAATAATAATAAACCTAATTGCAGTGGTGGTAGTCACTTACATCTGAACACTACTAGTAGAGCTAATAATAGCCTACAGTTAACATGTGCTGTAGCCGCCAACACAATTTGGATTAGCCTATCATTTGTAGTGGATGACGACGACTTGGATTTATAACTCATCTGTAGACTTGGTTTTACCACCGTTTGCTTGATCTGTTGGTTAACCTATCTATTCCTAGTTGATAAGATATAATTTTGTAGTCTAATATTGTGTAAAGTGGAATACAAAAATATTACTAATTGAAAACTTGTATGTTAGTAAAACGTGTTTTACTGCTTTATTGATTTAGCTAAGGCGCTTGGTTCAGTGTTGCATGGTTTATTGCTGAAAAAAACTGGAACTGTTGGGCGCTAGAGGTGTGGCTCTTGATTGGTTTGAATCTTACCTTTAGAGATAGAGAACTATTATAACTAATAGAGAACTAGTTCTTAAAGTGCGAAATAAGCTCAGCGGTGAGGCAGGGGTTAATTTTTGGCGTTTCACGAGGAACGTTCTTTGTGTTCAGTGTTGTATTTGATTTTTGCGAATGAATTCTGTTCACAAGAAATTAAAGGAAGATAATTATCGTATGCTTGCGATCAGTTATTTTATTTTACGGAGATAGCCTAACTGGGAAGAGGCATTTCATTTGGCAGAGCGTGAACTGAGCAAAATTACATGGTGGCTAAATGGCAATCTACTGACATTAAATGTAGCTAAAACTAGGTTTAGTTTTGTGGGTGACAGATGGAAGTAAGCCGCCGCCGCCGGCAAGGCTAGGGCTAAGGCGCTCAACTCCATCAGTGAGAGTGGAATGAAGCGATCCGATCGCGCCAAATGGAACATAAATATTGGCAATGCTACGAATAAAGTGGGCAAGTGAGTGGCGTTGTATAAGTTCATCCAAAAAGAGTTGCTTCGTAGCGTTCATTATCTGGTCGGTGGCGTGAGGGGATGCGTGTTTCACTCATCAGGGCCCCTTCATTAAGGTAAAGAACGGACTTTGAGAATTGTTGGAGCAAACTGGTTTTCCGTCCGAACAACTTTTCAGTGACTCGGCCGTACCGAGTGTAAGACAGTTGTAAGTTCTAAGGATATTGGTATTTATTAAAAAATTTCCTGAGTTTCCGATCATTATCAGGGTTATCGACCGTCTGTACGACATTCGTAGGAATAGTATATAGACATAAGGTTACCTATGATGAATGCAACGTTTGGGCAGAGATTTTTTGGGTTCAGGGAGTCTGAAAACGTGTATATCCGGTGAAAACTCGATTTCGAAAAATCGACATGAAAACAATATTTCCTTCCTATATATTCATATAGGCAAGAGAAAGTAAAAATTGTTGTTACCACCCAGTAACTCCTCTTCAAATTACAGTATCACTGATTTATTGTAGGCCTATATCAGTTTCAAAAAACTGGGGTGAATCACTCGCATGACTTTCTCGTACCAATGTAAATAGAAACCATATTTATAGCGTATATTGAATGATAAGTAAACAATGTTTTTTATACTAATACTGCAATCTAGTCCGATGAGACTAACGAACAGTATTTTTCTAACCTAACAGTTGGTAATGTGAACAATTGTTTTGTTCCGAATAGAACAATCTCCATTTAGTGATAGTCTGTCGTAGAGTAGGGTGTAACCATCGTGCGTGGTTAACCATCCTGGTAGGGCTTACCGGACTACAGTAGTTATAGGCTAATGTTTCTCCTTAACTAGGTCACAGTATTATTGTAGTATCAGCCTAAACCTATTAACCTATTAATTTTTTCTGTTTTTTTTTACTCTTTAAATTTTTATTAGAAATGTTAAAGTATGAAGACACCTGAAAAACCGTGTGATCACCTTATTCCAGAATTTGAAGAAACTGAAACCGTACCACTTGTTAAACCTAAATCCGGAAATGCCTAAACCCTAAATACCTAACGATGTGTCCGTGCTTCGTGGGTTGCAGTCAGTATTTAAGAATTGGCTCATTCAGGAATTCGACAAAACAATTTCCCGATTGACATTTTTTCCCAACTAAGTGCTAAATTTGGTGATCACTACCGTGCGTATTCACACCGTTCAATATTATTGCCACTGGGCCTATATTTAACACTACACATACTTTACACCTGTATAGGCCTACCTACAAATAGGCTACATAGCCTACTCTACACTAACTCGAATGGTTTTTTTCTCTTGAGCCGGACCACTGCATTTGACCAGTCGTCGATAAGTTGTATACCTTCGATGTTCACATGTTGATGAAGCCTTGGTTCATGTCTGTGTGGAGGGAGATCTCCTTATTCTAGGTTGAGGTGTGCATTTGTGACCACCCATGGAGACAATGCTGCACAATAGTTTGTTTTGGAGCCCCTCGATTACTTGGATGTTACTCTCACCCCCACACCCACAACCCCCCCCCCATAGTTGTACGCCTAACATCCATACAGCTTCTACATTCTTATAGCAAGTGAGTTGGAGTTGGCTTTTGTTGCTTATCCGCTCTTGTTGTCTCAACAATAGTCGTCGTATTTATTCCTACTTCTATTGTATTCTGCGTGCTTAATTGATTACAGACCGAAACTGTTCTTCATATGCGGGACAAACCCACCAACCAATAGGCTAATCAATAGTAAATAGCAGATGAATGAAGAACAAGAGGTGGTCATAAAATGCTCCCCCACCACGTCCTCTCAAATCTGCATGCAAATGATGAAATTCAGTAAGGCCTACGCGTAGGCCTATATAGGATGTCTCATAGCGGGCAATCGGACAACTAGGACAACTAGGACAACTAGGACAACTAGGCCCACCGTTATACTCGTAGTGGCATTTCAGATTTTCAACAAAATTATGGTAGGCCTGTTTCTGATCGATTTCTCAAGCGTTGGTATCAGTCTTCCGATCCTCTTTCGATAAACTGAGCAATAAACTATTAGGCCTATTATCTTCATTTATCTTTTTTTGACAAAACGGATGATACCGTTTCGAACAAAGATTTTATTATTTTCGTATCATTATTTATCGGTTTCAGAATTGATTAAATAGTTGATAAGATGCTGTTGCCGACCTATAGGCCTACAAGTATTGCATCCTGTTGGAAGACACCAACTTTTTGGTAGACTATCTATTTAGTCTGATTAAGTCACTTATTAATAAAAATCAATTTCAATATCTTCTATTTATTTTTATTTCCTTCATTTACATCACTTTTCTTAGAATTACATTTGCGACGTGTCGAGTTGAAAAAATTAATGACACGATCCAGTATTTAAGAAAGTTCTTATAGGTAGCCTATGTTAAACGTAAAAAAGTGTTATTTCCTGTGTTTTATCCCATAGGCCTATATCGGTTATTCTATGGACAATTCACTTGTGGAACCTGTTCTATTCAGTTTTTCAGGTTGAAAACCACAAGAGGTACCACCAAGTGCACCTCTTAATTAAAGCCTTAAACTTTCAGTACGGCCTCATTCCACCGTGGTTATTGAATTCAACCGAAATCTTTCGCCGGTCGTAACTCGTTAACGACGAGTTTCCTGACCTATGTTTATATGAATTTTCATTTTCATTTTTAGCTGTAAAATCAACCTCCAAGAGATTTCTGTTGAATTTTGAATCACTCGAGTGATTTCTAAACGGGAAGGTATCAGAACTGTAATACATATTGTATAGGCCTACAACTCGGTATTTGATTTGACCGAATGTTATTTGCAACCCGATTTTAGTGGAGCGTGGGACCAATTGTTTTGTGTAGGCTGCAGCCAACACTTAGGCTATTAGGTCTACATGTATAATATAGCCTGTAGGCCCTAATGGGCTAATTGTGGAAATTTCAGTCACAATGATAAATACACCTATGTAGGCCTACTCGTAGTGACATTAATTTTGTAAATAGGCCTAACAGATAGTTACAAAAGTTAATTCGTTCCAGCTAAATGTACACTTTTTCCGGCGAACACACGCGCACCATAAAATACCAGTCATAGGTTTTCACTTAGGTTTAGGCGCAGGCGTAATAGTTGAAGCTTTACACTAGCCTGGGAATGAGAAATGAAGCGGTCCGGGCTATAGGGATATAGGGATATAGGGATATGCCTATCTACATTCTAGATTGTTCCCTTGATGGTTACATCGGTCAACGCAATCATCGATAAGCCGTCGATTCGTTAGCTCTATATACGAGCGGCGGCGGCGGCCAGTTATCATAATATCTATAATTCATTTATTTCGTTTTAGTAAAATTAATTTTATATAAAATAACCGCGTGTTTCTTTCACTGAATTTAAAAGCACAAATTGACAGAGTACAAAATAAATAGTAGGCCAATTTGTTTGAAAGAACCGGAACAATTTTCTTTTAGTTACGGTCGGTAGCGGCGCGGCGAGATAGTTTGAAAAAGGATAGGCCTAGTTGGTTGGGTAAGCGAGTGAACACGATACACGACGATAGCATTTCATTTAGGCTAAATGATGGAATGTAGGCCTATGCCTAAGTTGGGGGGCTGTAACAGGATGCACTCATCGCCGTTCATTAACAACAAATCTCGCACAAGTAATGTGCTGACAAGACAAATGATTTTCTTTTAATTAGGTGCTGATAGCATCCCTAATTAGGGCGTGTGTAAAACTGTAGCCGAGCGCATTCTGATGCGGCTCGTTTCTTCCACGGCAGACGCTATTCCATCTCAGTCAAGAACATCCTCTTTCACATCCGAGAAAACCAGACAGATGCTTCAGGCTTCAGGCCTACATTGTGCCGGCAAAATAGCCCGATCCATCACTTATCACTATTCCAAACAACAATCACATAGACATAGGCCTACGATTCACAACCGGAAAACATGTCGGCCAGTTTATCACCTTCAAGTCGATATTCAGTAGGCCTAACTTTTAACACGTCAAACGATCATTTAGGGCTACCTCCTTATAAATAATACTAGCGTGCTAGGAACAAATCTAGGAGAATGAAAAACTATTCCATTCAAAAAAGAATTTGAAAAATGATCGATTGTCCTCGGTTCTGATACAAATTGGTTTACCATTTAAGTCCAAATTAAAAAATGTGGTGTGAAACACTCACACAACTTTCTCTTGCCAATGCAAATAATGACCAATATAACTTAACATTAGTAATAAAACATTAGAAATAAACAAAAAACTAACCTCAAAAAACATAACCTTATTTCAATCATGAGTGAAAGACGCAAAATGAAAATCTACCTTAGTTTGGCTTAAAAATACGGAAAATCACTCTTTCACGCTAAACTAGGCTCTATAGAGAAAAATTCTTTAAATAAAAATTGTAGATCTTTTAATTTTCTATAAATTTGATTATATACACTTTTATCGTAAAATGCATACTAAGGCCAAAATCTTTAAAAAAAATTGATTTTTCACACATTTTCGTGAGAGACAATACAAAATTGCTAATTACCGCTAAACTAAGCGTTATACAAAAAAACGTTTCAAATAAAATTTGTAGGATTTTAAATTGTCTACATTTTTTATTATATAAATTTTTGCGCTAAAATCCATATTAAAGCCGCAATCTTAAAAAAACAATTTTTTTACTTCAAAACAGCCTCACCAAGATTTTCAGCAAACATGGCGCCTACCCTATCTTGTTGAGCATATAAAATTTAGTAAACCAGACGATTTAAAAAAAAAAATCGTAGGACCAGTTTTTGAGAAAATCGCAAAAAAGTGAAAAATGACACGAATAAACTACTACTTACGGTTGACCGATTTTGATGAATATGTTCGTGTTGGGTCCGGTAGTGGTATGTAACTTAAGTTTAAAGTTTTAAGTTCGTACGATGTTCCGTTCTTGAGATATTCTGTTCACGCACACTCACACACACATACACACACATTCACCCACACAGATCAATCGCTGAAAACATGTTTTTTGGGTTCAGGGGGTCTGAAAACGTGTAGATCCGGTGAAAACTCGATTTCGAAAAATCGACATGAAAACAATAGTACTTACCTTCCTGTATATTCATATAGGCAAGAGAAAGTAAAAAAGTGGCTAAAGTGTAAAGCCTTTTACTCTGTGGATGATTATCTTTCTTGTGATGTTGGTGATTTGGTTTTTTTATTATTATTTTTAAATTTATTGCTCACTTTTAGTTTTTTAATGTTTTATGTGTTTGGAGTGTGATGTGGCATGATATCGGTGCTGTCACATAGATTGGATCAGTGTAGGCCTAAACGTTTTTTTGTTAAACTAAGGATTATGACTGTTGCACTGTCCTACTATAGTTTGTTCGCGCTAAGAGCTTGCCTGCCTCAAGTAAACAAACCGCTCTGATACCGTACAGGTTGCCCCGAAAAGTTTTCCATTCAATCATTAATAACAAGTAAAATGTTATGCAATTTACTTATTTTAATTATTTCATTACGACATATAGTCCTCTTTTCAAATACTCAAATCCGATTGATTTCAGTAAATGATAGAGCAACGTTCTTTTAATATGTGGCATATCCAAATCCTTGTTTAAGACAGATAAAAGTTTATTACGCGTAAAAGCTTCCTTATTTTGGAAAAAACTGTGAACTTTTAGTCGAACTGCAGTTTTAATAACTTCGTCGCACAGTTCAAAAACTGGTTTGCTTCGTTTCCTTTTCTTGCTAGGTGTCTGCAACTTGCCACTTTCTTTCATCTCTTTTCTTATACCGTGTACACTAAATGTAGACACGCCCGTCAATTCTGATCCCATTTTTCTACGTCTTTTAAGGCCATAGTACGATACTTTACGCATAAAGAATTAAAACATTGTAAATTATAATTTTTTGCCCACTTTTTAGAAGTTGTCCTCGTTTATGTTTTATAACTGAAGTTGAAGCGCCGTCATTCATCATTACTTACTAGTGTAACAAAACAAAAAGAAATACTCACACACAATAACAACGAAGTTGAGGAAAAAGTCACACGGATTTAAACAATATTAATAAAAGTTCGAAGAAAATATTTTAAACTGATAAATTACAAATAGAACTAAGTACAAACTGCAAACACATGAAGCAGGATGTTTATGTAACAACAACCAAGTTGAGACTGATGGGATGAGTAATACAATATACGATCATGGTGGAATTGTTACATTATTTTAACTGAAAACAATAATTTTTAAATAAACTGTTTTCAATTTTATTTAGGCTACGCGGAGTTATATTAATATCCATAAAATGTCATTATTATGTATTAGTCATCCTATACCAACTGTGTACTAACACACACGACCCCAACAGCAATACAAGGACACATGTACACAGTTACTCACTACTACAAAGGAAGAGGTTTGTTTACTTCAGGCAAGCTCTAAGAGCGGACGGACTATATATACTACATCCCATTAACTGTGGAGGGGCATTCATTCTTGTAACGCTAAAAATTGCGATCATTTTTGTATCTTTTCGGTCGCTGAAAGGCTGTGATGTTTTAGGATTAAAACTATGTAATAAATTGTCACAGGTTTCCTTTTAATAGGCCTACGTGTAATGTTGTTGAATTGGAGATTTCATTTATTTTTGTTTATATTTATTTTATCTGTAGAGAAGGAAGCAAAATGTATATTGTGTAATTACTTAATAATTATTAATTCTATATAATTTTATAATGATATGAACTTGACTTTGGCTATTGCTGTGTACTTTGCCTAACGGCAATAAAATTTACTATTATTATTATTATTATTAAATATCTATCTAGTGTTCAATTTTTTCTTTAGTAATTTACATGAAACTTTTCAGAATTAAATTTTCTACAAATCTTATCAATAAAAAATACACCTTAATTTACCATTTACCAAAGTAATTTCACGTTAAAGACAAAAACGTGTTATGTTTTTGCCCAATTCTAGTGTTTTACGTAAGATATCTTTAAAACTGATGAATGTGCATTACTGGGATCAATTTTATTAAATTTATCAGGTAAAAATACATAAGAAACCATCAGATTTGTCACTTTATTACAGCCTTAATGACTATATGGTCTCAGTTTACTGAGGGTACTGAAATTTTGGTGAAATCTTTGACTCTGTAGGCTATAACTCGCCAACGATGCTTTTTCGGGCATATGTTTAATGAACTTTTTTCTTATGTTTAGCTACAGAATGAGCTACCGAGAGATTTTTGTATAATTCTGAATCACCCGGAGTTCTGAAGCACGTTTTTGTAATGCGTTTGTGGCGTTTCTTAATTTTTCAGGACTTCCCTTTATCTGCACAGCCGTATCCATTATACGGGCAATGAATTCTTCACGAGAATTCACTTTTGTCTTGTAGACATTATTTTTCATCGATCGCTCGACGCAATAATCTAATGGAGATAGATGTGGTGGCCAAGAGTAAGGCCCTCCATTGAGTGACCAACCCATTGTCCAGGACATTGCTGCTGATTATAATGAGCGGCAACGGCACGTGAAAAGTGGGGATGTGCTCCATCACGCTGGAAGTACAAATGTCGTCTGTTATGTTAAGCAACATCCTCAAGCAGCTGCGGCAACTCTTCTTGAAGGAAATGCAAATTGAACTCAGCATTTAGGCGTCCAGGTAATATGAACGGTCCAATCAGCCCATTGTGCAAAAGGTCACACCAGACATTGGACGTTCTGTTCTACTACCTCATGAGGATGTTCTTCTGCTCTTGAGTGTTTAATGTGCAAGTTGTTGACACCACCCCGAATGCATTGTGCCTCATCCGTAAACAAAATACGCTTGTAGAGTTGTTGATTAATATTCAAAAAGTTGCAAAAGTCCAATCGAAGCGGACGCTCCCTGGCTGTAAATGTTGAACCTTCTGTTTTTGAAATGGATAAATTTGTTTTTACCTCCACACCGTCGACTGCGAAACTTCTATCCGCCTGGAAAGACGTTGTGTACTTACGCCTGGATGCAAAGAACAGCATTAAGAACAATATCATCTTCATGTTGGACGGCGCGTTCATAATTGGTACGTATACTGGGTAGTGATCCTGTTTCCCGAAGATTATTTTTTTATTTTTTTTTTTTTTTTGGTTTAACGTCCGACTGTTTTGCAAATTTCTGCTAATGCAGACGGTGAAGGATGAAATGAATTTTTTGTAACGTATGAAAAAATGCCATACCCGAGTGGGATTCGAACCCAAGACCGCGTGATGAGAGGCGAGCACGTTACCAACATCGCCAACGCGGCCAGCAAAAACTTTCGTATTCCCGAAGAATACGGAAAGTTCAACTGATATTGTTTTGGTATCTGGAATCCTCCTATTAGGGTAATGCAGCAGCTCTAGCATTATCATTTCAGGCACCCAAAATAAAAACCACATCAGCGTATTCCTCTAAAGTAAATAAGTAAGGCATTGTTCCACTCACGACCCAATCGAATTAAAACTCGCAGAAAACTTGCATTTAATAGCACTCTTCACAGAATCCGATGTACTTCTGTAGCTTGCATTAAACCAGTAGGCTACTAATACACAGTTCAAAATAACAGGACAGAATAGGCTACTGATTGACAGATACCATTGTTGATCAGCTGTTATTCGAGTGTTGCCAACTTACGAAATAAATAAACAGATATTCACAAAAATTATACTGCAGTTTGGTGATTAGTAAACAGTAATGGAAAATGTTTGTTTTATTTTTTAACAGTTAATATTGTTATTTACAAAAAAAATGTATTCAACAGTTAATCCTGTTTACTCATTTACCTCATCATAAGGGAACAAACATTTTATTTTTGTTTTATTTAAAGTATTTCCTTAAAATTATTAATGTACTATACTAAATAAAATTGAAGTTCTTGTACTTATTTCTGTTTTACTTTTCACTTAACTTACGTTAATTTCTCAGAATTAAATTCTCTACAATTTATGAAGGTTTTATGTATTTATTACCCATTTAAAAAAGTTATTGATCATCAAACGTAAATAAACGGGGTTTCGTGCCCCAATTCCTTTCATTTAACCCCAAATTCCTTAAAAACTACTAAGGGTACGCTTCTGAAACCTATTTCATTAGCTTTTCTAGGTCAAAATACACAAGAAACCACAAATTTTGCCGCTTTATTTACCTTTGCAAAAGTTCAGTATGGCTTTATTTCACTCTTTGCCCAGGAATCATGTCAAAATACTTGGCTAGCTGTAACTCGCTAACGAAGCGTTTTCTGACTTAGGCCTATGTTTATGTAACATTTTTCATTTTTTTTTACTATAGTCCAGCCTCTCTTAGTTTGCTCCTAATGTAAACAAACGATGACGTCACTGAGCATGCGCATTATATCAAAATGTGTACACGTTGATTAAAAAGTAACAACAAAATACTTTCAAAAGTATTTAAATACAAAATACTTTTAAAAGTATTTTTCTAAATTAAATTGTTAGGCCTACATCATATCATGACTGATGTTTTTAGTACTTTAAGTACTTATAATTTAAAAAATAGTTAACTTAATAGGAATACGAGATCCGTAAAGTGGCAGACTCTAGTGTGCACTCTGTAGTAGGTGGATTTTGTTTGTTGACAGAAGGAGGAGCAAACTAAGAACGGCTGAACTGTAGTAGAAGTGGGGGGGAGAACCTCATGAATCATTCTGTATGCATTTTACAAAGTAAAAATCTGGTGTGAAACACTCACACGAATTTCTCCTGCCAATGTAGATAATGAACAATGTAACAATGTTTAATCATAAATAAACAATGTAAAATGAAAACATAACCTAATTTTAATCATCAGTGAATGACGCAAATGAAAATCAACCTCTGTAGAACTTAAAAATACGGAAAATCAGTAGCTGATTGCCTCTAAACTAGGCTCTGTAGAGAAATATTCTTAAAATAAAAGTTGTAGGTTTTTTTAATTTGCTATAACTTGATTATAGCATTACACTTTTATCGTGTAATGCGTAGTCTATTAAGAAATCTAAACAAATACCATCTTTTTATTAATTTTGATGAAAAAAAATCACTAATTGACGCTAAACTAAGCTCTGTAGAAGAAAATCAATGAAACAAAAGTTGCAAATTTTTGTATTTCCTGTAACTTTAATTACATATTTTTGTCGTAAAATGCGTACTAAGGCCGGAGTTTTAAAAAAAATTCCATTTTTTACAGAATTTGATGAAAAAGAAAACAGAAAATCACTAATTTTATTGCCGACAAACTAAGCGTTGTACAAAAAAGCTAGAAATAAAATTTGTAGGTGTTTTAATGTTCTACAACTTTAATTTATACACTTTTGCCCTGAAATGCATGTATAGGGCCTAAGGCCGCAGTCTTAAAATAAAAATAACCTTTCATTCGTGTGTGACGCGTGTCTATCAGTGCAAGGTGCGCCTAAAGAAGTTCTCACTTGAAATAAAATTTGGAGGGGTTCATTACTCCTGTGATCCCTCTCCCTACATCCGCCACTGGTTCATATAGGCCTATTCGATGCAAAAGAGAAAGCATTAGACTATTTGTGATTTTAGATCTAAGCGAAGCTTTCGATTGTGTTCATCAGGAAATCTTATTGAACACATTGCAGTAGGCCTAATTAGGTGATGGGGATGCACAACTGAAATGCTATCAATCTTACCTTACTGGTACGTGGCAGGTGGAGTTCACTAGAGTTGTTGGGAGTAAACTTACAAAGATTGTATCTCGAAAGCTGGCCTTCAAAAAAGGGTTAAATTTTGGTTCCATTTTGTTTCTATTTAACTATTTAAGCTTCATTTTAGTATTTGCTAATTAAGAAAATTAAACATTCACTTTGAAATTTATTTATTTTTACCTCACTTATAAAGATATTTATTATGAGAACAATGAACAATGAACCCACCGGGTCGGTCTAGAGCTCTAGAGGTAAAGTGGTCACCTCTAGATAGGTGGTGAGCAGCTGAGTCGGCTGAGTTGGCGGCGGCGGCCGCCAGGTGGAGGTGGAGGTGGAGGTGGAGCTCTCGATCTTCTAGTTCCACGGCTACAACAAAATAGTCGTGTTTGTCACCACATGGTCAGTCAATAGTGTAACTCAAATAGTCTACAGTTACCTCCGCTGAGGGTAATGAATTTCACTATAGGCCTACAGTTGGACCCTGTGGCGAATGATGTGAAGGTGTCATTTCCAGGGTGAAAAGTAGCCTAGATGCTTTTCAGAGGGCCGACCATGCTGATAAGCATACCACCTTTCCACTCAGTAAGTGTTGGCAATGGTAAACCATCTGACTCCTTGTTTTACTTAGTAAAGCCTCCAGAGGCTCAAACCAGCCTACAGGCTGATCACCTAAACAACAACAACATGAAAATATTATTTTTATTTATTTAAAAAAACATACAAATTATACCTAATCTTATTATCATCAACATCAGACTCTTTTCATAATCAGGCTCTGGGAGTGAGCCACTTATTGACTTTGTAGACGCCAAACTGCTGTAGTACTCGTGGTGTACTTTTGAAATCACAAATTTGTCCCCCAATGTTTTAAGATTAGATACTTAATTTAACTTCAGAAAGTAAATAAGTTTAAAAACACGCAAATTGGAGTGTTTAAAAATTATTATTAACTATTAAAAATCAATTAAATTAACGATATTTAAATATACGCAAATTTAAAAAACACTACTTTACTTCATTTCAGACCACGGTAAACTAACGAATGTGAGTTTTCGTAACTTTACCGTTGTTTCTCAAATAAGCATGTGATAAAACAGTCCACAGTAAATTAACGAAAGTTGACATTGCCACCTTCACTACAGTGAAAATATAAAATAACACTATTTATGGTAGGCCTAGTTGACATCACGATTTACACGTAAACAGGTTCGCAAGTTTATCCACAGTATACTACAGACACACATAGTGCACATTCTACCAAAAGACTCAGTTTCGCAAAATTGTCAGATTCCTGACTTTACTAATGGCAGCTTATAATGGTCTAATCCTGTCTCAAATTCGTTAAAGTATTATACTACGGGGTAATTCTAGTTTGGGTAACATGGATAAGAAAATTCAAGAGAAAGCTATCAGGTGCATGGTGGGAGCTAATGAGCTCACCTCGTGCAGGCCACTCTTTAACTAACTTAAATTGCTTATAGCTCCCTCACTGTACATTTTTCAGGTGATAATGTATGTTAGGCAAAATACTTTTATGCAAAATTTCAATGTCCACTCATTTGTCAATCATCAGAAACTATTATTGTGCGGTTAATTAGAACAAAACCTACTTAGGCCTATGCACAAAGAAAATAGGCCTACCTACATTAATAAATTACCACAAATTTTAAAAAAATCTGAAAAATTACTTCATTGATGAGTCTTTTTTAAAGTGTACAAGAATTTCTTTATAAATAATATTTTATTAAAAAAAAACACCCAAAATCTAAGAAAAGTGTGTATTATTGGGTAGACATCAGATGATGACACATTTATCGTAGTAAGCCAGCAAGTAAGTAAAAGTAAGCTTGCAGTTGTAAGTAATGTGCAAGTAAAATAATATGTACAGTATTAACTTATAACATCTTGGCATGTCCTATACTTCTTCAGTAGTCTCCTGGAGGCAATTAACAAAAAAAAAAATCTGTTCAACTTTCATGTAGGCCTACTGTATTTAACATTTAACTCTGGATAAACATTACACGAGTTGTTTTGTTTGGTAATGTTTTCATTTTCATCAACCGTCTGTTACTGTTGGCATCTGCCATTAGATGATCAACCCTCCTAGATAACAATAGTGATTTACTTCTTCAAATTTTCTATTCTTCTCTTTATCATCATGCTGCTCACAATTGACTACCTCTGGTTTCTTAGAGTTAATTTTCAGTTGTTTCTCCTCCTGAAGATTGCTAGGCGGTCCAATTTCCGTTTATTATCTTCTCGGTCTACTACAAGCACTAAATAATCTGCAAACCTAATGCAATGAATTATTTTTCGCTTTGTTAGAGCATCTTCTACACCAAATTAGACGGCTGAGGTGTTTATGGGCAGTCTCGTGGGGCAGTCCCTTTCTTATTTTTGCTGTTTCATTATTTAGATTGACATTCATTTCTGTATCATAAGTTACGTCTATCTCTCCAATCTTTCGCCATATTTTTCAAACACTTGAATAGATTCACTCAATTTACATTGTGGAAAGCCTTTGATACATCCATCAGCAACTTTGACAAGGTGCTGGTATGACATTCTGAAAATGTCTTCAAAGTCATTCATTATTGCTTCTGTTGTGTTGCTCGTTATTCCTAAATCTAGACCGTGTTCAATAATAAGTTGTAACTCGTGAGAAAACAATATCAGTGAGCAGTGACTCGTGTAATCCATTGCATTGACTTTTTTGGACTAGTTTCTTTAGAAATCCCAGTTAGCTCCCCACATTCCTTCATTTTCCTGCCCGTAATTTCAGCAGTACAGCACAGGTACCATCAATGCCAGGCACCTGTTTTTGTGAATCACTCGATGCTTTTTGAAATAGAGTTGCTTTGACACTTTCATCTACTGTGTCGCTCATGCTTCTTGTATTCCTCTTTGTCCACAATTTCTTCTCCTTTATACTTTATCCAGCAGTTGCTGAAAGCACCATAGCAGTCCACTTCTTTGTCATACCATTAATCCTCCTTTTCTTTAGACCTCTGTCTCGCTCCATCCTCCTCCTACTTTTCTAGTTACCAGTCTTTAGGTGTACAATTGTGTACTTTCTTCAACTACAGTCTGCATTTAGCCTGATGTGTGCTGATGTGTGATCACTCCGTTTGTCTGCACCAGGGTAACCACAGCTGAATTCAACACGATTCCTGTATCGGGGTTTCTTACCGGTATGTGATTATTGTGATATGTTTCACTGTCTACTGGGGCTGCCTGTGTATAATATCTTCGTCTGTTGGCCATTTGAACAGTCATATCGCCAGCGATATGATCATGATCACAGAATTGTACGAATCCTGCTCCTCGATCATTTGAACACCCCTATCCGAACTCTACAGTTTTCTCTACATCATCTTTTCATCGGAAAGCCTCAGCAAGTCTTTCATCTGCTCTACATACTTTTCCTCAATCTCCTCATCACTGCTGTTTGTGGTCAGGGAACACAACGGAGTGATTACAAGATCTACTGGCTTTCATAACATATGTATCCTTCACTTTATCCTTCACTTCATCAGCAATCAGCACGCTTCCTTTCTAAACTACTCACCACCGTTCAATTATCGCCTCGTTTCTCATCACTACAACTTATCAATCTAGATCTATCAGCAGTAAATCTGTCTGGCCCCTCCTTCTCACTTTACACAGTACTAACCTGTTCAACTCTCTCTCTCCCTCCCTCTCTCTCTCTCTCTCTCTCTCTCTCTCTCTCTCTCTCTCTCTCTCTCTCTCTCATACCTTTTACTTGTTGTAGTTCAATACCTGTGTTATTTGTTATAAGTTCAATAGACTGCCAGCATTCATGGTAGGCTACCTATGGTAGGATAAAAAAGGTAACTTCTTATCCTACTGTAATTGCCTTTTTGCTCCTCTGTGGAAGTGCAAGGGTTTCACTGGATGATGACCAATTACCAAGTAGTATCCATTTGTGATACTCGTAGAAAGTGAAATGTAGTGTGCCATGTTACCCTGCCTGTTACCCTGCAGCCAGCGTTATGTGTGCTGTACGAGGAGTATAAGTCCAATCCCTCTTTTCAACAAGGTTACAGTTTGTTGCTCGTTTAGCTGCCTCTGTATGACAAGCAAAAGTGAGTGACAACTGAATAAAGGGCACTGGATTTATCATAGAAGTAGTAAAAATGAAACTACCACTGATTTTGTCCGTTCTAAAATATTGCAACACTCAACGATTACTCTCACGAGAAAAATAAATGAAAATATTAGAAATATATTTATTAATAATTTTCAAGTTCACATCTCACAACACCCTTGAGGCAAAAATTCATTTTCCAAATGATGTTCATACTGTGTGTGCATGTGTCTGCGTTTGTGTTTGTTCCAAGTAGGTAGAAGGTTGAAAATTTTGTGTTAATTGATGAAATCGACGGCGTTGTTAGTAATCAGCTGAGTGGCCCCACAATTACAAATACTAATAATGCACAAAAAACAATTGAATACTAAAAATACTTGAAATGAATACTAATAATAAGTTAACTTGAGAAAAAAAAATTAAAATATCAAACTTTTTCAAAAACATGCCCAACAACTTTGATCAGCCATCCCTCACTGAATGTATTTTGTCAGCCAGTTGAAGCAGCAGAAAACTCTCGACAACTGTTGACAGACTTTTAGGGACACTGCTTTCACTCAAAAATAATGTTTTTCAAAATTACAGGCTAAGGTGCATTTTAGGCAGGAAATGCAGAAATGCAGACAGATCGATAGAAATTTATCATCCTTCAACATTTTTTAATGAATATCCAACTCGGTTTAAAATCAGTTTTAAAATACAAATGCAGCTATCATTTATTAAACAATCTACAACATTTCCAATTAAAATTTTTCCCTATTTAGTTCAAATTTTCTTTACGTTAAAATCTATTCTATGAAAATTGTCAGAGGGGAAAAATGTGTTTATTGTTATGTGACTGGATGTTATTGTTGTATGAGTATGTCTTGAGAGCACCATTTGAGAACAGTGGTTGGTGTTCCAGAGTACCTCACATTAGACGCCTACAGAGCTGTGTCTAAACCAAATTTTGTAAGATAGTTTCTGTCAAGTGTGGAGACAATGTTTCCGGGTTCTGCATAAACTGCTCACTGCGATGCCAGTAGTTTCTACTAGAATTTAGATGCTTCATTTAGGAAAAACAATTAAACTAGAGACATCCTTTAAAACTTTAATAGTATATTTAAATAACATATTTAAAATAGATAACGATAACAATGCTATTTTGAAATGCAGCAACCCCTCCCCATTTAACAGTACAACCGTGAGAATAGTTGATGATGCAAATAATATTCTAGTAGGCCTATGTGTGAATTATCAATTATGAATTATACATCCAATCGTAAATTAACCGTAACTCAGAGCTCAGTCGATCTCCAATGACTTGAGTGAAATTTCAGAGGGTTCATCGGATTTCTTTTTGTTCTTCTTGTTTGAAGGTCTTAATCTTTCTTGAACCGGGAATGCATTCTCTTCACATTTAAAATAATTACGATTTTTCTCCAATATTTTCAGGTATTCATCTGTAAAATGACATAAATAACCAAATTAGAAAAATGTATAACATTTGGCAACTGTCACTGGTAAGTCTGATAATATCACTCGTTTCAACAATTGTTCCATTCTTTTTCTTTGTTTGCCATGAATGAGAAAAATCTGTTATTTCTATGAGGTATGCTAGGTTTATGGCCATGATGGTTACTCCATTTTGAAGGAACAGGGACAAAACGTATGCATTCCTGTCAGCAGCGTTGGAGAAGGCTAGAAGAAGAAAGAGGAGGAGGCGGAGGAGAAGGAGTGGATAAAGAAGACTAGAAGTGGGTAGGGGAGGTGAAGCTGAAGTGATTGGATCTTGTTTTAAGAGAATTTGAATTATTCATGGAGATGGGTTACAAATTACATACTTATCTTCAATTTAGATAACATGTAACATTAGATGTGATTCATAATTAGATATGATCAGATGTATTTTTGAAGAGAATACATCAAATCATGAGGTTCATGATTTGGGATTTGGGATCGACATTCCATAGAACACTGTAAAGTAGGTAAAGGTTTTCTCTTATGCTTAATTTCTGGTCTAAGTCCAACTCACAGCATCGATTATCAGGTATTTCCATTGGCCAAAGTATGCACCCATCTTTATCACAGGGTTATCTCTCCAGACGCAGGTCTTCCACCATGTTTCTTTCCAGCGGTGTTTACCACCAGAATCTTAACTAGTTAATGTCTGACACTCTGATCATCTATTTAATATATCGATGAATATGCCGTTTTTGTTTCACCTTGTAACCTTCTTTATAGTCTATTCTCCTTTCATTACCTGTCCTGTCCATTAAAATTTTCTTCTCTTTCTCACTGTTTCTAGTATAGTCCTAGTGTAAGCAGTAACTTACATTCGAAACATAACTTATCCTAAATATTTCCTCAGATCCAATTGGACTCTTCTTTTGCCATTCTGATTCTTGTTCTTGTATCGGCGTACTTTCAACATTTAATTTTCCTTGTTCCAGGTAGATGTCAATTCATTTATTGTTTCCTGTCCTCATCGACATCAATTTCCATGCCTGAATCTGTAATTCTTTCATCGCTTTTCCCAATATTTATCACATATGTCAAATACGTATCTCTCATCAACACCAAATCATCTACGACTCATATACGATTAATTTTACTTTCTTTGGTGCCAATTCTTTTTTCCTCTCCTAGGCTTTTCTTTCTTGATCATTATATCCATCATGCATGATAAACAGAGTAGATGAAAGGCAGCAAAATTGTCTCACTCTACTTCTCACAACGAACTGCTAAGGTGGTTTGCTAATACGAGTATATTAATTTCATAGCCACACTCTGCTTTGGGAACACTCCTTAATTATTCTTCTTTCTTTCCCACTTGACGCGATCAAAGGTTTAAAAACTTAAAACTTAGCTTAAAAACTTAAAACAGCAATGATCAAATTGCTCCTCCTTATAACATTTAACGTAAACGTTGTTGAAAATTCTGAAGTGATTGGGGTTTACAACAGTTTTTCAAAAATTTGCTTTCATTGTGAAATCACTTTAGTAAACATCAGTACTTACCATAGAGAACTTTGCAGGGAGCCAATTTCCCACCGTATTCTTCTGGCAAACATTCATATGGTATATATTGTAAGAGTTTTTCCATTTGCCCTTCAGGATAAAAATGAATCTGCAATATTTTTAGATGTGTTACTTCAGTTTACAAGAGAAATATAAAATATCTATTCAAAGAAAATTGGGATATAGCTGTAATCACTGACAGTTCAAATCGATCCATTATGAGTAATATACCACAGTATAAAACAGTACACTCATTTCAATATTTTGTCTAGCAGAACCAGAAATGCTAGTTTTTACAATCACTCAACAAGAAAAACAAAAGGTGGTACTAGAAGCTCTTCACCAAACAAGATTTAAATAAAATCAAAGAAGCTTAAAGTGACCTTGTAGATAAGGTTCAAAAATACCTTATTCTCAATTCATATAATTTTATTCAAATTCTAAAGTTTCACTATGTTACAGTAGGAGCCCAGTCAGATATGTATCTGTCATAGAAGTTACCGATGGGTAACAGAGAAAACTGTGCAGCTAACATCTCAAGTCAGACATGTTTATTCAGAATTTTAATCATTTTATAGAAATTTGCTAAAAACACATGAGACACAAGTCCTTCATAGATCAAGAAATTTAAATTCAGCAGTAGGCCAATGGAAAACAACAATGAGAATATGGGTTTGGTAAGCAAAAAGGGTTTCATTGATTTACCGAAAGTCATCGGGAATAGTCCAAGAGATTAGCAATTACGAGGGAGTAGCTACAAATCTCAAACAACTGACAATTAGAGATGTGATGAGGTGAACGCAATCAAATGCACCTAGCCCAGTTTCAGATAAGCAAATGAAGATAGTTAGTGATAATTTAAAAAGTAAGAAAACATTTTGGATTAGACGGCATATCTATTATTATTGAACCCTCCCCATCACTTCATCAGTTTCTGAATGAATAAATGTAAACAGTGAATGGAATGGGAACAAGAGTCAGTATTAACAGATGAAAAACAAGCGATTGCATTATACATTATAAATGGGCATTACAGTATAATTAGATTACTCTATAAGGAAAGATAGACGTAAATGTTTTTATTCATAATAATGTTGGACTACATGCAGACAGTGAGGTTGCTACGAGTGTCATCAGATAGAACTCTGTTTCGGGTACCTTTCTGCACAATTTAAATGTCCACCATCATAGGTAACACTAGAAACAAAAATGATTACTAAGTTGTTAAGCGCAATGAATAAATAAATGTTTGAATGAAAGTCTACTTTTGCAAGCAGCAAATTCATCAGTAGATTAGCACAATCTGGAAAAAGTTGTACGATTTGTATCCATTTAAAAAAATACTCTGGAGAATCACTTGATTTATGAGACATTTTACAATCAGTAAGAATTCCACTGCAAATAATTATTTATTAAAAAAATGAATTAATAAACATCCAAGTGAATGTCCAAGTAAACTGTAGGCCAAGCCCTACTATAGGGTAGATTTTGGAAGATGACATAGCCCTACTTATTGAGTACGTAAATAAGTGTGTAGTAGGCGTACAGTAGTTATTTAATTGCATAACTGCTTAGATCACAAACTTATTAACTTTATGGAAGAGATGGTCCTATTGTATTTCAGAATAGCATCACCAACCATTTTACAACTATATTGGATATTAGGGAACCTATCTTACAGGCCATCTAATTCCCAAAAAAATAACGAGACTGACGTAAAAAATTTTATTTTTATTTTATACATAATCACTTATTGTCACCTTCAATATACACTCCTTCTCTATCCCTACAGCGCTCCATGCAAATTTTCCATTGTTGCAAACAGTGCTGGAAGTCATCTTCTGCCATCTCCTTCAGGACACGTGCCGCTTTCTCTTTTACAGGTTCCACAGACTCAAATATTGTCCCTTTTAATGCAGATTTCACTTTAGGGAACAGGTAGAAGATAATAACATGTGATGAAACGTGGTTTTTTACTTGTGATCCAGAAACGAAGCACCAATCCATGCACTGGAGGAGCCGAACTTCACCGAGAGCCAAAAAAGCTCGAATGAGGAAGTCAAAATTTAAAGCAATGATGACTGTTCTTTTTATATCCATGGTATTGTGTACCTTCACTTGGTTCCTGAAGGTCAAACAATTAATCAATACCTACCTTGAGGTACTTTCTAAACTACGTCAAACAGTAACGAAAAAATGCCCTGAAATGTGGAAGGACAAATCATGGGTTCTCCGCCAAGACAATGCGCCAGCTCATTCCGCGTTATCTGTCAAGAGGTTCCTAGCCAAGTATAGCATCTCAGTGTTAGAACATCCACCTTATTCACCAGATCTTGCACCATGTGACTTCTACCTGTTCTCTAAGGTGAAATCTGTATTAAAAGGGACGAGATTTGAGTCTGTGAAAGCTGTAAAAGAGAAAGCAGCACGTGTCCTGAAGGAGCTGACAGAAGATGACTTCCAGCCCTGTTTCCAACGATAGAAAATTCGCATGGAGCGTTGTAGGGATAGAGAAGGAGTGTATGTTGAAGGTGACAATAAGTGATTATGTATAAATGAAAATAAAATTTTTTGCAACGTCAGTCTTGTTATTTAATAGCCACACCTCATAGATCAAGCAAAGTTGACAACGCTAGCTTCTTATTGAGCCATGGGATTCTATGATGGCACAGACAGAAGTCGATGTAACAGTTGATGAATTTATGAAAATATTAGATGTACCTATAGCAAATCGTGAAGTAATTGTAAAAATTTCTCATGCTAAAAGAAAACTGAAACCTTGGATCACAAACGGTTTGATCAAATCTCTTCAAAAAGGTGATAAGCTCCATAGACAGTGTAGGAACAATCCTGAAATTAACAGACTGAAAGAGTATTGTAAGAAATATAGAAATTTTCTCACCTGACTGAAAAAAAAACTAAATATTTTTTGAATAGGCTGGGCCAAAGCATGTGAAGATGTGATGGGGACGATGATAAAAGGTATTGTAAATGAACAAATGCCTACAGAAGGATTTTTTTTATAAAAATCTACCTACATATTCCAACAGAAGGATTAAAGCAACTTCGTACAGGTAATGTCACTCAAAGGCATTTCTTCTACTTAGCGCCCAAGCTACTCAATCTGCTCCCCTTACAAATTATGAACATACCGGACACCATAAAGTATAAGAAAGCAGTAAGTTAACCATTTGGCCATTGGAAGCCGTAGAAACAATGGTTAGGCTACACCAGCAAACAGTTGTGAGCTGCTCATCTACTGGTTTGATATTGATCTACCCTTGAACATCGCAAATCATAGCTGGGTAGATTAATTTTCCCACCACGAGTAGGCTACATATAAAGTTTTAGATATTTATGTCATAATTAAGGAAATTAACCTATATTGTAATAATATTTTTTGTGAAGTAATGGGAAAATGAATAAATACTGAAAGAAGAAATCTGAAATTTTGGGTATTGACCTCCTACGGAATGCTATGCCCCAAAACTTTAGTTGTTCTACTTAGAAACAACTTTCAACGGCATGTTCTTCAGCGACCAAAACCACAAAAATGCTCCCCAAAAAGACCATAAACCAGTGTTCAACATTTACAGCAGCCACAGACTCATGGTTAAAAGGTCTGGCTGAATCCATACAGAGAAAGGTCGTGAAAAAGCTGTCATTTCATTTTATTATCCCTTCACCATATTTTGAGGAGCACGACCTGAAATTATTGAAAAACGTAAGGAAGCTTATGACCAAAAAAGTGAAAGAAGCTTTTTTGTCGACCATCAGCCATAACATAAAGCCCCGATAATACTTTTCTTCTAAACTGTCCAAGACTGGGAAAAAAGGGAAAAATTTGTTTACTATTATTACGTGTAGAAATGTAAGCTGAAAACGACAGAACCCATTCTAAATAGGCTACATAAGACCGATTTGTTTTTGAGAGAGGGCTCAGCCCGAAATTTTGGAATTATTTAGAAGCTCTGAAGCGAAAACATAGTAGAAGCTTTTATCGACGGTCGGCAGTAAAGTAAAGCTCTTATAATAATCTATTTCTTATCTGACCTAATTCAAGGTAGACTACTAGCCTATTACTCGACCGAACTGATCACCGATTCTGATCCACCTTACCCCTCTGGCGTGCCCAACTCCATCAGTTGCCAATGTGCGGACGCACTCTTATGGCTTATGGTTCTGATCTACTCAGACTTGTGATCCACCTGATCCTCAGGTGCGAGCCTTCTCATCCACGTACCCCCAATGAGAAAGCGAGGCACGGAAGTGGCGAGTATTATCTACGGATAGGGCCTAAGATCGATGCAAAGGAAAAGTAGGTTTACAGGTTTCATTCGAGTGATGCTGAACTTGAGTAAAGAGAATCTGAAAGACATCAGCCCGAAATAGGGTTAAATGAATTGGTAAAAGAGTGTAAATATTTGGAGGAACGGAACGTCGAGTACGACTAATTCAACTAAAAGTGTTAAGCCTACAATAAGATAAATATTTCGATTAGATCTTAAATCAGGCATTATGACGCGCCAATTATAAATCGATAGGTTTACGCGCGAGAAATCATAAATCGGGGATATCACAAACCAAAATGATAAAGAGTCTTATAAATAGAAGAGAAACAATGAGAGAAATCATCGGACCAGAAACGAGTAACTTTACCGACAAAATGTCAAACAAACAGCTGTTTAAGCATTTAGAAGAAACCGAGATTAAAGGAACATTTAAATTTTATGGGCACACATGAAAATGAATAAAAATAGATTAAATAAAGTTCAATAATAGATTAGTAAAGTTGGAATGTAGTTTTAGTTATAAGTATAACACATCAGCCTAATGCGAGACCAAAGAGTTTTTAAAACGATACGCCATCCAAGACAGGCCGTGCCTCAGATTACTCAGTATGATACAAGACTTCTTAAATGGGTTTACTTTAAAATAATCTTCGATTGTGATTTTAAAAAACTGCTCAAACTTTACGAATAGGCCTACTGGTTTCAGTTTGAAAATATACAAACTACATAAAAATAATATCGACTAGAGCAATCAACTGCAACCAGAAGAAAGATGCTTTCTGTTAATTAGGAATGTTTAGTCTAGAGTGGCAGCCGATGTAGAAATTAATGACAGATTTCTAACATTTTTCTGGCTTACGTTTGTACATTTTAAGTACTGCTTTATCAATTGTAGTTGAAATTGTATTTTAAATTTGCTGCTCTTGTCGCTTCCTGCGACCACCTCTCTATATCAAAGCACGGCTTTGTCCAACAAGACGATGTTTCCTTACAAATAAATTTAGAGACAAGATAAATAAAGTCAAAGTGGAACCCGTCGCAGAAAAATCCCAAGGCTTGAAAAATTTTTTTTTTTTTGATAACTGACGGAAAGAAAACGAGTAGCCAAAGAAAAAGGTGAAAATGCGTGGTGAAGACAAAAAGACTAGAGAAATAAAATTTGACAACCGCGGTCGATTTCGCCTTTCCGAAACCGAATAAAGATCAATGAGCAAAACTTTTTCGTTATTTTTACGTGACTTTCTGTTTTTGCGAAGATGCCATTAATTAATTCCTTGCTGACGTCCTTCATAGCCGGGTTGACGGTTGCAAGGGAGATCAGTGTTGAAATCGAGTCACTTTACTCAGTTTATTGTGCATGAATTAGTCACTAGGTCACTAGTCACACAGAATCAGATGATGTAGTTGACAATGAATCCAACAGGTAGCGTTGGTATAAATTAGACATCCTGCTTAGAAATAGTTAGTAATACAGACAAGAGATGGCAGATGTGGCCAGAAACACTTGTATGTACGTCTTGTATGCACTTGGAAAGGCGAAATCGACCGCGGTTGTCAAATTGGTAGAAATTCCCGGTAGAGGAAAACGAGCATGAGGCTAATATTGAGTAGGCCTACTTAAAATCATCTGCTAATTTAATTTCAGCATCTCACACTGAGATAGTTAATGAGTTGAACAGACTAATATATCCCTAAGTGGATTTGGCTACTACTAAACACAGATAGGCGGCTGGCTGCCACCCATAGCCTGATAGCCAATCTCTTTCCATAAATTGTTTCCTTCCCGACTCAGTTGTGACTGATATCCAGTGGAGAAATACTCCTTCATAATAAACAGCTAGCTAATAAACCGACCGGTCGGTAGGTAGGTAGGTCTGTCCGTACCTATAGGTGGTTAAAGTGGCTGGCTGGTGAGTGGTGAGTGGGATGAAAAAGGCTGTAGCTGTAGTAGCCTACCTTTGTCTAAGAAGGGATAAAATTTAAAATAATTCTTCGATATTTCTTTTATCTTTATTCTCAAAGTAATTTGAAAAGTATATAAAATCGCAGCTTCTTGAATTTTTAAATATAAGGAAGGCTTTTTTATTTCTAAATCGGTTTGATTTTAATGCGGGGGCTGGAGCGCCAAGCGAGCTCTTCTGAAGCTTTACGATTGAATGGATAAATAAAAGTCACCTGCTGTTTTATTCGTAGACTTATGTCTATAAATTATTATTAGTTGAACTAAAGCCTTTGATAGTCAACCTGGCTAAGCTTTCAAAGATCTTGTACGACTATGGAATGAAAAGGATTGCCTTGGAGTTTTTCAAACATTATCTGCGTAACACACAGCAGGTTGTGCGCTTGGAAGATGAGTTCAGCGAACCTCTGCGTTTGGGATGTGGCGTACCCAAACGGAATGTAATGGGGCCTGTACTGTTTTTCATTTGTGTAAAACTGTGGCAGAAATGCCACAGCGGGCATCCCCACCTTTACAAACCGACTACCGGGAAGAATTCTGTATTGAGGGGGGGGAGCAAGTATCTTCTGCAGCGCTGACCTGCATGGTATGATCAATCCGTAATTTGCAGGCCTTAAATTTCAGTGCTGGGGCTGAAACTAGGGTTAAATTTAAATTGAATTGGTGGTTTACTCGCAGTTCTTTGGTAGGCCACCGTCCTAAAACTAAATACATGATTTTTAATGTACGTAAACAAAATTGTGGCTCATGTGTGGAGAGAAATCTATGCACGTGTATGAGAATGAAAGGGTTGAGTCGATAAAATATCTGGCCATATTGCTTGATTCTTCTTTGACCTGGCGTGATCATGTCAAGTCTGTTAAAACCAACATTTTTAATGTTTTCAGGAAATTTTATCTCAACAGAAATGCATGCTCTGCGGGTGTCTGCGAGCACCGTATTTGGCACTTGTGAATCACATCTCTGTCCTAGTGCGGTTTAGTGCGTTGCGGTGGTGCGTATTGTTCTTCCATTCAGCCTTCAACTGTCACTCAAACGCACCTTATTAAATTTATAGCACCGTCTCTTTCAATTTTCGGGATATTGAATTTGTTGCAATTAAGGTATCTTTATAGCAATTTATAGCAATTATTTTATAGCAATTAAGGTAATTAGTTGCAATTAAGGTATCTTTTAAACTTAAATCAGTGTAATGTGTTCTAACTGGACGGGAGATATTCCTATATCCTGTGTTAGAGGAAGATTTGCATCACCCTGCACTAGTGTCACACATTAAATTACCTAAAGTTTCTAGATTTGCACCCAGCAATATTTCCTACCGTAACTACAAAAGGGCAAACTTTTTCCAATTATATCAAAATAATGTTAAAACTTTCGGAGTGGGATATACTTTTATATGTTACTTTTATATATTTATATATTTATACTTTTAATGATATTTACCTTGCAGTTGATTGTTTTTATAATTTTTTATACAAAGCAAGTCATGCAAATGTTCCGGAATTTAAAAAAAGTAATAAAGTTCAAGTACCCCGCATGGTTTGATAAGAGATTAATTCAAAAAATAAAATTAAAAAACAAATTATCTCGCAAAAGGAAGTTTTCACACTACTATGAAAATAGATTTAGACAACTTAGGGCATGTCTTAAATGGGAAATAAGTCAAGCTTACAAGAATTATAAACAAATTTTGCAGGACGATATTCATAGCAACATTAAACATTTTTGGAACTTCGTAAATAATAAAAGGCCAAATAAAAGCGAACAATCAGTTTTTTTAACTGGAAATCGGGAACTCAAGGAAGAGGAAGTTGCCCAGGGTTTTGCTGATTATTTTTGTTCTGTATATGAAGGCCAAAATGTGGTAAATAATACCACCCCAGAAAATCTTAATGTAAAAGTCGGGTTAGATGTTATAAATTTAGAGAGTATTAATGAAAATGATGTGACTGAAGCGGTACGCAAACTTAAACCAACGAAATCTAGTGTACCACCTGACAATATTGCTCCTTATACGAGTATTATTAAAGGTTCTCTGTAATTCGAGTAATCCCTTTCCTACTAAATGGAAAGTCGCTCGAATAACACCAATAGGCCTATTTAAGTCGGCACATAGAAATGAAGTCTCAAATTATCGGCCCATTGCTATTATAAATTCTTTGGCTAAGGTTTTTGAGCATATTATCCACTCAAAGATTTTCAAACAAGTAAAGGGGTTAATATCTCCCGTACAGCATGGTTTCATGCCTGGACGCTCCACAGTGACAAATCTGTTAAAATTCACGCAGGATGTCTCATATATGCTGGATAATACAGATTATATACTGGATTGCGTACAGATGTAATATACTTAGATTTTAAAAAGCCTGTGAAAGAGTAAATCATGATATCTTGTTAATGAAAATGGAAAATATTGGCTTAACAAAATATTTAATATTGTTTTTTAATAGCTACTTGAAAAATAGATCGTTGTATGTGGGATTTAGAAATAATTGCTCTCGTAATTTTTCAAATAGCATGGGTGTACCTCAGGGCAGTAAAATTGGGCCTCTTTTATTTTTATTATTAATTTACGATTTGCAACTAAGCGTTCACAATAGTGTATGTATTTTATTTGCTGACGATATGAAACTGTATAAACATATATGTAATTTTGATGATTGTAAACTTCTTCAAAAATACTTGGATAATGTGATATATTTATGGTGTGAAAAAATCATTTAGAATTAAACATTCAAAATTTAAATATATCATATTTTCCAACCAAATTAATTTCCATATTTTTGGTTACTCTGTAAAAAATGAAAAATTGGATTTAGCCCATGAGATCCGTGATTTAGGGGTGCTAATTGACAGTAAATAATTTACTGTCTAATATTAATTGTTAATATTCAAGCAACCCATCCATATGATTGTGAATAATGGTTATAGGTTACTCGGGTTCATATTTAGAAATACGAAGCAGTTTGATGGAATTGAGGTCCCAATAAGGCTATTTGAAGCTCTAGTTAGAAGCAAGTTAGAATATGCTGCAATTGTGTGGAATCTCCATCATCTGAATTACATAGACTCGATTGAAAAAATTCAAAATAGATTATTGCGTCTGCTGTAACTTATTACAAAAGATATGGTATGCCATGTCCTTTAAGGTTTTCTACGGAGACGATGAGAAGAATTTTTGACATAAAATCTCTTGAAGTCAAACGAAATGTGCTGTGTATGAAATTTTTATATAAAATATTAAATAATAAGGTTGACCTAGACTAGAGGATATTGTTAAAAACATTTCTTATTAGCCTATGTCTCTTTTGTTAGATGCAGGACTTTAATCTGTTTTATTTGCCTAAAGTGAACACTGTACAATACAGTAATACTTTCTTAATACGGACATTATCCTTTTTTCATAAATTTAATCTGGAACTCGATCCTTTTTTTGATAATTACGAACAATTCTCATCAAAATAAATTCAAAATAAATAAAATAAATAAATCAAAATAAATTCTCACCAACCAATAAATGTCATAAATTCACTGAGCAGACTTACATCTTTTTTTTCTTTCTTTATTTCCTTCTTTTGTCTTCTGTTTCTTCTTCCTGTTCCTTTTATTAATTTATTAATAAATAATATTATTTTTGATCAAGTTTTACTAAACTATTTTTTTCATGGGAATTTTTTGTTTTTTTTCTTATTAATTTGTTATTATAGTAAGTAATTTTATTGAAATATTATTTTATTTTTATGAGAAAAAGAGACAAAAAGTGTATTAGCATGTATATTATGTAAATAAAATAGTTATAAGCAAAGATTGTTTTGTAAACATGTACATTTTTTATGTCAATAATGTTGTTGTAAATAAATAAATAAATAAATTTATTTTATGTTTATTAGGTTTTCATTGTTCTTTTTAGCACGAGTGAAAATTGTGCACCTCATCAACATTTGAAATTAAATTAACCGGACACCTAGGGGAAATAACCGAAAGCCATACTACAAAACTGTAGTACATTCCTTGCTCCTAAGCTACCTATTTAATCAATTGTCAGAAAAATATAAATGTTGCCCCAATTTAAATAATTTTAAAAAGAAACACTGAAGAATTCAGTGATTGGTGGCTGTTTTGCCTCCAACACGTGAATATTTGTTTAGGGCGAATGGTTTCTTCCTCTCCTAATGAACAAATTTGGCCTAAATAGGCTAGACAGATTTGCTTTTGGTTTTGCCCTTAGCCTATTCACTGATTTGTTATTTGTTGTTTGTTTTCACTTTTCTTCTTATACTACAGCCTAATTTAAAAAATCAGTTTATGTTAAACCTAATAATGGTAACCCCCTAATCCGGTGTTTTCAACCTTAGCGTTACTTAATTTGTCACTAGTTTTAACCGGTGTGAATTACTGGATTAGTGATACGGTTTGTATTATTATCATTGAGTATAGTATTAATTTAATTTAATTTTGAAAATAGTAGTCGTAAGCAATCATTGTGTCGATTGTTACTGTGTGAAGGGACTAGACCGGTCTTCTATCGTAAATATAATCGTGGTATGATGGATGAACAGTGAATAAGCAGGCAGGCGTATCTCCACTCACCAGATTATATAAGTCTTTGTGCATAAATGGTTTCACGAAAGCCATCACTTTTTCTATGAAGTAATTCATATTGATCATGTGAATCGATTTGAGGCGGATCGGGGAGCCTTCCTGAAACAGACACGCATCTCATATGAATCACAATTGCATAGCCAACCCACAAAAAAATAACACTTGAGCTCAACCGCTGCTTTCAGCGCCCGCCACCACCTTTCAACTAACCTACCCATTTCACCACTTTGGAAAAGTTTCCGCATTTCCGATCCGGTGACAAAAAATGGGATACGCAATAAATGGAATGTGACGAGCAACAGGTAGACGGTGACGTCAGCTCCTTTAAAAACTACAATCATCTTACGAACATAAATATGATCCGGACACAACTGTAGAAACCGATAGCGTAATGATACCCGTATGAAAATAGAACAATAAAAACCAACACCGGATAGTGCGGTGTCTGCATAGATATGAAAATAAACCGATACAGCCGATTCATGTAGCCAGCAGAACTCCAGCAGAACTCGAGAAGAAAATTTAACGATAGCATATGTAGGTACCCTGGCTGATGAGATTGGTGATATAGGTGCCACTGCTACCAACAGCGAATAACAGCCATCGCAGGATGGCGGGCGGCAGGCAGAGATCTCACTCGGTCGGTCACTGTCAGTGTCGGGCGTGACCAGCGGCGCAGCGGCGCAACACAACCAGCCTGCTGAGAAGGTGGCCACATTGGAACCAACCAACCAGTAGTCTCAACAGACGACACCTGTCTGCAGACAGAGTATCGCCGAGATGACAATAACACTCTAATAGGCTACTATAATAACAATAATGAATGATGACCGACAATAGTATCACCTACCTGGATGTACCTGAACATTTTCCTCATGCTACTGATGCTGGTCTTGGCTAAATGTCCTAAACGCACATTTTTGTAATCCAGTAAAATCATGTAACCAGGTACAATTCCCTCGTTGTGAATGACCGAGTCCAAGCCCATGAAAAATATTTTACAAGTCTGCTCGAAATTATATTTACTACAATCGGTACTTTCTACTCGCTGGAATATAATCTGGTAATCTTCTGGCGATCTCTTCGGAATTAAAATATTTAACCTGAAAATAAATTATAATTTTATATCGATTAATAATGAAAAGAAGCATTCGTTGGGGCTTGCAATCTGAACGTGAACGTTGAAGAGGCTGACTACAACTCGCTCAAGATTTACCGAGTGAAAGGAAATTGTAAATTTCAGGTGGTCTACACGCACCGCAGGCACCAGGCAGCTCTCGGGTACAACAGTGTTCTCTTCTGCCATTCATCATAAAATAAAGCTCGCAACATATTTACGGATTGTCGGTAGCTCGTATACAAAGGTTTAGCAGTGGCCACACATTGAAAGTATAACTGCCTTGATGGACGGTTGACGGGCCCCTGAAAAACACTTTCTCACTTACGCTAAGATAACGCCTTCCCAACATTCACGGACATTGGTCACGTGGCCGACGTACCACTTCCTCATAAAACCTCACTTTCTTTTAATTTCAGCCGAAAATCTTCTCTACTCTGCCTCCGTAACACCGTCCTTCAGCTACAGAGTAACAATCTGGCAAAAATAGCCATGCTTACATTTATAACCCTCTCCAACGACCAACAAAACAATGCTTTTCAAAAAGACGTTCATTCATGCAGGCATTTGTCTGTACCAGCTCCTGACACGTTTCTCTGCTCTCATAAACCATGTACGGTATATCTCTTTACAGAACTAAAATGTTCACCATCACAACACAAGAATTAACCCGAAAAATAAATAAATTTAACTTTATGCAAAAATAAATATATATAGGTATATAACTTATCTCATTTACTAGGTTTTCTCAGTTCATTCACATCATATAAACAACATTGGCGGGTGTAGAAAAGCAGGCTTTTCTACACAAAATTTTACTTGTAAAATGAACTTACGGTGAAGAGTGCTTCGACAAAAATTAATTTTCAGTATTTTCAGTGGTGATTCGCAGTTCTTTTCTCCTGTTTGCGGAAACAGGATGAAAGGAAGAATACTCGTACACAAAATAGGCACAACACATCTACGGTGAGCAAGACAAAACAGACGAAAACACGTGCAGAGAGAGTAGAAAATACTTGTGAAAACTTACTTTTGTTGAAGGAAGTTTTGGAAGGCGAAATCAGTTGAAATGTATTACAAGAAACCAATGCGATACAAAACGATCATATAATGAGAAAACTTCATTATAGAGACGCGTGGAAATATAACAGGCTAAATAATCTGCATGTCCTTTCATAAACCGTTTCAATTTCAACCAGTAGATTTGTAGAACAAGGCTATAAATTTTATATATACTTACGTATTTTGACAAGCCGCTTTCAGGTCCTTGTCGGCTAAATTTCGGTCCTTGAAGATATCGGTACAGCTAGACCGGAGGGTGTAATAAGTATCGATACAATCTTTGGTTTTCGTCAGATCAAAGTAACAGCTATGATGGAATACATGCAGCATATTTTCTGGAACAAACCAAACAAAGCGATAAGAGGACGATTCAGCATCACAAAAACCGTTTAACTGATTCCCACATTTTTCCGAATCTTCCTGACCAAACGACATCGAGTGTGCAATTTTCTCTATTCTAATTCTGATAGTGATTCGTTCATTGAAACGAATTTTTTAATTCGTGATACAGTCTCACTGTAGTTATTTTTCATCAGGAAAAAACTTATTGTCATCGCAAAAAGTCACTTATTCATTTCGAAATAATAAGTACAACGACCGTAGTCAACATGTCACTTACGTGTTTTCTCGTTGATCCGAATCGGGTTCGGTCCACCAAGGCCGGTCGAATGAAAAATTCCATTATTAAAGCGCCTGTTGTAGAGCAGCAGGCCTTTTACCGCAACCGTAAACCCCTAAACGTTATCCATGCCTTCACGCATCATACCTTTCGGACACATGTTTATCCGACCGTTAGGCGTATACCCTACCCCCTACCCCCTACCCCCTACCTATGTGGGTCGCCTAGCCGGAACCGTCAACAAAATCCTCCATGCCAACATCTTCTCCTCGGTTGTTCGCAACTGAGCAGACATTCTTCACTTTTATCGATTGGTACAAATTGTCTTTAAAACTTGTTGACTGACCGACAACTTGTTCTCCACAACTCAACTCATTTCCGTAGGTGTTATTCTGCTTTTAAATATCGGTTGGAGACTCGAAACCTGTGAGCCGTTCGTGTGGAGGAGCTATCGACAGAAGAACGGAAGATTACCTTCTCGATGACATAGGATATCCACAACAAATCACGACCACTAATCACGACGTCACATTCTAGCGATCGCCCTACCGCCGTAAACTTTTCCCCCGATATAATTGACTGGTGCATTACGTCACGTTAAAAGTGCGCCCACTGACTTGGAAGTTACTGTATCCAATACGAAATATACGAGTATATCATTTTTATGCCCATAACAGGCAGGTGGAGTGTTCAACCAAATTCAAGAGAACTTCGAAGGATAGTCACAGAACTGAAAAACAACATAACTGTCTTTCAAGAAAGGTTGTGTTTTTTGATTTTAAGAGAACTTATGACTCAATCGACCGAGAAACGCGATTGAATATTTCAGAAGAATTTGAGAGGACGTCAAAACAACGGCTGTCATGAAGGAAACATTAACACAGACACGATTAAAAGTAAATTTTCTGGGAGAAATCTCCGAAGAGTTTGAAATTAAAACTGGAGTTGCAGGGACTGGAGATGGACTGTCCGTGGTCTTTTTAACTTGCGAAGGAAAAAAAGGAAAAAGAGGCGTGTTAGGCCTATACGTTTAACCCGTGTATTTTTGTCTGTGGCATCGTTGCTCACAAACCGACCAACCAATTTAGATTTAGTTTTTTGTTTGAAAGGTATTCAATAAAAAGAATCCAACGCTTATAAAAACAGCGTTGTTGTGTTGTTGTTTAGGTGATCAGCTGAAAGGTTGGTTGGTCCCAACCTCAACAGGCTTCACTAAGTCAAGCGAGGAGTATGAGGAGTAGGTGGTTTACAATTGTCACAAGTCACCCAGTAGAAAACTATACTTATCAGTAGGCCTATGCCATGCCCTCTGAAAAGCATCTAGGCCTACGCCTACATTCACTATTTACTTTATTCTTCACAGGGTCTGGCTGTATCATGATGAAATCCATCACTCTGAGGCCAGATAACAGGGACTACTTAGTGTCACAGTACACCTCTACCTCTTCTCTTCTTAAATGCTTCAATCATGTAATTGGCTGACCATGTGATAAGAAACACAACTACTTTTTCAAGCCCTGAAACTATAGGCCTATACCAGACCTAGTGCAAATAATTGAACACTCTACCCGCCTGTTGTGGAGAAATATTTTGAAATAGTAGAAACGATAGTGAAAAGCAATAAAAGATTCGGTAGATGACATTAATGTAGGCTACAGCAGTTCCAGACAGCCAGTAGAAATTAATTAATAAATCTTTAGTTAGGTATGTAATAACCCACCGGGTTTGTTCAGTGGTAAAGTGGTCGCCGAGAGTAAGCTGTTTTAATAGCTGATTTTTTGGAGACGAAGGTTCCTGGTTCAAATCCTAGTAAAGTAGTTACTTTTCACTCACAAATTCTTGTAATGCATCCTGCTAACCATTTAATTTATAAATTACAATAGAAATGAATGAAACGTCCCTGCTGCCAAATTCCGGCTACTCTTCAGCCTTCAAAAAACGCACCCACACCTCGGTCGGTGGTAGGCGTAGGTAGGCCCTACTGCCGCCGGTCCTCACAGTACAGGCTATTACAAACCAAAAGTAAAAACTAAAATGAAATTCGATTCAAGATATCTAATCAGAATTACTATTCTATATTTCAATTTGTAATTGTAACCTCAAACATACTCTGAAGAAGGTGATAGTAGGCCTACCACCGATCCGTCCAAAAACCAAAGCCAACCAAAAACAGATGTAATTATTTTTATACGGATTTGAATACTAGACAGTGGTTACCGGTTTACTTTTATGGTTGTGGTTCAATAACACTACTATCTCAAGAATGGTCGGCCTGAGTCGCACGCATGCACGCGCACACATACACACACACACACACACACAGGATTGAAATAAGAAAAAGTAGGCCTAATAACAATTCAATAGCTAGTGAAGGAAGTGAAACGATAAAAATAGCAAGTGACTTGTACGTTAAAACGATCGAGAAGGCTAGAAGGCTCTGTGAGAAGCAGAGAATTTGTGAGAAAAATCTCGCAATATGTAAGGTAATGGATTTGAAGCCGGACAATGGATATTTCTAAGAAAACAAGAGCTAAACAAGAAAAATGAACATGGAAAATATCAGAACATGAAGACTAAGACTGTTGAATGGATTACAAAACACATTTTTAAGTCGCTAAAATGTAGACCTACGGTGTCAGGTAAGTGGTTTAATGCTATAATCTCAAAACTCGATTGTCGCGTGGTATGCTACATCCCTCCCTGTGTCTGTCTGTGGCAGCTCCTGTGTTAGCTGCCGAACCGATGAACCGATGTAACCGATTTTGATGTAGTTCTTTTTTCTTTGAAAAGTGCCATAATAGAAAGTTCTCAGCTATATTTCAATAAAAAAAGCGTAGGCCTATTAAAATACTATAACCTCAAAACTAGTTATATATAAATTTTAAAACGCATGAAATAAAAATTCAATTAAACATTTTAAAAACCCCCGGCAAAAAAACCTTTAACAAGTAGAGGAAATGAATTGTTTTGTATTGGCTGCAACTAAATGCTATTCGGTTATTTAGCGATCCCAATTGTATGAAACCCAAACCGACTACACATATAATTTCTTCTTTTTTTAAAAGTTTTTTTTTATTTAATTTTTATTAACTGTATGCTGGAGAAGGTTATTGAAAAATAGCAAATGGAACTTGCCAATAAAGGATTGTTAAACCAAGTTCACGTAGGAGGATCACAGAATGGCATAAAAGGTACATGATGCTTTTACAGACGACCTGGCAATGGTTCCTAGGAACACAGAAACACCAGTACTACAAATGGACGTGTTAAAAAACCAAGAAGACAAAGCAGGACTAGAGACTCCTTCAAGAAAACTGAATACCTACATAACGAATATCAAAACAGCCCCGCGTCACTTAAAGACAAAAAACGGAAAAATTGGAAAAGTTTACAGCTTCAAGTACCTCGGACAGATAGGCCTAATACGACCAGCGGAAAACAGCAGACAAAGAAGGATGACCGGTGCTCAAAGACAAGCCACCAGTATAATTGTGTGATAAAACGTGTGTGTCTGTAGGCTTACGTGAGTGCCTTAGAATAACCGTGAAAGCTGGTTGAAAGGAAACAGAGAAATTTGAGAGAAATATCCTTCGCAAGATAATGGGTCTGAAAATTGTACCCTAGAAGGACAATATAGGCCACGCGGTCGAGAACAACTGTACAAGGGAAATGAACGATTTATGGAACCGATTAAAAAAAGAAGACTAAAATTTTACGGACTTCTGAATAGAATGGATGACAAAACACATTTTTAAGACACTGGACAATAGACCTAATGTTTGTTTACGAGTGACTGCATCCAGGAGCCTCCAAAAGGGAGTATAGAACATGTCAAGATATGTCGGATAAATGGTTCAAAGAAGCCACAAAGGATATTTAGAAAACCGGAATAAATTGAGAAAACAAAATGAACAGAAGAAAGAAGACACCCCTACAGTGAACGAATGCTGAGAATGTGGGCTAAAAAAGAGCTTCCAGAAACATCTGTAATCACCTTACGTGGTATAAAATTGGCCCTATACGGAAAACATTGAAATCAGTCTTGCTTAAGGTTTATGACCTGAAAATGTAAATGAAATTGAAATAGTGAATTATTGTTTAGGCTAGCGCACGAGTCAAATGTAAAATGATTGCTATTGTTAGTTAAGTTAGTTATTGTACTTTTGTAATGAGGCAATTTAATTGGAATAGCCAAAGTGAAACGTACAAGACGAAAGGAGAGCCTCATCATTTCATAGGCCTATACAATGATAACCCTATAAGGTGCTTCCTTAGTAAAAATGAAATGATCTCCTGGTAACACTATTACTCGTATTATTGATTTCAAATATCACAGCAGCCACTGAAGAATTTACTCAACAGTTGTTACGCCGACCGGGTCCCGACAAAGCAGTCATCGACGCACTACTGCCAGGGAAGAAGATGACGTCTCCGCTGAACGAGGAAACGCCGTGTCGTCCACCACCTCGACAGGCGAAACTACCACCGCACAGCCGGCCACCAACCGACTCTTCCCACCTAGAAGCCACACTTGAACGGCCCTTTCCCATGCTACTCATGCTCGCCATCCGATGACGCAGCCTTCAGTTGATGGCTTCGTATTTCAGCAACAGATTACAACGCGTACAGATAAATGATGTAAATAAAAACGTGACCTCTCCTACTTCAATATGATTGATGGAGACGTTCCGTGTCGTTCCACACTAGCAGCATTGTTTTTCTGCTGTTTATGAGCCACCTGCCAAACATGTTCCACCTGTTACACCTGTTCAACCTTACCAAACATTACTTTACGCCGATCAAAGCACAAACAATCACGAAAAACTACTTACAAAAACCCAAATAGTTGTTGATTTATGGTAGAAATGAGTGGAGCCAACAATTTTTGTCTTCTTTTTATAGGGCCTAGTTGACTCGAGTCATGAATGAAATAAATCTTGTCCGGCAGTCGCAGTAACCTACACCCGCTGGACCAAACGGAGCCAAAGGGTCGTTTAAAACTATTAACATAATCAGTACTCTTCCTAAACGTAATGGTTACGCATACGAAAATAACAGTCCGGTGTCGATGAGTATTAGGCCTAAGTATACTTCAACCGGTTCTCGGATCGGTCACCGGGATAACTGCTGTTCAAATCCATCACATACAGTATTCGCCTTTTGAACTATTTATGAGACAATCGCTTACACTGACTCTCTCTTCCGCTGGGATGAACAAATTAAGATGCTTTGTCAGCGTTTGAGCAAGACTATTTACACTTTTAAAAAACTGCGAGTGGTACTGTACAGAATGAAAGTTTAGAAACAGTGTGTTACTCATCTATAGTGGAGTCCCTTGTAACCCTACGGAATGGTAGGTCGAGTGGGACCTATTAGACACAGATAGACGACTGCCTAGGGAAGTGCAGCTTTTCGGTGATTGTGGTGAGTGGTGGGTGTAAAGGCACAATGTCAAAGAGATTCCAATTAGGAAGGAAGGAGCCATAAACATAAAGGCAGAAGACGACCACCGCTACTGCTACTACACTGCACTACAAATACCCACCTAATCCATAATAGGCCTACTGGCACAAAACGCTCTTTGTCACCAACATCTTTAAATTGCTCCCCCCCCCCTTCGCACGTAACAAAACTTAAATTATACACCTTTTACTAAGGCAATAGTCACTTGAGTCACCCATTGAGTTTGCCCTTGTTTGCAACGACTGGTAAAGGGGGAAGAGCATCAGTGCGCATGCGCCGCGACTGCTTTAATTTACTATACCCAGAGCATAGAGGCTATGCTGTATGTTATATCCGCGATATAACATACAGTATATCGCGGAACCTTTTGTAGGTTAACGGTACGAATATAACTGTTTGTTACTGTAAACAGAAATGTTAGTTTCTCGAAAACGTGGGAAAACTATTCACAGTGCTGAACGAAATCTACTAGTAATATGCAGTGTAATCAAATTCTGTGAAGATAAAGCTAAACAAAAATGCCTTTTAATGCCTCTTAACAAAAGCCATGAGCGAGTGGCTAACTACTGTGATGTTTCTCTTTCCGCAATTCGAAAAATAAACAAGGAAATTAAAGAAGCTATTCTTTAACAGTTTTGTCGACACCTGGTAAAAAAAGGAAGCGGTTAGGTAGACTAATGAGACTAATAGTGAAGACGCCCGCTGGTGACAGAGATCTTCAGACAAAGAAGGCGATTCATTCAAAGAAAATTTGTTCTAATGGAATAAGGTAGCAGCTGGTAATAACAGTAAATCAAACATTTCTAGTCGAGTAATTAAGCTATACCCAATATTACACGTTAGATTTATTTCTTATAAGGTTTCTGAAGAAAATTTTCTCGGATTAAACCACAGCTTACAAAATGTATCTAGAAACTGCACGGTACTAAAATGTACGAGTAGTGTCTGACTGTTGAGGTTGGCAGCACTGGAAATATTTCACTTGCCTTCCTCACAGCCCATCCATACGCAAAAGGCAATCTCGTGACTTCAGTAGGCCTATATATAGAAACGGTTTAGTATCAAAATTAAGTTTTTTCACTCGCTAATTTTTATATAGCCTACAGTCTATTTTTCTAGTTCATTAGATTAAATCGTTTGGTTTTTAAATTTATTATAATTTTAGACTGCAGTTTTTTTTAGTAATCGTATAACTGTTAATATTTGCATGATTTTAATTTTCTGTATTATTGTTTGGTAAATAAGATGCATGGCCTATTAGACTTGAAGACGGTATTCTTTTAAATATTTCAGATATCGTATAATTTTTGAAACGTGTTCGTTTTAAGCTGTAGCGTCGTTTGTAAGTTTCTACTACACCGAGAATATTGTAGAAAATAATAAGGGAATAAATAAAGTTGCTATTATTTTGCTAAATAATGTGGGCCTACAATAGTACGTAGGCATAGGCATATATAGGCCTAAATAGGCCTAAATTGGTTGTAAATCAGTGGACAGCGGATACGTCGTGTAGGGCTACATGTTTTTAGTGCACGGAATGTCATGGTTGTTATTACAGTAGGCTATGTAGGCCTATCGCTGCTATGCCATTACAAGCATTTAATTACGAGCACACGTATCATTAAGTTGGCCTATTTAGATGTCATTCGTCAGTTGAATTGCGCAATTTCGCTGACGCGAGCAGCAACAACAGGTGCCCTAAACCAAATTTTACTGAATCGTAATATAAGATACGCCTATTTGACTTTTTCCTGTTGTGAAGGAAGTTGTAGGGTTGTGCGAGGGAGGTTTACACGCACACAATCCACCTACCATAATAATATGAGTTTCTGTATCGATAGGCGTTTGAGTTTTTGTCGGTACACAAGTAGGCTTTCTATAATGATCACGGCTTACGTGATCGGGTGTAGCTACACGACCGCCTGACTCAGGAGAGCCAGCACCGACATGCGCAAAACATTTGCAACCTTCATTCACCAAGCTCTACCAATGACGTAACGACAATTTCAAGAAATGAAGAATCCAGAACGAATGTTCACAAAAATAACTTTACGGACTAAGAAACTGCATTGTTTTGGGTAGAAAAACATGCGAACATTTCTGCAGACTGGAAAATTAAAGCGAACGCTGTTCGAACTGAAGAAAAGAAAATATTCTAATGATCACACTGCGAAACATACCGTTCACTGACTGTCAAGCATGAAGGCTTTTTAAAGGAGAACCCGGCACCGGCACTCTGCATCGACTCAATGACAGGTTTCAATGTGACTAATGAAAGAAGCTGCAATTTTAAATTAAATTATAAAAACAAGAAGAACACTATTTTTAATGTATACGCCGCTTTCAATGAGAACGATCAAAGAAATACGCAACAGGTAGAAGCGTTCTGGGACCAGCAATAAAATTAACTGCAGAGAGCAGCAAAGACCGACATCCCAATTTTAGGTAGTGAAAAGGATTCCGGAACGTTGGCACAGCATGAACTGACGTGTTTCTACAGATTAACAGAGTAAGTTCAAAGACCTAGATGGCTTAAGCAAACAAAAGCTAAGCTTGGACCTACTTACTATTCGGAGTACCTTTTCGCTGAAAAAGGAATGAAAGCTACTGCGACATTTTTGTAGACGCAATGAATAATTGGAAGATCTTTATTTTTAGGCTTCATATCTCCCTGCCACTCAAACATTGAAGCTAGAAAGTCAACTAGCCGATCAACTGTGGAAGTTGTCTGAGGAAATACATCAGCAATTGATAGCTCTAAGTAACGGAAATCGGTGAATCCATTAATTTTCATTATCACGTAAACCAGTAGGATTACTGAGAAAATTTTGGCGAGCACGTGACGGCGGCGGTTTCTTCAGTAATTGATTCTGTCCGTTAACCTGACTACAAGGACGATGAGCTAGCTGATCGTAGCCACGTGTACGCAATACTGCTAAAGTGAAGGAGGCGGTGCGATCACGGACTGCTTCGGCCTAAAATAAAAAGGGAAAAAGTTTTAAAAATTTGAATCGAAGACTTACCAGGTACTGAAGGTAAATGGGGTTGTGTGGACAGCCACAGCTTCAGCTGATGGATGTCGCTAGCCGATGACCTGTCTGCTTCGCCCACTTTCATTGGCGTTTCCATTCTTCTCTTCTCGCCTGTTACTGTTATCACTGCTTATCACCCGTCTGAAACGAAACAACATTTCTACATGACGCGTGAACCATTCATTGCTAAACATTTATAAGTTCCGTAGTTTTCGACAAGACGGTAAAACTAGCGACTGAGGTCGAAAAACGATTTTCTTAGGTTTCATGAGAATCTACTCGTTTCGATAAACAAATACAATTAAAAAATAATGTTTGGCAAACTAAGCTCTGGAGAAAAATTGTACGAAATGAAAATTGTAAAATTTTTAACTGTCTTCACTTTAGGCCTACTATTAAAGACATTATTGGAATAATAATTGCAATATTAATTTTTACTAGATGAATTATTATAATCCTTTCCTAAACATAGATCCAGAAAATTTTTTATACTTAACATAACTAAAAGGAAAAATTTTAATTAAAAGAAGACGGGTTGCTATTCTCTTTCTGAAAAGACTCTTCTTAGCTATTCCCATATCTTTGGTTTAATTTATGTAAAAGAAGAAAAATTGACTTAAAATTTTAAAAGAAATTGAGTTTACTTAGGCGTACATTTTAAACAAATAGCAGAAAGGGACCTCGAAAGTCAATCGTTTTTACTCTAGATAGCTGAAGACAATGTCCAATGATGATCGAAGCTACATCGTAGATAAAGTCTTTAATAAACTCAAAGAATAAATGCGGAGAGCACGGAGCAGTTGTTCCGTCAAAAGCAGGAATTGCTCCTCTAGAACTGAACACAAGCAGCCCAACGCTGCATCGTGTAACCTACTTCACCAGTCTATTAGGCCTACTCTGCATACTTCATTCACAATGTTATTATCATACTGCGACACTTATCTCTAAGGTCCGTTTCAGGCTCTGGTTAAGTTAAATTTATTAACACACTATCGTTTAAAATCACAAACAAATATTATTAAGCGGTATAAATTACAAATACTACAATTAAATTACTAATAACCAACTAATTACAAAAAATTGAAACGTAAACTTAAGCAATTACAAGATTTTTTTTATACTTAGTAAAACAAGGCCCTACTTACGAAATTGACGACCTCTTTTGCGGGTAAACGCCGCTTGACCACCCTGGGAGGAGCGAGTGGTGCCGCTCACGCTCACCTGCACTACAGATACCCAATCTGTGGGGTGTGCGAGGTCGGAGTAAAGGGCTCTGCTTTGTGGGGGTGATGTGTTATCAGGTCTATACGTGTTTACAATATGCGGTGGATCTCTCTCGTACACAGAGTCACTCACTAACTGACAGAACAAAACTCGTCTATGGCCGTTCAAAGACATAACTCCAAAACAGCGTGCTCCCTGATATAAATGAAGCTATGGAAGCCACGAGAAGTACAGAGATTTTCGATACAATAATAAAAATACAAGTTTTTACAAAACGTAAGCTCATTATAACTGAATAGAAAGGTTACAGAAAGAACCAATTATATAAATATATACCCGACTCATTTAGGTAGCCGTACAACAAAAGGCTGACCTATAGCAACATAACCGACATAACCATTTGTGTGTTAGCCTATATTTCTATTTCTTAGAAACCCTATTTATTATTTACATTAACACCTTTTGAATCACGGTCCTTCTCGAGAACTCTCCAACACTCTTTCCTTTTAGATATTGTCACGATACTTTTTGATCTTTACGTCAAGGCCTACCGCTGCTTCCAACTTACTTTCCTGGTCATACCCAGCGAGACGCTTGGTTCTTGTAATCAGACAGCAAACGCAATGGAGAACGTTTGTTCCAGCCCACGAACGAGTAAGTTCAGATCATCCGCCTTTGTTGTAAACACAGCAGATGGACGCCAGCACATGTGACAGAGACTCATCTACACTTTGCTTTGTACGCGTATTAGGCCTACTTTCAGGAGGTAAACTCGTGGCTGAAGCCAACTAAACTTGTGAAACTTGTAAACTTGTGGCTCCTCGTACCCGGGGTGTCGCGAGGAGTAGACTCCTCACTGAACACGCCTCCCTCATCCCCTTCCTTATATTTAACCTTCGAATTCAAATGATCAAAGTTGCAAACGGGCCAGAAAATATCTTCTCGCTCCGGTTTGCTTTTAACTTCTCAACAACTGGACAAGGAAAATGGATTTGGGCAAAAGGATTACTAGTATTAATCGGTTTAGATTTAGCCTTCCAACGCCCTTTTACAACATTCCTGAGCCTACGTAAACCTAAGCCCCATCTGTTTTGCCAGCATAGAAAAATCCATCGGGTGTGGAATGATGGAGATGTAACTGTAACGCCTCAGTGAAAAAAGAAACAAACGAAAGGCACCAACCGAGGTGAACAAATAAAAAAACACATTAAAAAATAGATAAAAATTAGGAAGCGTAGAATCGTGGTTGCGACGGGGAAAAACATGAATTAACAAGAGTAATAGATGCACAAAATAAATTTTTAATAATAAAACAAATCATTAATTAATAAAAAAATATTTGCATATTAAAAAAAAATATACCAAGCTACAGTTTTGTGGATGGCCCAAAATTTTACCAAAAGGTTTTATCCAAACAATATCAAAATTTACAATAGTTAGTCTAATTTCAAAAACACAATATAAAAATTTAATTAATGCAAAAATTATCAATTTCATAAAGAAAAAAATTAACAATTGAATATTATAATTTTTTACAAAAGAAAAAGTGGAATCTTTCCACGTCAACAGAAATTAACAAGAAATACAGATTTTAAAAGGTGGTTGCACCCGCAGAAAACCTGTTTTAAAAAAAAATTAAATATTGTGCTAGCATTAAATATAGTGTTGTCGACAACCCCAAAAAAATTTATTAGTAGATTTTAGGTGAGACATAGCATATAATAAGAAAATAACCATCAAAATTACATAATTAGATACATAATTACATAAGATTACATAATTAGATTAGTTTATTAAAATTACATAATTATTAAAAAAATTTAAAAAAAAATTTAACTTTTCAGTTTTTTTATAATTTTTACAAAACTAAATAAAGAAGAACACGGGAAGCCCCAAAAAAGAAGTAGCCTAGTAGAAGTAGGCGATAAGGCGATACACCTTTTTACACATGTACGAGGGGGTACCCAAAAGTATCCGGAATAGCTCTGCTGTGGGCGGAGCTTGTGCAGTACAAATTCCCGCCACTAGGCTGCTTGTAGCGCTACTCATTGCCAGTTCAATGCCATTTTGTTCGTTGATCTAGCTTGTTCTGTTCTCGTGCAGTGATTGTTCTCGCTAGTGCTGTTTTGTGCTCGTGTCGTTTTTCATGATGGCAAGTTTTAATGAACAACGTGCGGCTGTGAAATTTTGCTTCTTGCTCGGTAAAAACGCCGCGGAAACTGTTGTAATGTTGAACACAGCTTACAAAGACGACGCTATTGGAAAAACCCAAGTGTACGAGTGGTTTTTGCGCTTTAAAAATGGCGACATGTCGATTGAGAACAAACCTCGTTCTGGACGACCGTCGACTTCCCGAACAGACGAAAATGTTGTGAAAGTGAAAGAAATTGTACGAATAGACCGACGACAGACCATTGACCAAATATCACAGGTTAGTGGGTTATCTTGGAGCTCAGTCCAACGCATTTTAACAGAAGACTTTACAATGAAAAGAGTCGCTGCCAAGTTTGTGCCTCGGGTTCTGACAGACACTCAAAAGGAACGTTGAATTGAAACGTGTAGTGATTTGAAACAACAGCTAGAAACTGATCCAGATTTCATGTCAAAGATCATTACGGGTGACGAGTCTTGGTGCTATGGGTACGACCCAGAAACCAAACAACAATCCAGTCAATGGAAGACTTCATTATCACCCCGACCAAAAAAAGTCGTCAAGTCAGATCGAACATCAAAACAATGCTGATTTGTTTTTTTGATGTGAGGGGAATTGTCCATTCAGAGTTCGTTCCACCAGGCCAGACGGTAAATCAAGCTTTTTATCTTGAAGTGTTAAGAAGACTACGAAACAGCATTCGTCGTAAAAGACCTAATTTGTGGCAGACAGGGGACTGGTTTTTCCACCACGACAACGCGCCTGCACACACGGCAATCTCGGTTACCCAGTTTTTGGCGAAAAACGGCATGGTTTTGCTACCACACGCACCGTACTCACCCGATCTGGCTCCGTGTGATTTTTTCTTGTTCCCACGCATGAAAAGGGGCATGAAAGGTCTCCGATTTAACAACGTTGATGATGTCAAGAAAAAAACGACGGATGAGCTGGCAGCCATCACTGAAGAGGAGTACAAAAAATGTTTTGAACAGTGGAAGCACCGGTGGGACAAATGTATTAGTTGTAATGGAGAGTATTTTGAAGGGGATAAGGTTCTTTTGTAAAAAAATTAAAAATAAATAGTTTTAAAAAATAATTCCGGTTTCTTTTTGGTACCCCCTCGTATAAAAGTAGATTTAACCAGAAACATCCAAAAACTGCTCGATGAAGATATCCAAAATATATATATATTAAAAAGGTACACTACCAAATCAAATTTTAAGAAAAACAGGTAAAAAAAATAATAAACCACCTCGCGATCCAACGCAAGAAATCAGAATAGATCAGCAGTTTCGCACCATAATGCAATAAAATTTTAAGATTTCATATCAGTTGAAGATCCATTTAATAAATTTTAAATTTTTTGCAATTCGAAGAATAAGCCATCAAAATAAACGGATAAGCAGATATAAAAGTAGAACCACTTTTATTTTACTCGTTTTTTTATCATAATTTCAGCCAAATACTTTAAATCAGAATAAGAATCGGTCATAAAACTCCCATCTGAAACCCTGGAAGACAAGTTCCAAGCAATATATAGTTCAAGCACATACAAAACATAGTTTCAAAAAAACCCCATTTACCAAAAAAAAAAAACTAAAAATAAAACCCCAAAACAACAAAATTTAAATAACAATAATATTGAATTTAAATTTAGAAAACAAAAAATTAGTTTCTTTTTGTATAAGAAAATAGACTTAATAAAGCCTGAGATAACAGCTTGGAAACATGCACCAAATAGTCGGTGTAAACATTTAGAAAGTAAGAAACAACTAGGCCTACGCCACACCGACTATGAAACCAAGCCTTATAATAAAATTAACAAAAAACAAGCCAGGTAAAATCGGCAGCGGAAATAGTAAAATAAAAATTTATTAGTAAAAGAATTACAATATATATATATATATTAAAAATATTTACAAATTTGAGTAGTAAAAAAAAATATGTTGGATAAACTAGGCCTGGCTGCCAATGTAAAAATTAATCAGAAAAAAGAAATAAAGAAACAACCCACCTGAAGACAGGGTACAAGACGAGCAGACATCTCAAAATAAAATTAATATAATAGATTTTAAGTAAAAATTTTGGAAAAATAATAATTTCAGAAAGTACATTTTCATCTAGTAATAAAACCAAATATCATAGGCCTATAGAGCAAAAGTACAAGACAGAGTGAGCATCGAAAAAAAGACAAAGAATATCCCTATCCTTAATTAACAGATCGACAGAGATAAGTGACGTCAACCCGCAGATAAGAAACATAAAATTTACATTTTAAAGAGATAAGGAACTTTTCAATAAATAAGCTAGATAAAAGAAAAGTACAAATCAAAACCAGACAATTTAATTTAAAACAAGACAAAATGAAAAAATAAAATAGATGACTTTCAAGCCAAAAGCCACTACTTTGTAACACAGCAGGGTGTTAGGGTGTTGCTTAACATACACGCCTGTCTGTTATCTATATCTAGGTTATTCAACAACTTTTAAATAATCAATGAATGCATTAATTTAGGCAAAATATTACAAAATAACAATAAAATTTCTGTCTAGGTTTCAAATTGAAACTGTTACCGCGCGACGTAGCTTCTAACAATAATTGTTCTAATTGTTCAGGTAGTATGCCTTTCTTTAATGTAAACGCTAAAACTAGACATTTCAATTGTACATAAATACAAAAGAACAGTGTAGTGGTACAGTCACTAACTGACGCTAAAGTAAGAACCGCAGAAAAATGTTTAAAAAGAAAGTCGTTGATTCTTTCATTTTCTGTAATATTTGTTAAACAAAGTGATTTTTAGTATGGAAATAGTTTTTTACTGCCTGTATCTGACAAATATTTTGAGCGATCCGGCAATTTGGAAATTGTTCATTTGAAATTTTCTGAGGATTTTATTGCAACTCGTTAGCCAATAACGTAAACTCTTGAATTATACCAAATACCCGGGAAAATTTTGGAAACGAATTAAATAATAACGTATGGTTTCAGTAAGATGGGGCACCAGCTCATTTTTATCTAAGAGTACCACAAATTTTAAACGAACGATTTCCAAGTCGCTGGATAGGTCGCAGTGGAGCCATAGAATAGCTTGCCAGGTTCTCACAGTTGTCTTTTACCGAATGCTGTATTTTGGGGTACCTGAAACATATGTTTACCGAACATATCCTGCAGACATTAACAAATTGAGAAGACAAAAATGCCCGCCTACTGTTCGGGTACTCCCGTGCCACTTACAGACGATCCTAAAAAATCCTTCCGAACCCTACCGTTTAATAATTCAACCGCCAAAACCAAAACCCCTCCCTAGCATCTAACGCAACCACCTACCAATAAAGTGTTTGTTCAATGTCTTCTACAACTGCACTCCTCCCTCCCTGCCAGCCCTGAAATTCCCCAATTAGAATTCCACAGCGAACATTGACTTCACTTACTCATCTTCACTTAAGTCAACAACTACGTATTGTGAAGGAGATTTTAACAGATACGACATGTCAGCAGTCATTTGTCGTCACAAATGACCGACTGCTAAATGGAAAAGCAGTCTGACGTAATGCGCTCTATTCGCACGTTCTATCTAAACAATAAACAAATATCGGTCTCTAAATCGGTTACATAGGCGTAGCCCTAAAACGATCTCATAAAAAATCTTTGCAACGCCCAAATCTTTTTGACGCCAGACTTGCCCACCAAAACTCACCACCGCCCTAGTTACCGCATCAAATTTCCCATTCATTTTTAGTTATTAACCTTTCCCAAACACTATTAACTCGAACTCAGCCGTAACAGCAGTCAGGCACGGCGGCGAGTACGCCTATACGCTTTTGTGGTCTCGATCGGCACCACTCCTAAACACCAACACTTTCCTCATATCGGTATTTAAGTACTTAGGCCTAAGTACTTAAGCCCGACCAGAAAAAGGAATAGGCTAGTGGGACATATCTTAAGAGATCGGTGTAGGCCTACTGGTCTATCAATAATGGAGGGTAATACCGAGGGAGTGAATTGTAGCCTAGGCGGGCATCCAATGATTAGAATATTTAAAGCAACTTAGCTACGGAACATTTATGGTGTCTCAACACGACTTTCAATGAGGTACCTAACCACATTTTGCCCCGGTTACTATTGTTATAATAATATATAATATTATAGTGTTATAATAATGTTGCTGCAGGTTTGGTCAATTATTGTGTTATAAAATTAGTTAAATTAGAAAATGTATCGTGAGTGGATAAGTAATTAGCTTATTTTATTATTTTAAAAACCATTGTAAAATTTGTAACTTGGAAACTATGTGGGTGTGAATAAAAAAAAATTAGGGTGTTGCAGGTATGTAGATATGAAACGGCTTGCGCAAGATAGAACAGCTTGGAGAACGCATCAAACCAGTCGAGAGACTGATGACAAAAAAACTTAGTCCCATTTCGCACAATATATTGTGACGGTAACGGTAAATCGTGACAAACTTTTTTTTTATTTATGTTGCGTATGCTGATGCATGAGATCTGTTGTCACGATTAACATAATACATTTACTTTCACGTTATTTGCATTACAACCATGGGGGGGGGTCCACGCTACTACCGCGTAGGCCTATTAGCCTAAATGCCACTTCGCTTGTGTCACTGTCCGCCGGCCGATGCAGCATCGTATTTCAGATTGTTTTATTTTGCATTTAGCCACGTTAAAGTAACAATTTTAACGGTTTTTTAGCGTACATTTTTGGGGGTGTAGCAGGCATAATTATTGACCCAAACTATGTAGCTAACGCAAAAAACGGAGTATTTTAAATTTAACCGTTAAATTTAATTGTAATAGTAAATTATTTGTTCAATTTTGACCGTTAAAATATTGTGCCGACGGAAGTCATAAAATTTTATATATACCTATGTTAGAGGTGAAAGAGTAAATACACACAAGCCGTTCGTTAACCGTTAAAAATGTCATCAACCGAAATTGAACTGTGATCAGCTGAATTGTTGTTCCCTTCGAAGATGACAGCTAAATTGCCGACTAACAACTTGCGAAATTTGCAACGTATTTGTCACACGTGCCACGCAAAGAACGGGATGAAGAGATTGTATTTGACGATACCTGCACCGGGGGACGAAATACAAGACGGTTTCAGTGGAAGTGGAAGTGGACATCACTTGCCGCCGCCACTCTAGTACGCCCATACCGTCTACATTTCATATTTCACGTGTAATTTATTAGCGGTTTTAGTTTATAATAATATTTTTACATTGTATTTATAACGTACGTTTTTCACAATCGATATCGTCAACTTTAATCAGGTTTCTACGTAAAAACTTACTACATAAAATTTATATAATTTCTGTATTTTTATATGCGAATATATTTTTTATGTTAGATTTTCTTGTTAATGAAATAGGATAGGCTACTGTAGGCCTATATTAGGCCGATACGCCTATCATTAATATTACCGCTCCCTACATCACTTCTCATTTTATACTTTCCAATCGATGACTACCACCACCACCACCACCACTAAGGCCTAATACTCATACGTTTCATCCCGTTGTGGCTGGCAAGATTTGCGTTACAAATAAGGCAATCGCTTACGGCCGGTTCAGTCCCGGTGGTTGATTTCAATGAAGAAACAGGCGACATTTATTCTTTTATAAACGACAGTACCTGTAATGAAATGAAAACAAGGACATTACGCCAAGTTAAACAACCGAGTGGTTGCCTGCCTCTTTAGTAGGCTAACCGGGCCTAGTTAGGCTGCATACTATTAAATAGGCCTACTATAGCAGTAGTAGTAAGTACGTCCAGCGCAGCCACTCTTTTAATAGCTACATTGTAACCCTACAATCTAGTTTTCTGTTACTTTTTTTTTTTTTTTTTTTTTTAACGTCCGACTGTTCTGCAATTACTGCTAATGCAGACGGTGAATGATGGAATGATTTTTGTAACGTATGAAAAAATGCCGTGCCTGAATGGGATTCAAACCCAAGACCGCATGATGAGAGGCGAGCACGTTACTTCTGTTACTTAGGCCTTCCTAAACGAACATGGAACGTATGCCCATAACATTTATTTCACATTCGTTAACTATAGAAAAATGTATCGGCTGCTCGGGAGGACCTCTCAACAGTCAACCTTCAATAAATTGCTTCTATACAAGCAACTGCTGAAACCGGCACGGACCTGCGGCTGCAAAAAAGGGAGCTACATAAATGCTATCCGAAGGTTTGAAATCAGAGAGGCTAAAAACACTGTAAACGCTCCATGGTATGGCCGCAACAGCGACATCCATCGTGACTTGCAAGTTGATAGGCCTACAGTAGCAGAAGAAGTGTGCGAGTATGCCAAGAAACACGAACATCGTCTTCACGATCATTTCAACTGTTGGATAGTAGTATAGACCTGATAGCAGCTGTTAGGCGACTGAAAACGACCACCGAGTATGAAAATAAGTTACATACATTTATTATACATATAGCCTACATACATTTTCTCTTTGGTCGTAACAAAGTTAAGTTTTAAACAATGCGGTATTTATCAAAGAAACAGCTACTTTAGTTTAATATACCATCCCCCGATGTCGAAATTGCTTTTCTGTTTCGTAAAAAATAAGTATTTTTATGAAATGACTAAAAATTGTCAATAAATTGTTTGAGTTGAATCTAATTTAACCGTGTCGCCCGGAAAAATGAGCCAAAAAGTGACATTGTTCATTATTCCTAGATAACGGTAATAGCTAGACACAAATGTTACGTATAAAATTTGTTCCTTTTAAAAATACCTTTAAAGTGATATGCCACACAACGTACCTTGCCATTTAAAATTTTTAAGTTACGGCCATTCTGATTTTTCCAAAACCAGTTTTGGGACACTCGACCGAATTCTACCGAATACAGTCATGCGGCACGTCGTTTGAAAGCATATTCAATTCTGAGTAAAATGAAATTGAAAATTAACAGTTAAGTTCACGATGTGCTTCCGTAAAGGCCAAAATTTGAAACGAATTTTTTGAAGTTTTGGCCGCCGTTTTGAAATGGATGAAGATATTTGGAATTTTCTTTTACCGGATTAAATGTTAACTTAAAGATCTCTCAAACTGTGCCAGAAAACATACACGTTTACATTTGAAAATGACGAGATTCGAACACAGATTTCAGTTTCGGCACAACCTGCTCATTCAAAGCGGACGAAAATATTTTTATCAAGTAGCCGAAGGTTACATAATTAGGACATATTTTTCCGTATCATTCTATGTCACTCCGTTTTCCTGTAATACATTTGGGACACCTTATCTGCCTCGCCCGGTGGTAGTTATACGTTCACGTACTATAATTAATGTTTAAATATTAACAATAGGATTAAGTTATAAATTTAAGAAATTAATATGTTTACGGAAGACACTAGGCACCAGTGGGGCATTAATATCGCTAAAGAAAAACTGTTCGTTAGTTTTAAGTAACTAGTTACAGTAAAAATATTTAAAAAATAATTTGCATTCTCTCTTGTCTTTTATCAAATAGCCAAGAAAATTTATGTTTTTGTGTTAGCTTTAAAAATTAAATTATTACTGGAAATACACGTTTACCGATTGCTGTCTGTGTGTGTGTGTGTGTGTGTGTGTGTGTGTGTGTGTGTGTGTGTGTGTGTGTGTGTGTGTGTGTATGTGAACAAGTTGAAACTTGGAACTTAAATTAAATACCACGAGGAGACGCGGACTCGAACATTTTCAAAAACTCAGTTAATAGGAAGTAGCAATTTATTCGTGCAATTTTCACGTCTTTTGCAATTTTCTCAAAAACAGTTCCATCGATTTTAATTTAAATCTTGTCATTCATTGCATTTTTGGCCCTAGAAACAGGTGTATGCGTCGACATGTCTGGGTAAATTTATGGGGAGGCTGTGCTCTGGTGGTATGCTTTTTTTAAGGATTGCAGTATTTTCGGGCAAAAGCTAATATAACTTGAGTTGTAGAAAATTAAAAATCCCACAACTTTTATTTCAAGAGTTTTTTCCACAGCGCTCATTGCTCATTGCTATCGATAAAAAAAGAGAATTTTTTGTAATGTGGCTAAATATTTTCTGTAAAACTAGGTCAAGAAATAAATTTCGTTGTGAATTAACAGCATCATGGATTCGGTGACGGTAAACATAAAAGATGTTTTTCAAAATTCAAAACTACAAACCTATTGTCCGAACTGTTTAATTTTACATATAGGGCTGCTGCTCATGAAAGTTGGTGCTGTTAAAAGTGAGAATCGTGTGGAGTTTAATACTGTCACATTTTTACCGGTCGTATCAACGAAAGAGGACGTTAGTCACCGGATATGGAACGATAAAGAAAATGAATGACACACGTTTTGGTCATTTGAAGATCTTGTAGTATGGCAGTTGTTAGATTTTTCGTGTCTGTTAATTTTTTTAAATGGACGTTTGCCATGAGGTGACACCGATACAGGTTTTCAAATAGAACATTGTTTCGCTTTTCGACTTTAACCGAGTAAACGCAGAACGAAAAAAGTGTTTTGGTTGTGAAAATCGTAAGTCTGTATTTTCTGGAAATGTTTCTGAGATTTTTCGTGTAATTAGGCCTATAAGTTGCAGCTGAACACATTGCATCTTAAATGAATGTTAAGATGGAAAAATATTGCCTTTATACGTTACTCTTTTTATTTCTGTGATTTTTCTTTCGTTAATTTTGCTCCAAAATAGGCCTAGGCCTACACCTTACATGTGAAATTTTCAGGAGGCGGATTATCGAATGACAACTGCCACCCACCCAAATAAATATCCGTTTCCCAAATGTAGTAATCGAGGAAAATTTCAAAAACCCCCGCCCGGGCGTCAAGTTAGAGAACAAATTTTAAATTGTTCAGTCCATCGGAGCGGGAGCGGGGTAGATCCGCGTGAAATGGATCGAGTAGGCCTACAGACAGATAAATAGACGGATAAAGCCGACTTGATAGTCGTCTGGTAGATATTACAAAATCCTGCCCGATAAACCCATTTCCAGTTGTTTTATTAATATTACATTTTTCGCTATCATTTTAAAAACTGCTTTTTCCCGTTACAGTAATCGTTGTAATGCTCGGTTACGCTGGGCGAACATTTTTCATTTTCAGCCACATCTACTAAAAAACCGTCGTCTGCTCACATCTGCTACAAGAAAATCGCAAAATGAATCCAATTTTGTCGAGTTAAGCGATGGATGACAACATGTTCAGTGGTTCAGTGGCTCAGTGGCTCTGCTGCTACGCTTCAAACAAAAACCATCATGGAATAGGATTAATGAATAAGCAATCAAGTAATTATATTGTAATCAATATGAATACCGGACCTAAGTTTAGCTATAGGATCAGCCGCCGAGAGATTTCACTGGAATTGTGAATCAGGTGCAGTGCATACAGATACGCCTACCACTGACTCGCTCATAGTTAGAATTTGGCGCTTGCGGGTTAACAAATTATCATAGTGAATGTTTTCTGATGTTTTCTGAAATTTAAAAATTCTGTCCAAATACCAACATTAAAATCACTTTTCCATATTTACAGCCACCAGGTGACTGTAAATTTAACGAAAAAATGTAATAAACAAAAAGTTGAACTAATAATATAAACGCTACGATTTTTGTATTTTCATTTTTCTGACCAATGACGACACTAGAATTTGTAATTTTCCTTGAAAACTGCAACGAAATCACCGGCGTATTATTGCGGCAACAATGTCGCCTACCGAATTATATCGACAAAAAGCCCTCGGTAATATTTCGACACGATGAGAGAATGCGAAGCTTAGCGGGCGAGGATTGCCGTTTAATAATAAAATAAATTATATCTTAAAATGCACTTACATTAACGAATCGTCTGGACAAAGTGAAATACGACTGAAGGAATGTTGAAGGCGCATGAAAAGTAAAAGTCGATCGAGTTGTCCAGGTGGGAAGTGATAGGTTAGATGAGCAGGTTGCAAGTGTGTGCGCGTATACTACCCGCTCGACCACGTTATAGGCCCGATGTTGATCGAATCTTTTAACTACTAACCGACAACTGACCGTGGTCGTAGTAGACCCTACCACATCGCACATCCCCCCCACACAACATCTGTTATCAAGTGTTAAGGCAGGAAGGTCATTGAGAAGAAGACAAGTCACGCCAGCTTCCGCAGCCACACGCACTTAACCCCGTCGTCGCTAATTATTTTGTCGGTCTGTTCCGGTAGCGGCGCGGGGCCGCGGGATGAGTGAATCCGATCCACAGCCGTGTTTGGATATTCTTTCGCAGGTGTTCCGGCGTATCAGTCGTTATTTTTTAATGCACTTATGGTGGTCATTCGATTATCCCTGAAAGCGATATGGAAATCGTTATATGACTACCGGAAGGTGCCGCAGGTAGTATAACAGCCTTGATATAGCATTAGTGTCACCTTTGTTTGTAATACGATGGTTTTCGGCGACCGATCATTTCCTTTTGAAATCGGCAACTAATTCTGCCCGTTTGATCGGTCGGATGCCGTAGTAGGCTATGTTGCTTCTTCACTCCACCTCTTTGTTCTGATCCAGATTCGATAGCCGCCTCTCAAGCCCGTCCCATTTCAACACCTCTCTAACATCCAATCTATTTACACTTTACATTTCTATAGAGTGTGAACTGCGTTACTGTTTTATTGATTTCAAACTTCCGCGAGAAACCTCGTGCAAAATCGGCTCTTTTATACAAGGAGGGTTTCAACCGCGAGTAGCATAAAATAAAACTTTTCTGGGCAGCATTTAGCCGACTCGCTGAATGTTGACTCGAGTTTAGCCAACGTTTATCGAAGAAACCCGCCTAAAAAAATGCCGGTCAGATTTCTTAAAAATTAAATATGGCGTTCTACAGAGAAGTGTTTTAGATCCGTTATTATTTTTAGTGTTTGATATTACACTATTCGCAGATGATACAACGAACGGTATTCATTTTTGACTCAACGTATCAAAAAGTGGCACATGGATAGGAAACAGTTAAGCGTAGCCTACTTACTTTTAAATGGACAACTAAAAGCTAAAGCTATTTCCATTTCCTTTACAAATACAACTCTGAGGAGATAGTTTTGAAATAAATTTCAACAGTATGGAATACACCACTTTTAGCAGTAACCTTAGACAATACATTTCTCAATTTACAAAATTAAATACAGGTGCACACGTAATTGAAGTTTTTATATCAAAAAATTGTTCATAATCTTATTTAGACCTACATATTGTAGTAAAAAAGCATCAGACCGATTGTTGATTTCAAAAAAGCTTTTGATTTGGTGGATCACGATCTACTACTTAGGCCTACCACACTAGAAGCTGCCCAGCTCTGAAAGAGGCCCAGCTCTGAATCGGTTTAAAACTTTCCTTGAAAACCGGAAACAACAAGTTCGTGTAAAAAATGATTTAAGTGACTAAAAAGTGGCAAAAATTGGAGTACTTCAGGGATCTGTCATTTCGGCAGATCTGTTCTCATTATTTATTAACGTTTGTTACTTGAACCTTTCTGCGGTAGAATTACAGCGTTTGCTGATGGTATTGCATTTATCTACGCAAACGATGACTATATAGGCCTATCACATGATTTAGTATTGCTAAGAAGATTGTGTGAGAAAAATGAAATGGTAGTAAACGGATTAAAAACAAAAATAGTTAACTTTCATTTAGTCGGTTTCAATTTCGAACGTGATATTAAAAATCACGTTTGTTCCAATCCTGTCAGCTGGAACTGCGGAGTAATTACTTACGGTAAACTAATAAGTAAATTGGTTGTTACTCAAAAATACTCCATCAAAATATTACTATTTAAACGTCAGAGAGACAGTGGGCCTACTGTTAGGTAATCATTTTACTATTTCACGAATCTTGCCCATTAAAACCTTATTTATTTTTAAAGTTTTAAAATCGTTTTATAAAAAAAAGGCAACAAAGGTACTGAAAACTTATATCACACAATTAGAAGTTCAAGCCACAACTTTTGCTAAAACTTTAGTTTATTTAGATCTGAAGTGCTTTAACCTGTTGCTTGACATGTTAGCATTTCAAGACATGTTAAAGATTGGCTCAATGAGATAACTGATGTTGATCCACTTGTAACAATTGTCGGCGATTAGTGTTGACATTTTACCAAAGTGCTGGCTTGCAGTGCTATCCAGTGGTTTAATAATAATAATAAACCTAATTGCAGTGGTGGTAGTCACTTACATCTGAACACTACTAGTAGAGCTAATAATAGCCTACAGTTAACATGTGCTGTAGCCGCCAACACAATTTGGATTAGCCTATCATTTGTAGTGGATGACGACGACTTGGATTTATAACTCATCTGTAGACTTGGTCTTATGTATTTGTTTTTATAACCACCGTTTAATAATAATAATAATTTTGTAGTCTAATATTGTGTAAAGTGGAATAAAAAAATATTATTATTCTATAACTGAACCGAACCATGGACCGGCAAGGGTTCAAATGTGATCAAGAGGCAGTCACTGAATCAGGGTGCAGGTCCCGTATGAAACGAAGTGACATGGAGATGATGAAAAGGTAAACAGGTTTGGCCTATAACAGATGTTGGACCGACACGCTCCTCATATCAAAAGAAAGATTTTTTTTTTTTTTTGCGCCCTGGAGACTCCAGGAGGAGTATAGGACATGTCGTCAGATATAACACCTGAAATACATATAAGAATCGCACAATGTATCACTACTATCAAGAAAGAAATTCTTGTACGCTATAAAAAGTTTCACCGATCAAGTAATTTTTCAGATTTTTTTTAAAAGAATTCAAATCCTCACAACACTTTAAAGATTGGGGTAATTTATTCATGAATTTTCTCCCTGCATAAGTAGGTTTTTGTTCAAACAATTTTGTGGAGTGAGTAGCCACATAATAATTATTCCTGTTTCTCGTGTTATGATTGTGAACATTGAAATTCTGCATAAAATTATTTTGCCTAACATACATAATCACCTCAAAAATGTAGAGGGAGGGAACTGTAAGCAATTTAAGCTCCTTAAATAGTGGCCTGCATGAGGTTAGCTGGTTAGCTCCCACCATACACCTAATAGCTTTCTTTTGAATTTTAAAAACCCTATTTATATTACCCATGCTAGAATTACCCCATACTAAAATACCATAACGGATATGAGACAGAATGAGGCCATGATAAGCTGCCATTAGTAATTTTTTATCATTTAATCTGGCAATTTGTTTTAGTGCAAATACCCCAGATGATATTTTACTACAAACTTGATTGATATAGAAGTCCCAAGACAAAGATCTATCTAGAGATACGCCCAGGAACTTCACTGTTTCTACATGCTCTAAACTATTATTATGAATAAATACATCCACTTCTCTACTTTCTTTAACGTTATGTTTATTTTTAAACTGTAAGTACTGACACTTTTTCCCATTAACTGTTAATAACATTTGATTCAAGAACTGTACTACGGACTCTATGTTAACATGTGTATTTACTTCAAGAGCATCTACCAGTAAACTGTTACTGATTACTGAAGTATCATCAGCAAACAACAAAGCTCTGCCATTAGGTATGACTTCTGGTAACCTATTACGGTAATGTACAATAGAAACAGAATTGGACCTAAAACTGACCCTTGTGGAACGCCTGCTTTGACTTCAAGCTTTCCAGATACAACCTTTGTAAGTTTCCCTCTAACAACCCTAGTTAACTCCACACACTGTAATCTATTAATAAGGTAAGATTGAAACCATTTCAATTCTACATCCCTAACGCCTAATGACTCTAGTGTTTTCAATAAAGTTTCATGATCAACACAATCGAAAGCTTTACTCAGATCCAGAAACACTGCCAATGCTTTCTCCCCTTTATACAAGTGACTGAAGATGTATCATCTTCTGTAAATTTTAAATAAATGAAAAAAATTTTTAGTTTCAATTTTTCATTTACTCTGATGATGGTGGATCCACCGAAACACGTGTAAGTGGGAATAAAATAGGGGTGACGCAGTTTGAAAGGAAGGTTAGTGAAATTATTATATTAATTCATTATATGAAATAGACATATTTCGGACTGCAGGATGCATTATAAAGATTTATTTTTGAATGAAGGCATCCAATATGTCAACTACTTGCTCCACAAGTGAAACAATTGCAGTTTTAGTTGATCTACCTTTTTGGAAACCATGCTGATCCTCTGAGATGATTAGGTTTTCAGTCAAGAAACTGATTAACCTAATAAATACTATCTTTTCAAAAATTTTACTGATTGTGTTTAAAATACTTATGGGCCTATAATTTTCAACTAACTGGCTATCTCCATTCTTAAATATAGGCAATATTTTAGCCTCCTTCAGTTTGTTTGGAAATACACCTGCTTCGAGTGAGAAGTTAATCAAATGAAGGAGAGGAGTAATTAAAAGATGTTTACATTCTTTAACAATTATACTAGAAATCCCATCTAACCCACATGTTTTCTTACTTTTCAAACTATCAATAACTGATTCTAATTCCTCACTTGAAACTAGGCTAAATAAGAATTGATTTACTACCTTGTTACCTTTTGGATCATAACATCCCACTGTTTCCCCAATCTGTTGTTTAAGTTTTAAAGCTACTTCCTGGTAATATTTGTTAAAATAATTACAAATTTCTACACCATTCTGTATAGGTTCATTGTTTTTGTTAACAATAATAGGTATGTCAGTAAAACCTTTGTTGCTAACTACACCTCGATTCTTATTTATTATTTCCCATATAGCTGAGTTTAGATTTGGTGATTTATGAAGGACTTCAGCAGTGTTTTTGCATTTAGCTCTCTGGACTTCTCTGTCATAATGTTTTTTAATAGTTTTGTACCTTTGTTCGTTAAAGGTAGTCCTATGTGAAAGAAAATCTGAGTAGCCTATTTTGGAAATTTTTAGAACTGATATGATTGATTCCTCCGATAATTATCAAATGATCATTCTTAGTAAGGGTTTTTAAATCATCTTTAGCTGATTTTACTACTTCTTTTAAAGGGGCATTCGGCTTAAAAACTACACTAACATCAAAATCATTTAATTTTTTATTTAACAGATCACAGCACCCACGTCCGTGGCTATCCGCAAGCACCAAGACCTAGTTTTTATTCTTATTGTTTATTTTAGTAGCTTTTTTAGATCCTAATGCTTCACTGTACAAAAGTTTCTTTGGATCATTTTTTACCATTAAGTTAGATTTGGTTTTAGGGGTATTATTTATTTTGCTGTTGTTGTTATTATTATTATTATTATTATTATTATTATTATTAAACCCTACCACATTTTTTAATTTTAAATTAACTAATTTTATCTCATTTTCTAAAATTTTATTTGCTTCCATAAGTTTAATAATTTCGACTTTATGATCATTTTCATTTATTTTAATTATCTCTTTAAGTGAAGCTATCTCTTGTTCCAGTTTATTTCTTATATCCTCGTTTTGTTTATTGCTATTTATTATGGATTCCCTAATGTTTTTTTGTTCTTCAATTAATTTAGCTACTTTACTTTCAAGGCTAATGGGGGATGTTATGTTTATTTTCGACCGCGTAACAGCTGGAGAGATCTTGTTTTTACCTAATGTTCCAATTTTACTGGCCATTCTTAACAATATCTATTTAATTTTAAAATATTTTATATTATTATAAAAACTAAAACAAACTTTTAACGTTTTATTGGGTACACAAACTTTCACGGAGATCACAGAGATATTATGGGTTAGACCTAACCTCAAAATTACGACTAACTTTATTTTGTAAAAATTAAAAAATATCGCTGAAAAAATGGACGAACTAAATTACTATACGTGAAACTAGTTATTAAACTTAAGTTAGAACACAAGATAAATACTTATCGATACTTTATTTCACAAAAACTTCTTTCTTTAACAGGAGCTACAAACATTACGTGCTTCTCACCAAATACTTACTTCGTAAAAAGAAAAGATGACAGGCGATCTAGGGAATTCAGGCCTACAGATTTCCATCGTAGGAACTAAATACATAGCGAACATCAAAACAGCCGTGCATCCCTTGAACACACAACATTGAAAAATAAGAATATTGGAAATCGGACGGACAGAAGGCAACAGTTTACGAGGAAAACGAACGATTAATGGAAACGATTAGAAAAAGAAGACTAAAGTTCTTCGGATACATGTGAAGAATGGGTGACAAACACTAAATAATAGACCGAAGGTGTCGACGAGTGGTTTGAACAAGTGCTGAACGGATCCAGAGGAAACCGGAATTAACCGAACCATATTCAGACAACTGAATTCGACTTTAAAAGCGGAAAAAAGGAGAAAAACCTACAGTGAAACAACGCTGAGAATTTAGGCCGGAAAAAGAGCTTCGTTGATGTTTGAAGTCACCTTACGTGGTCAGAACGGCTCTATACGAAGGAAAACATCAAAACAATTCATACGTTCAGTGCACGTTAAAAGATAGCATTCGTGAGCAAATTTCACACATTAAAATAAATAATTGTTATTCACTTTCATAAGCCTATATAAAATCTGATATAAACTTTAGCAGTTTGTATAATGAAATGGAAATAATAAAACCAATTGTAGTGTAGTACACACACACACACACACACACACGTATTAATACTGGTTGACCTTACATTGAGAACTTGGTTGTTACCTTCCTTTACTATGGTTACGTGACAGGTAGAACAGCTTTAATAAAAGTACTCGTTATAACTAAAATAGCAGCATTGAAGCACGGCGGTAACGGAAGAAAAAGAAAATCAACTGTGAAAAAAAGCTTTACACCGCATCAACCAAGGCCTATCTACTGCGACAGTGAACCAACCATAAGGTAGCAACCTCCTATCAATATTCGACAACTGGAAAAGCAATTCACCAATTTCATACGATATTTAATAGGGAAAGAAATGCTTAACAATATTACATAGACTTACGGCCGATAGTAGCTCATCATGCATTTAGCGACGGCTTTTCGACAATATTGTTGTAACTTATACAGATATGAGGAAATGAATACGTGCACTACGCATTGTCAATTAACTAGAAATATGCATCGATACTTAGGTCTAAATATTATTTCAAATGAAATTTTTAACACTTAACACATGTTTTTCAACGCTAGATAATGGATCGACTACAATTGTTTCATTTTACTGCAGGTGAATGAAATGATTAAAAATTACCAGAAACGGTCAAAGAATGAGTAACTACACTCACCGATTGTGCACTACTTTGGTGGGTTTACCAGATCATTTATTAGGCCTACACAGTGGATAGGCCTTTAGGCCTATAGGCCTAAAGGCCTATATGCCACCTTTTATTAATACCGATTGATGCCTATCGATATTTAAAATTACTAATTGTGTAATTTTAAGTGTTTTGATGAGCTGACGAACGGTAAAGCCGCGAAAGTAGAGCCTACGACTCGATTGGCAACTCTCAATTGGTTCATACTCGTTCTTTCACCGTTTCATTTATAACAAAATAAAAATGTAACTTCATTTAAAATGAGTATTCCTAATAAATACTTTAATTCATATTGATTGTTCAATGTAGGCTAACACTGAACACACGAGCGATAAGCCTAGTTTGTACGCCTACATCAATAGGCCTACCATCTATATTAAAATGCCCCAAATTTTGTTTCTACGCCAGATCTACCAAGTAAACACCGAAAATAAGTTCAGCTAAATTTTTGTCTGTTTGTATGTTACGGCACACGCAAGAACCGCTGAACCAAATTCAATGAATTCGGTAGTTAGGTTCTGGACATTATCAAAATGAAAATAGGCTATATATTTTTTTAATATCACAAAGGGTTGGGGGGGGGGGTTCAGAGGGAGAGGTAAACAAAAAACTGCGAATATCTCCGTTAAAAGTCAATTTATCAAAAAATTTTATAAAATCGAAATTACGAAACGTTTGAAGACAAATAAGTTTGATTATGTAAAGTTTCTCATTTTCATGCATAATAACGGAGATATTACCAATTTTATGAAAATAAACATAGCAATATTTTAGGTAACTAACAGAATAAACATAGGCCTACGTGCTGCAGATATTCATTCCGAAACGATAGTTATCTACCCTACCCCTTCCACCATTACCCTCCCTACCTTACACGACACACCCTTTCTCGGTCAGATTGTCAAAAACGTATGACAATCTCCTTAGTAGTTAACTAAAAGTCGGTTGATGAACATCGTGGTGTTCCTATTGTGATTTACCCTTCATTTAACGGTATCATAACAGCAATTTTTATTGCTCTGTAGCGAATAATTAAATTACCGACAGTTACGTTACACACACACACACATTTGTGTGAGTTTAATCTTCAAAACATCAATTTTTATTGCTCTATATAAGTAGTAAATTTATTTATTTATGTAAAACAATACAAATTAATTTTTGTGTAATCTGTTTGGGTTTCGCCCACACGCATACCCCAGACCACCAGTAAACAAAACTGGCTCTCAAGAGGTTCCAGCCTCGATTAACAATTGCATTACTGTTGTACACATTGTGTTTCGATTCTTCCAATTTCATCTTATATTAATCCTTTTATTGTTAATAAATTTGAAGTTTTTACAAGTACTGGTATTCTTATATAGTCTGTTTTCTTTACTCCTAGATATCTCTTAACTAGGCTATTGTCACCGGATGGTGACATTACGTGGCTAACCTTATCATTTTGGTGGCCCTGAAAAGGGCCGGTGTAAACCTTATTAAATTGGTCCTGAGAAGGACCGTTGTGCTGATCTCGAAGGAGACCGGTGTAGGCAGCGCGTGGCTGCGAAGAGAGCCGTGGCTCCGGTTGATGGCCCTGAGAAGGGCCGGTTAAAACCTTATTAAATTGGTCCTGAGAAGGACCGTTGTGCTGGTCTCGAAGGAGACCGGCGTAAGCAGCGCGTGGCTGCGAAGAGAGCCGTGGCTCCGGTTGATGGCCCTGAGAAGGGCCGGTTAAAACCTTGTTAAATTGGTCCTGAGAAGGACCGTTGTGCTGGTCTCGAAGGAGACCAGTGTAGGCAGCATGTGGCTGCGACTGCTGCGGCGGCGGCGGCTGCGAGAGCTGCGGCGACGGCTGCTGCGTTGCTGGCTGCTGCAAGTCCCAGAGCATCTTCCTTCTTTCTCTCGTGGATGTAGTCGGTCGATCCTCGTCGGAGATGTAGAGCGCAATGAAAAGCGGCTCAGTGCACTGCGCTTTTATAGCTACTGAGAGCGCTGTGGTAGGGGGCGGTGAGTCGCTCGGCCTTGGCAACAAAGCCCTTTAGCGGAAGGGAGCCGAAAGGATTGTCGGGCACCGCTAAAGGCTTTGTCGCTTCGCCGCTAAAGGGCCCATCGCGCCGACAAAGGCCGGAAGAAGTACTCAAAGCCGGCAACACAGTAAATGATTAATTAGAAAGGGTGGCGGTGACACTATGTTTTTTCTTATTTCGAAGATAATTATGCCTTCGCGGAAGAGGTCATGCTTGACCAAGCAAGCATTGACAAGACGTGCAAAAATTATAAAATTAAACAGGGCTAACGAGAGCCAGGAAGCTACTATATCAAAGCTAAAAACAGGTCGAGGGAGGCTTATTCATACCCGCCAAATTGAACCTGTAGAACAACGTGAACAATTATTACTGGTATCTCAACGAGTCCACCAGGCTTCTTTCCGTAAAAGTGAGTGCTCTGAAGCAGGTTCCAGTCGCCTGAAGGCTGACAGGGAGAGACACTTACAACCATGTGAGGCCGAGTCTGTTGAAGAACCTACGATTAGCGTCTCAACAGGTCCGTCAAGCTTCTATTCGCAAAAGTCAGTGCTCTGAAGCCCGTTCTAATCGTCTTGAGGCTGACAGGGAAAGTATCTTGATTTACACCAAGATCTCGCTTTTATTTTACGTCCAACAATTTTTTTTCATTTACAATAATGCTGATGTTGAAAGGAGGTACGATTAGATAACAATGCATGATTAAAGAATATCAGACCTGTCAGGGATCGAACTCAGTAGGTACACCAACAGACCGTCCAAAACAACAAGCATACCGTTCGAAGAACGGGCATTTCAGCTCGCATTTACCAATATTTTTAGAAGAATATTAACATAAAAAATAAACAGTATGTACAATAAACACAGGCCTACGCGTCGTAAAACCCGTATCCATACTGTCAGTTACCTACCTACCCTTTCCACCAGTAGGCCTACCTTATAGGCTACACCTTTTCTCGGTGGGTCACATTGTCAAAAATGAATCAGTCATCTTAACAGTAGTCACCATCGTCGTGTTCCTATTGTGATTTACCTTTAATTTATTATAAAAATAATAAAGCGCTGCATATCGTAATTTAAAAACACCAAGATCTCGCTTTTATTTTACGTTCAACTATTTTTTTTCATAAATAATAATGCTAACGTTGAAAGGAGGTAGATAGCAATGAATAGTTACAGAATATCAGACCTGACAGGGATCGAACTCGGTACCCCAAACGACCTTCCACGGCACGAAGGAAACCGTTCGAAGAACGGGTACTTTAGCTAGTAAAAAATAAAAATCCCATTTCAGTGTATCGAGAGATACATATTATATTGTGACAATATGGTTCAAGACATTTCTAGTAAGTTACTTCATTCATAAAATGGTAAAGAGTAGAAAATAGCGTGAAGAAGTAACAATAGGGCAATAGTAACAATAAAAGTATACCTAGACTATTTATAAAAGGTGTTTGTTGTACAACTATTTATGAAAAGGTCGGCTGATTACCTGTAGTCTAACAACAACAACTTTTATTCTATTACTATCTATTTACTTGTTCTATCATCTATTTATTTTTATATTTTTCTTGTTCAATGGGATCTATTTACTTGCTTACAATAGTTAAGACTTTTCCAGTAAAAAGGGTTTTTTGTACTTTATTATTTGCATGGAATTTCTCTGCCACTCTGGAATTATCTTTTTGATCGAATTTCTGTGTCTTTCGAGAAACCTCTTCCATCTAACCTATATAAAGGGAGCCCCGGGTGCGGTCGAGAGTTAGTATCCGTTTGATCTTTGACAAGGGAGTGCTTATTGAATGGCTAACGGTGCGTAGTACAGGTTACCTATCCGAGCACTGTGTTGATCAACTATTGTTATACTGTCTTTGTGTGTGTGTATTGTGTAAAGTTATTGTGTATGTGCATTAAATTCAGTTTTTGTGTGTGTGCATTGTGTATTCGGTTTCATTTTGTAAGTGCATTCTATATAATTGTTGTAAGTAGCATTAAGTAAATTATTAAGTTATTTATTGTATTACTTCTTTATAATTAGTTTGTTATTTATTTTGTAACTCTTTTAGTTGTAATAAATATTGTTGTAATAAATATATCTGTTTAAAAGCCTCGAATAATTTTAAAATTAAAAACATTAAAAAGTTTAACCGAGTGCTCTCGTACGGCATTGCTGCAGTAGTGGGATGGACATAAATGAAGCTGGTATAGGCCCAGTGCCCGCCGCTCTCCACCTCACTTCAAACTTATTGAAATATCTCGCTAAAACCGAGTATAAAATTATTCTGTCATTATATTTTGAAATTTTGTTAAGTACAAAGTTTCCTACCTGTAGGCCTACCTACACAGCCTACATTGAAATTAAATTGAACTGTTTAACGGACTAGAAATAGATTTAGTTAGATGATTGTGAATACGGTCACTGTAGGCGTAGGCGTACACGATGAAGAATCATTCGTATGAAATATTTTCACCAGTCATAGGCCTACATTATAATGTACGCCTAATTACATGACATTACTTTAGTGACAATAAAGTTCATTTATTTATCGGATGAGCTGTTTATGGATTTTCCACAACTGCTTCTTTTTTTTGGTTAAATGTCCGACTGTTCCGCAATTACCGCTGATTGCAGTAATTTTCAGTACTGGATATACGACAACTTTATAGACAAGAAGTTCTTGTTGAACACCTTCCGGTCAACAACTGATCTCTAGGACAGCCACTCCACAGAACCACAATATCCCTAGGCCTATCTAACAAAAAGCGATCGAGTTATTTAGCTGCCTACATTTTATGCCTACCGATATCGTGAACTTTGTGAAGGTAGTCGGTAGGCGTATGCGGCGGTTGCTCAGCCATGATACGCACCAAATCCACCGGCTGTTCACTCCTTCTGAAATAATTTTCCACTCAAACGAGAACAAATCATTAATTTTACCCTATATCACGATTCTGCCACAGTCTGGTAGGTTGATTTACCCTACACCGTGATTATTTATAAATTTTTGTGAATACTTACTAAATATTTACTATTATACTATTATAAAATATTTACTATTTATGCAAATAGTGAATGTGTATCGATAATAACAGTAGACCTAAGTAGGCCTATATAAATTAGCCTACATTACCTATTAGTACGTCATTCTTTTTCGTGTAATTTTTAGCCAGATTTAAGGATGAATTTATTAATTTGTGTTTAAAACGTTTTAGTAGCCGAGTAGCATTTACCAAACACCGCCTTCGGTTGTTAGAACGACGGACGACGGACGGGTAGTTGACCAACGGAAATGAGGGAAACAGGAACAAGGTCGGCACCAAGGCCGTACTTTGACTGACTACAGCGACTGCCACCACACACCACACACCACACACACAGTGTACACTCACTCATTAAATAGGCCTACTCCTAAGGCGGCAAACCGTAACCATATTCACTTTATCGGTGATTTGTTTCACGATCGATAGGCCTACGTACGCTACCACTCATTTTGTTCCGTATTGGGCCAATTTTAGATCACAGGAGTTGACATTAGACGTTTCTAGAAGCTCTTTTCGCAGCTCACATTCTAACCATTCAGTACCGTTCACCGTAAGCTTTCCTCCTTTCTTCTGTCCATCCGGTGTTCTGTTTCTGCTCTTCATGGAAGCTCTTGGTCCGTAATTAGTCGTCTGATTTTTGTTCGGTCCATTAATTTTTCTCAGTTTATTCCGGTTTTCCCGATATCCTTTGTGACTTCTTTAAACCATCTGACACCTCAGGTCTATTGTTTAGTGACTTACAAATTTCTTTTGACATCAATTCTATACAGGTGTCCATAAAAATTTAGTCTTCTTTTTCACATCCTTTCCATTAATCGCTCATTTTCCTTATACAGTTCTTCTCGACCTCGTAAACTATATAACTAACTGAAGAACGAGTTTATACGGTTCAGTTGTGGTGGAAACATCATACAAATACTGCTAAAGTACTCGAAGAATTTAGTGATAAGTATCCAGGTGTGTCGTTACCGACTCGGCAGAATTTACGGAAGTTAAATCAGAAATTTGAAAACGCAGGAAGGGTATTAAATGCCTCAAAGTGTAGCCGTCCACGATCGATTTGCAATGACGGTAACCTACAAAAGGTTGCTAAAGCTTTTGTATCCAGTCCTGGTAAATTAACTCGTAAGGTATCTTCTGAACTAAGGTTATCACGGACTAGCATGCAAAGGATGATGAATGATTAAAATTGAAGCCATTTCATCCATCTTTACTCCAAGCGCTTCATGAGGACGATAGTGACAGGCGGTTGGAATTCTATGAGACAGTCGCTATCCGTGCAGAAGCAGATCCAAACTTTTCGCGATCACTTTTATGGTCCGATGAGGCATGTTTCAAACTCAATGGACGTGTTAATCGGCACAACTGCGTGTACTGGTCGGATACAAATCCTCAAATTGTAATTCAAAAAGAGCTTTATACGGCTGGTGTTATGGTACGGGGAGGTATTTCGAGTACTGCACTGATAGGTCCTTATTTTTTTTGATGAAATGTTAACTCGGAAAATTACTTAAAAATGCTACAGGAAGTAGTATTTCCGGAACTTGAAAGCAATACTGTTTACAATACCCAATCACTCATCTGGCAACAAGATGGCGCCCCAGCACATTTCGGTATCGTTGTTCGTGAGTTTTCAAATTCCGAAGTCGATGAATGGATTGGTCGTCGTGGTACAATCGAATGGCCTGCGCGCTCGCCGGGCTTAACGCCATGTGATTTATCACTGTGGGGCATTGTAAAGGAACTAGTGAATTCTTCCAGCCGCAAAACTTGCACGAACTAAAAAGTTTAATTGAAATTGCATTTGACTATGTAAATGATGATAAAATGTTACTGTTGAAAATTTGTAAATCAGTTTTAACTCGCTGTATAAAGTGTATAGAGAATCACGGTGGACATTTTGAACACCTGCAATAACATTTTCAAGGTAATATATATATATGTACAGTTCATATAATTAATTTATTTTTTTGTCTATAGGTTTCTTATTCCATTAGCATTGCTTCTGATTTCCGTAAATATTGGGAACCGAAATTTTGGGCCACTCTGTACAACGAAGTTATATAACTTGTTAGGAAATTTCAAAAAAATTGTTATATAACACGATGTTATAAAACGAAATCCTTGTTAATGTAGTAAGTTATATGTTTCTTAACGGGTGTCGGTAAAATCAAAGGAAGTTGTATGACATTGTTTTGTAACAAGTTACACATGCGTTCACAGTTTTGTCATACGTTTGTATAGCCAACCCCCCCCCCCCCCCCGTAGGCCAACAGCCGCTAAATCCATTTCTCTCATTCGGTCAGTTAACTTGTTTGTGCACGGTTGTCTAATTTTGTAAAGTTTTGTGTTTTGTCAAAAGAAAAGACGGAGATGTAATGGACCAAGAACAAACGAGTGCCCTGATTGAATTTAATCGTGAGAAAGAAGTGTTGCGGAATCCGACTCACAAAGATTTTAAAAACCGCAATAAAAAACATGATGCTTAAGTAGATTGGATGCAGAAGAGGGGGGTGGAGAGAAGACTCGGAAGCTGGTCGGACAACTCAATCGAGAGCTAAAAAAGGGTGAAAGTGGAGGCGAGGCCGACGCTTTTCATAAAACCAAGTGGATACATTTTAAGTCACTTTTATTTCTTCAAGACAGAAATATTCCAAAGCATCAACAGGAAACTGGTTTTGAGGAAGCGCAAGGAACGGAAAACTCTCGTGATATCAATTAGATGCAGGTAGGTTAAAATCTTTGTAATTTGCATAAACAGGCAGTCCTCGATATTCGAACATAATTCGTAGTTTAAACATGCTTGGTAATGATAGTAACAGCTTATTGATGAAATAGGAATCATTCTAAAATTCTAAGAAACGATAAAAAGATTTTCGTTGGTTGACAGTCGCCTGTTCGAATGTATGAATTGCTAGTTTTTTAAAAGTCGAGTAGAGGCACAAAACGCAATGTTTGAAAATCAAATGTTGTTAAGTCGAGGACTGCCTGTACACAGTTCTGTTCACATGTCACATGCATCATTCACTAGATGTAAATGAATAGGCCTACCCTACATTTATGTCACGCTCAAAAACAAACCGGATCAGAGTGTAACATTTATATGAACAGGAAGGAGGATGCATTGTTAAGAATAATCGGCTTATTCTTGGAAAATTGATACAATTTTTAATAACTTGTTTAATACTTTCGTTTTTCCGGAGGACCAGGGTGGGTTAAAACGGGTCTGCACCCAACAAAGAGATATTTATTATTATTCTTTGTCGCTAAGTTTGAGAGGGTATAGCCTATTTAGACAACTAACGTGTTGCATTCCATAATTATAAAAAAAAGTTCAATGATCTTAATTCTAGTTCTATACTTAACACAAGGCCTATCCATGTAGGCCTTTCATTCGTGACAATATTTAGCCTATCTATTCCTATTCCTATCACTAATTATTGTTTGTTGCCTATTCGTTTAATTTTACGAGCAACAGTTGAAATTGTTTCTGACATTCTTGCCCGTTTTCTATTAGGCCTACCTAATAAAGCGTTGGTCTAGATTTTGCTCCTCCTCCATCGAGAGATCACGTTTATGTAAAATATAAGTGAGAGCTTTCGATATAGCCATTTTATTTATTTTTTTAATTTAGCGAATGATACATAAAAAAACGTTATTACCATAATTAAAAGTTATGTTTACTATGCTTTTCAATCATTTATACTTGCTAGGAAGTCATCCGGATTATCATAATTATCAAGAGAAGATACGCCTACTATGTTACAAGTCCCTTTTATGAAAATTGCTTATTTATTTATCAACATTTTTGATTCCCATAATCAGGACGGTCAATAAGATTCTTAACGGCTTTAATGTATGCTGGACATTCCCTATTAGGCCTACCTCTCTCTTTTAATTCCTACAGTTACTACAGACAGCGGGAGAAGATTTATTTGGAAAGCTTTAATATGATTTACCGCTCGGCGGGCACTACGACTGAAAGTGCTATTCTCCACGTCACTTAGCCCCTGCCACACACTCTACACTCTACACGACCTCCATTCCATAAATACTCCATTTTTATTGATAATTTGCTCCACGCAGCTCACCTGACCACTCGACAACCCGATTAACATTTTTTTATCCCTCTTATTTTTTCGCCAAATTTGAAAACGGGTTTAAAATTGTTCTCATAATGATTAAAACTCATTGTTTTTTAAGTTTTTACTGTAAATATCAGTTTAGCATCGGCAGAAATTTCAAAACAGTCAGACGTAAAACAAAAAAAAGTTATTAATAGGTTATCATCTATGTCCTCAGATACGTCATAAATTACTATTTTAGGTTTTAGGTTTATCGTTTGCTTACCCACAATCAGTAGGCCTACTTGGATCGTTAGTATTATTTCACTACAAGAATTTCGGTCACCACCTCTAACATCTAACATTCTTAGCTTTTCTAATTTATAAACTCTGTTCATCAGAAACATTATATTTATTATCATTTAATCCGGTTCCTGCTGAAGTCGCCTTTTCACCTTAACATACACCAAGTAGTAGTTGTTAACTATTGTAAGTAATTGAAGAATGGGTATTAACATTGCACTGTCATGTTCATTATACGAGTACGTTAGCTGGAAGGACAGCTCCCACCCACATAGGCCTATGCCATACGCCTACCAAGTAACAACGCGGCAACACGGTTAACCTTCTTCACCCCCCCCCCCCCCCCACCAGCATCTACCAATATTTAAATATTTTTAAAAAATGTACCGAATAACCGGTCAATCGCTGTTCCATAATACTGATGTAAGGTACCGATTAATACGGTACATTAGGTTAGTAGTTAAAATAGGTTTACTTTAGGATATAAGGGAAGTGAGAAGTGGACGGGTTAGTGAACTGTGTGGAATGTGAGTGTGAGGGTTGATAGCAGGCAAAAAGAGAACAATGATATAACGGGTCTGCTATTCAACCCTTGCAGGTGTGTAGTAGGCCTACGGAGAGTGCAGTGAGGAACGGACAGTTGTATAGTACGGGTGTGGACAAGCGTTGGGCGGTAAAGTGGGTGAACAGTTAGTCGAGTAGTGTTTAGAACAATCGTGTGTGAGACTTTTTAGTGGTAACGTTTAGATTACGTGTTAGTGCGTTATTAAAGACGACCGGTGGACAGGACCATATCGAGGTACTTACTAGATTATAACTTAGTGTTTAAGTTTGGTAATGGACAGAAACCACGTAGGCTAAAAGTAGTGTATAAATTAGATTTAGTGATTGGTTGTACGATCCTCTCCGTGGTCTGCCAGCTCCAACAGATACCGAGCCCGTTCGTGAAGTGCTACCCGGCTTGCAAAAGTTCGGGAAAGGCCCGAACTGAGGGCGAAGGCAGTTTGGGCTGGTATAGGCGGGCACCGGCCAACCAACGTAGGTTAAGGGGTAGTTATAGGCTAGTAATAAGATCAATAGGTAAAAGCAATGTAATTAGTTTTTTTAATTATTAAACGTAATATTAGTTGATAACGTGTGTAGTTATTTCACCCGGCCAGTCCCTTACACTGATGAATTTGTATTCAATTTTTTATATCGAATGAAATGATTTTTCGAAATCGCCGAATTATTGAGCGGTTACGGAGTTGACAGGGGTTCAGAATTTTAATAATAACTCAAAATTTAAGTTCGCTACAAGTCTGAAATTTCGTACGTACAATCGACAAATCTGTAACTTTTTAAGCTTTTCCGTTCTCCACATAGGCTACATGATAAAACAACAACTAGGATCTTAGGATAGCCTACAGGTGCAGGTGCCGCCGGCTTATCCTGTAAGAAGATGGGAGGGGAGCCTTAGGCCCTATGCCTTGTTGATGTGCAGCGGTGGCTAATGCCCTTCACATGGATTCATCACTAGGTGAGTTTAGAAGTAGGATGAGCGACGGTGCGTGGCGTCTGGCGTCTGGCGTCTGGCTTGGGTGACAAGTTAGCCAGCCACTGGATTAACTATGTGACTACTTGGTGCCGTGTGCAAGTTGGCAAGTTGGGTGGGCTCTGTCTACTCTGGCCATTGGGGAGCGCTGGTTTCCTTCCGGTTTTCCTAGTTTTTGGCTTTGTTTTCTTTTAACTGGTTTTTTCCTATGATGATTGCTGTTCTGTTCCGGTAGGGTTCGTGTGATATGTTTATGCCCCTGTGCACACTGTGCCCCTTTTCTTGTGTTAATGTCCTTTATTTTTTTTCTTTGTTCTTATATTGGCTGCCTACTAGAGTCTAGAGGCCTCCAATTTTGGATTAATAACGCCATGTTAAGGCTTTTGCTGTTCTGCCCCATCGTGACCTCCCCCATCGACCCCACTTTAGGTATTTCCTTGGTGTGGATAGGGTTGGCTATAAGTGCATAAGGGCAGTTTGGAGGCCACAAAAAACAATTATCAATATTAGATCTACTACTTTACTGTCAATTGTATTCTTAATAGGACAAGATCATTTCCATAGGAATCCATTAAAAACAACTTCGACATTACAGACCATAATTTTATAAATTTGACTAATCAGTTAAACAATCACTTTGTGAAAATTATAAATGGCTAAATGAAAATCACCTACTCAAATCGTTTGACCCTTCATAGAACTATACGGAAGAGTAGGCCTACACTTCAATGCAAAATATATAGGCCTACTAGTTTATTTGTTTCGAAAGTTAAAAAATGGGCCCGATCTTTTAAAAATAGTCAATAGTATGAATATTAGTGCTTCAGTCGGTCCTCATGGTATTCATCCAAAACATATTAAACCCAGTTAGTCTTACGCATATTTGAAACCGGGTTTCTTTAAAATAATAAATAGTATTTTTAATTCAGGTAGAATACCTCCGTTCCATATCGGTTATACCTAATGAAAGTTACGGAATTCACGTAGGTACGCTATCTAACCAACTTCAGAATTATTGTTGTGGGCAGAATATTCTAAACGAATCTCAGTACGGTTTTGTTCCGGGCAAATCTACCAATGGCATGCTAGAAACTGTTACATCCAAATTAACAGGTCTGTCGATAGAAGAAAATATGGAAGTGGTTGTCCTGATGCCTTTGACAGTGTAAAAGATGATATTTTACACAAAAATCACAACAAATAGGAGTGTTCGGTAAACTTTTATCTCGGTTTATTGATTATTTTAGTAATAGGGAATTAAGAGTAAAAATCTTCAATACCACCGGTAACTTTTTGAAACAGAATTCAAGAGATATACAGGGCCTACGAGGTCATTTCTCTCACCTTTGTTATTTATTCTGGGTATAACTGCTTAAGTTCTTCAAGTTAAATAGTGAAATTTTTAACTACGCTCATGAAAGCATATTTTTAGTGCGCGAGCGTAAATCCATTTCAGTTGCCAAAAGCGTAATACAGGCAAACCTGTATATGTTAATAAATTTTTTCATGACAACTACATCCACGTGAATAGTTAAAAAACATAATCGATAGTTTTTAAAAATTCAAAATTGAAAATGGATCAGTACGCCTATACGATAAAAATACAATACCTAATTATCTGTCACAAGATCCGATCTTGTGTTTACATTTAAATAATGCATGTAAATGTGAACTTATGTACTGTTCGGACAATGTGAAATATGAAGGCACGTATTTTAATTCTGACATGAAACGGTAAACGCAAATTCATCATCTGCGGAAACATTTGCCGATTGTAGGGTTTAGATTCTATCAATTGGGCTCCCTTATTCCATTTTCCACAAAAATTTGTTTCTTGAGCTGGTGGAATTTTGATTAGGCCTAGATATGGGTTAACAACAGATGGATTTGCTACTCGGTAGCCACTATAACTTAATCCGTTAATAAAACACATAGCCTAGACTTTTTTTTTTTTTTTTTTGTTTAACGTCCGACTGTAGCCTAGACTTAGACCACACAAATGGTTTTCCGGCGAAACTAGTAGGCCTAACCTTCGAACTGTTGTCTTATTGAAACACTATTTTAAGATTGCATACAGGAGCAGGTATTGAAGATTTTTACTCTCAATTTCCTATTACTAAAATAATCAATAAACTAAGACGACAATAGTTTACCGAGCACTCTTATTTGGTATGTTTTTTTCAATAAGATGTCATGTTTCATTGTGACAGACAATAGTTAGGTACCAACCTGACTCGAGACAGTTCATAGAACCTTATTATTTTATCATAGAACTAGGCAAAGCAGTTCTGAATATTTTGTTCCACAAACTTTAAACAAATTACAATTTCTTCAGAATTAAAAAGAAAACTAAAAGAACCCCGTAAAGAATAACTTTTGCTGATGCTATTTTGGTATTTTTAATAATGCGATACCTAATATAAGGATATGTAGGCTATGTGTGCGCACGCGAAAGTGTCTTAAATTCTGTTTCCTTTTATTTCCGTGTTTCTTTAAAATTAAAAAATCTGGTGTGAAACACTCACACAACTTTATCTTGCCAATGCAAATAATTAACAACATAATCTAACATTAGGAATAAACAGAATAACTAACCTCAATAAACATAACCGAAATCATGAGTGAAAGACGCAGAATGAAAATCAACCTCAGTTTGGCTTAAAAATAAGGAAAATCACTCTTTCACGCTAAACTAGGCTCTGCAGAGAAAAATGCTCTAAATTAAAGTTGTAGATCTTTTAATTTCCTATAAATTTAATGGTATAGCCTACACTTTTATCGTGAAATGCATGAAATCTAAATCTAAGGCTGAAATCTTAAAAAATCGATTTTTTTACAAGTTTCGTGAAAAAATAGAAAATCGCTAATTACCGCTAAACTAAGAGTTAAGTATACAAAAATATCTTTGAAATAAAAGTTGTCGGATTTTAAATTCTCTAATACTTTTATTATACATTTTTTACATAATTTTGTACAAATTAGTTAGCGAGTTACGGCTAGCGAAAAATTTCACCTAGAACTCTGTACCCTCGGTGAAGTAAGGCCGTATAAAAATGTTAAAGGTAGTTACAAACATACAAATACAATTGTTTATGTTTTTTAATCTGAAAAATTGAATAAAATTGGTTCCAGAGCTGTAAATGCAATACTTTCAGAGATATCTTACATAAAACACAAGAATTGGTGCAAATAAATGACACATTTTTGTGTTTAACGTAAGATTACTTCCATAAATGGTAAATAAAGGAAAATAAAGGATAATTAATAATAAAATTAGTAAAATTAAAGGAAAATTATAAATTTGTAGAAAATTTAATTCTGAAAAGATTCATGTGAATTACTCAGGACAAAAATGAATAATAGATATTGAAATTTCGCTTTATTTAAAATCAAAACGGACGCACATAAAACGTACATTCTGCATAACATATTATAACAGCTGATAATGATCAGCTGTTACTCCCAACCTACATATTAGTTAATATTTTATGCAGTTAAGAATTGCGTTTTATGTGCGTCTGTTTTGATTTTAAATAAAACGAAATTTCAATATCTATTATTCATTTTTTTCAGAGTAATTCATATGAATCTTTTCAGAATTAAATTTTCTACAAATTTTTTTAAGAAAAAATACACCTTTATATACCATTTATGGAAGTAATCTTACGTTAAACACAAAAATGTGACATTTCTTTGCACCAATTCCTGTGTTTTATGTATGATATCTCTGAAAGTATTGCATTTACAGCTCTAGAACCAATTTTATTAAATTTTCCAGATTAAAAAACATAAGAAACAATCGTATTTGTATGTTTGTAACTACCTTTAACATTTTTATACGGCCTTACTTCACCGAGGGTACAGAGTTCTAGGTGAAATTTTTCGCTAGCCGTAACTCGCTAACTAAGGGTTTTCAGGCATATGTTTATATGAACTTTTTTCCTTATTTTTAGCTATAGAATGAGATCCCAAGAGATTGCCGAATAGTTTTGAATCACCCTATATATTTTTGCGCTAAAATACATATTTAAGCCGCAATTTTTAAAAAATCATTTTTTTACGAGAAAATAGCCTTCCCAAGAATTTCAGTAGACATGGCGCCAACCCTATCTTGTAGAGCATAAACAATTTAGTATATGAAGCGATTTTTAAAAGAAATTGTAGTAGCCGTTTTTGAGAAAATCGCAAAAAGTGAAAAATTACACGAATAAACTACTATTTCCGGTAGTTCGATTTTGATGAAAATGTTCGTGTCAAGTCCGGTAGTAATATCTAACTTTAGTTTTAAGTTCGTACGTTGTTCCGTTCTTGAGATATTCTGTTTACACACACACACACAGACCAATCGCTAAAAATATGTTTTTTTTTTGTTCAGGGGGTCTGAAAACGTGAAGATCCGGTGAAAACTCGATTTCAAAAAATCGACATGAAAACAACTTTTTCCTTCCTATATATTCTTATAAGCAAGAGAAAGTAAAAATAGGCCTATAGTTTAAATATTGAAGCTGGTCGACTGAGAAACCCCCCCCCTCCTATCAGATTACAATTTTGTAAATTAATAATAGCCTATATTGTAAATAAAAATTTGTCTTGTTATACAGGGTGATTCACGAAGATATGCAGAAACTTTGGGAGCCCATTGTACATGTAAAAATAATGAAAAACGTTTATATAAACATGGGTCCGGAAATGCTTCGTTACCGAGTTACGGCTAGCGAAAGATTTCGCCCGGATTTCAGCTCACTAGGTGAAATGAGGTCTTCCTGAAATTCTGGTAAGGTAGATTAAGGGGCGAATTCAATCGTATCTTATGGGTCTTGACCGGATAAATTGAATAAAACAGGTCCCAGAACTGTAAGTTAAATAGTTTTTAAGAAAACCAGTGTCAAATGCAAAAAATGGAGTGAAAAACCCACATTTTTTCATCTTAGTTTTTCCGGTTAATTTTATTTTGTACTCTTATGAATAAAAATTCATTTAATCAAACATCTGTTCGCTTTCTGTGTACTTAATTTACATAGGTTTGTTCATAATAAAATTTTTTACATGTTTTATTCAAAAATTTTAACTGTTTCCTGGTGAAATAACAAAGTTATTCTTGCCCAAAGATGAAAAAATGTGTTTTTCACTCCATTTTTTGCATTTGACACTGGTTTTCTTAAAAACTATTTAACTTACAGTTCTGGGACCTGTTTTATTTAATTTATCAAAACAAAAACCATAATAAATGATTGAATTCGCCCCTTAATCTACCTTACCAGAATTCCAGGAAGACCTCATTTCACCTGGTGAGCTGAAATCCGGGCGAAACTTTCGCTAGCCGTAACTCGGAAACGAAGCATTTCCGGACCCATGTTTATATAAACTTTTTTCATTATTTTTACATGTACGAGGGGGTACCCAAAAGAAACCGGAATTATTTTTTAAAACTATTTATTTTTAATTTTTTTACAAAAGAACCTTATCCCCTTCAAAATACTCTCCATTACAACTAATACATTTGTCCCACCGGTGCTTCCACTGTTCAAAACATTTTTTGTACTCCTCTTCAGTGATGGCTGCCAGCTCATCCGTCGTTTTTTTCTTGACATCATCAACGTTGTTAAATCGGAGACCTTTCATGCCCCTTTTCATGCGTGGGAACAAGAAAAAATCACACGGAGCCAGATCGGGTGAGTACGGTGCGTGTGGTAGCAAAACCATGCCGTTTTTTCGCCAAAAACTGGGTAACCGAGATTGCCGTGTGTGCAGGCGCGTTGTCGTGGTGGAAAAACCAGTCCCCTGTCTGCCACAAATTAGGTCTTTTACGATGAATGCTGTTTCGTAGTCTTCTTAACACTTCAAGATAAAAAGCTTGATTTACCGTCTGGCCTGGTGGAACGAACTCTGAATGGACAATTCCCCTCACATCAAAAAAACAAATCAGCATTGTTTTGATGTTCGATCTGACTTGACGACTTTTTTTGGTCGGGGTGATAATGAAGTCTTCCATTGACTGGATTGTTGTTTGGTTTCTGAGTCGTACCCATAGCACCAAGACTCGTCACCCGTAATGATCTTTGACATGAAATCTGGATCAGTTTCAAGCTGTTGTTTCAAATCACTACACGTTTCAATTCGACGTTCCTTTTGAGTGTCTGTCAGAACCCGAGGCACAAACTTGGCAGCGACTCTTTTCATTGTCAAGTCTTCTGTTAAAATGCGTTGGACTGAGCTCCAAGATAACCCACTAACCTGTGATATTTGGTCAATGGTCTGTCGTCGGTCTGTTCGTACAATTTCTTTCACTTTCACAACATTTTCGTCTGTTCGGGAAGTCGACGGTCGTCCAGAACGAGGTTTGTTCTCAATCGACATGTCGCCATTTTTAAAGCGCAAAAACCACTCGTACACTTGGGTTTTTCCAATAGCGTCGTCTTTGTAAGCTGTGTTCAACATTACAACTGTTTCCGCGGCGTTTTTACCGAGCAAGAAGCAAAATTTCACAGCCGCACGTTGTTCATTAAAACTTGCCATCATGAAAAACGACACGAGCAAAAAACAGCACTAGCGAGAACAATCACTGCACGAGAACAGAACAAGCTAGATCAACGAACAAAATGGCATTGAACTGGCAATGAGTAGCGCTACAAGCAGCCTAGTGGCGGGAATTTGTACTGCACAAGCTCCGCCCACAGCAGAGCTATTCCGGATACTTTTGGGTACCCCCTCGTACAATGAGCACCTAACGTTTCTGCATATCTTCGTGAATCACCCTGTATGAAAAACAAATCACTCAGCTATACACTTAAAACGCAAAATCGCTTTCAATGTATTTTAAATAAGAATTCTATTAGCTCTTAAATAGAGAGTTCCACCGACGGATTTTTAACATTTTTACATGCGTTTAAAGAGTATGTAGGCCTACCTATTCTTTCCTGATTTGCCCAAAAGTCTTAACCTGGAATTCATTCTAATGTGAGCTTCATTTTACAAAATGAAAAAGAGTAAATTTTGTTTACAACGTAGCGGTAATACAGCGTAGTATAATGCGGTCCTCCCACATTTTACCCCCTCCATAGCTATATTCCATAAGCATACAGAATATATGCGTCATCTCTCTTCTCATCTCACACAACACACTCGGTCGGTATTAGAAATTGTGTTAACGTTGTTTTACTTAAAATTTTAGTTTAAAATGGTTCTTTTCATTAGGAAACAATCGTACTACTGTGCTTTTGTCGTTACTCAACGTTCTTATATGAACGATTCGGTTTGTTGTCAACTTCATTCATTCATCATTTAATGATAGGGGTTTGAAGCCCAACAACATACAAGTAGTGCGAATTATTCGCACGGGTCAACTACGCTAGTTAAATTCAACATGGAGAGATTCATTTAAAATGTAATTGTAAAATTTTAAAAAATTTTCAATTGAATTGAACTACTCAACTTTTACTATAGGCCTACTTAGTACTTAATTATTTTTACTTAATATTTCGACATTATTACTATAATGTAACGTAATTATTATTATTAATTTATTAATATATTTCGATAGGTATTCTATTTGTTTTATGTAGATTTATTATCTCCCACGATTGATCCAAAGATTGCTGCAGATAATTACCTAAATAAATAAAATCGCACGTAACTCTTACCATTTGTAAAATATAATTAGGTAACCTAACTGAATCTGTACGCAGGGATTTATGTGTACCGTGCTATAAATGATATTATAAATAGTAGGCCTACTGTAGGGTAGCCTATTTGTTTTAGTTTCACAAATTGTCTCACGTCTTTATCCTCTTCTTCCTCCAATAGGCCTACTGCGAATCCCTATCTATTTGGTAGGCCTACAGTAAAGTGAAACCCAAATAACTGAAAGCAGACATTTTTCGACACGAAATGTCTAACCACTGCTTTGAAATTGGTAGGACTCTCTCTTTAAAAAAGAACTTTCGTTTTCAATAAAACAAAAAGTTTAAAGGGCTAAAAATCTCCCTCTCTCCCTATCCCTTCCTTTCTCCCTCTCTAGCCGAGAATCGAACGTAGGACTTCCGCCTTATTAGCGTAGAGCACGAACCGATACGTTATGGAGGCGGAAAATCTAATTTCAGTTTCAATGCAAATATAAACTTCAAATTACGCTTACAGGTTCTAGCCGAGAATCGAACACGGGACTTCCCTCTTCCTAGGGTAATGCTAACTAGCACGATAAGAAGGTGGGCAGTAATTTTCATTAACTTTTTGAAATGCAAATATAAAACTTCACTAGCTGCGAATCGCACACGGCACTTCCCTCTAGCGCTAGCCAATACGTTTTAGAAGCAACTAGTAATTGTAATTTGTTGGATTAAACCACCGGTGTCATGTCAACAGCTTTGGTTAGGCCTATTAGCTGTGGACGACAATACTGAACCAGGACACGAACAGCTGGGTTGTGTGGGCAGTCAGTAGGCCTAATGGTGGTTGAGAAATAAATCGTCTGATAAACTTCGATAGGATTGGGTCTCGGATTTTTGCGATCTTTTTACTAAAAATCGAAATAGGCCAACAGAAGACGCTGTCCTGTTGACGTCACGCGCACTCGCCATGTTATGAGAATATCGCAAGTGTAAATCCTGTAGTAGGCGTACCACCTTCTATACTTCCTGCTGCTGCTTCAGATGGTGAATAGGTATTTGGCCTACACAATAAAACCTTTAGTTCTTACTTTCACTCAAAAAGAAAAAAATATGTTAGTAGAAGTCTTAAAATCATATCGAATCTAAAAATTCATATCATCCATGAAGCACAGGATCTAACCTCAAATAATGTCATCCTCGTCAGAATAGATTCAACTTTCAAGTACCTTACAACAGGTGGAGGCGATGCTATCGGAACTCTTGGGAACAGATTGATTCAGAAAGACCAAAATCACCTTTACAAATTACAAATGGAATTTAAATGAACTGATGAGAATTGGTAAAATTCCTGCGCACCTGTCACCAAATTTAAAAGAATAAGAGTCAGAAAATATAGAAGAAATGGTCTTAAAAGATCGTGATAAGGTTAGAGAAAATTTATTACGGTACAATATAAAAATAATTAATTTGAATGTAAGGAGTTATAATAGAAATATGGATGATATTTTTGTAAATGTTAGAAAATTTGCGATTAGGGTGTGATGTAATTGTATTAACCGAGTTGGAAAACGGTGAATTAAAGCCAAATAAATGGATGTAGGCTACAGCATATTCGCAAAAAAGTAGGTTACAAAATGATGGTGTTGGCGTTTAGGCCTATGTTGACTCTAGGTATCACAATAGCCTACTGTAACAGAGCCTAAGCGAACTGTTCATTATTAAAATACAAGGAAATGTTAATACGAGTAGTTAACATGATTTTTTATACCGCTCTCCCTCTCACTATTATATTATAGAATTTTTAGTTAATCTACAACCAAAAAATATTTGAAGTATCCATTATGAACCCTTTTTTTAAATCTGGCGATAGAAGTGATGCAAATTGTTTTAGACGCGTATTAAATCGAGGCTAATTAATTGATTTCTTGGATAAACATATCACATCACCAAATCAGTAGGCCATGGTTTCCGTAAGTCTCTCGGTACAAATGATGCAATTCTTAAAGTTGTCTCAAGAATATTCAATGACATCAATGCTTTTAAAAAGCAATTAGCTGTTTTCTTAGGTTTAAAGAAGGCTTTCGATACAGTATCTCATGAATTGTTGCTAGCACGATTAAGTAATTATGCTGTAAGGAGAGTGGCGTTGAATTTATTTAAGAGCTATCTGTCACAACCATCTCAGAGGGTAAGAGTAAATGAACAACTAAGTGACAGATTAAACATATAATACGGAGTACCACAGGGTACAGTTCCTGGTCCGATCCTCTATGTAGTTTAAAGATAAATGGATCTGTCGTTGCTTTTGCTGATGATACGGAGGTTAACAAAAAAAGCCGTCGCTAAAATACTTGGCAATTGTAATGAATTCTATGCTCCGTTAGGATGGCATTAGACGATCTATCTGTAAGTTCAAGAAACTAAGACCACCACTCAATATTGAAACACTAAAATCTGTATAGGCTACTTAGCTATCGCTTTTCACTAATAGTATCGAAGGTTGTATATGGGACCACTGACAAGAACACAAACTATAGTATTTTGAAGGTGATATCTGATAAACCACGTAAATATTCAACGGAGCAGATTACGCATTTCAATATTATGGATGTACGGCAACTGTTCGTGAACGAAATAATTTAAAGACTTCACGTGAAAATAAAATATAACATGCAAAATAGAGGGCATCAGTACTACACACGAAACAGAGATCTACTCTTATCGGAGAGAGCGAGAATTGCTCTTTACCAGCGCCATTTTGATTACTCGGACCCAAAATATATAACCTGCTCCCAAACCATTTAAAAAATCGAACGAGTTTAAAATTTAATAAAGAACTACAAAAATAGATAGCCAATAGGCCTACTGGTAGAGACAGGAGAAAAATAAAATGTAAATTAATTAATTTGGTTTAATTCAATTAACATTAATTTATTAAAAAATAGTGAGTTTAATAATTACTAAAATTTAATATTTCATAATTAATTGGCTGATAAACTCGTAGTGTTAGTAAATAGCAAAACATTGGCAAGTTAGTGTAGTAAGTAAATGCAGTAGGTACACAAACTTTTTTTTTTGTAGTTGAATACTACTGGCAATAGACTTCATTTTTTTAATATTTATTTAAAAGCTTCCAACCCATCTTTGTACACATTTTGTCTACAATTGGATTGGACAATTTCCACCACCTCTAACATGTAACATTGTAAACGAGTACAATGTAGAAAATGTTGTATTATAGTAGCATCTTATTTTTGTAATGTGTAATAAATATGGGAATAAATAAATAAATTAATATTTATATTAACTCATATAAATGTCCATAATGTTAACTCTTGTTATTAATACTCATGTCATAATATAATGTTATTTTACGAGACAATAAAAGTTTATTTACTATCATGGTTTTTGAAGGCGATGAAAATTGATGTCTACGCATTTTATGTTTGATGTTCGGGAACAAAAAAAAGTTGTTAGGCGATACATTAGGTGAATATAGGCAACGAGAAAATTTGATTAATTTGGTCTTTTTCTCTTTCCTTTCAAATTATCAATTAGACATGCTATATGAGACTAGGCTTGACATGATTAAGATGATGTGATGTTTTTCGGTTGTTTTTCTTGATTTCATCAATGATTTATGGCAAACAAATTGTTGCATAACATTTAGCATAAATTGTTTTTCATTCCTTCAAAGGAATGGTTGCGACATGTCCAGTACAACAAAGGAGCGAAGCAATCATTTCCTTGGAAGTGCTTCGTGAACGAACAACTTTAGTACGGTTCAATTCATCTTTGAACGCCCAAACAGTTGATTGTAGCTTAGTTTCCAGCTCATATGAATAGATCCAAGTTTTATTACCTGTTATGTTAACAAAATTTCCAGTACCTCATCAAATTCTTGGAGCATTTCCTTACTTCAATTTACAGAAGCCTTTTTATGAGCTTCGGTCAAATAACATGGAATCCATAGTAAATAGATCTTTTCATACCTAACTGTTAATGTAAAATTTTATGCACTGCAGTCTATGATGCCTCACAGTAAGTCAGGTGCCGATCCTCTATAATCTTGTCGGACACAACATCAATATTTTTTGGACTACCTTCACAAAATTTATCACTGACTGTGGCACAACCGCAGTGAAATTCTGCGAACCAGTTGTAAACAGTCTTCTCTAATGGGACTTCATTACTAAAAGTAGAACAAAGTTATTAGAGGCATTGTTGTTCGGTTAGGTCTTTACTAAAATTGTGAAAAATTACCAACTCAGCTGAAACTGCTTGGAGAATGAAAAATGTCAACTATTACAAATATACTGACTTCACATCTCAATAGCACCTTCTAGTAAACATTCGTAAAAACTTAAAAGGTGACCTTCATATTTCCAGTTGTTTTAAACAATACCAGAACACAACAGTAACAGCTCAGTAAATTAATAAACGACAAGGAAATAAATAAAATTAAACACACAGTATCAATAACAAATATCACAATTTATTTGTTTAGTTCACTTATCACTTTTTTTTTGTAAAGATACGATTCCAGCCAGAGAAAAAGAAAACTGACTAGCTATCTAATCAAACGAAAGGATATTATTTTTCAGTCATTTGTGCACTAGTAACTGACTTTTGGAAGGAGTCTTACACTTTATATATGAATGCTACGTATGGTTTAGGTTTAATTTAGACACGACGGGTGTTTTATCCATAAAAACGTAAAAACGGTCATCTGCCCAATTTTTTGTTAACAAAACTGAAAACAGTCGGTATACATACTACTGTAGAAATTAGGTGATACAATAATTATTCTACTGCAGCCAGAAAAAAGTCCCAGCTGAGTACTTTGCCCACGACAGGTTCTTTGCACACGTAGCAGATGGTGTTCTAATCCGACTGGTTTTGATCATTATTATAAAGATCAAACATAAAACCGACAAACAATGAAAGAGAAGACAGACCTCAGAAATAATACAAACAGTTGGAGCAGCTAATCTTAAGCCAACACACAGGCACACAGGCACACATGCAACAGCATCTTTTCAATTTCTTCTTATCTTTTAAAACGCAATGTAAAAAGTTTGCGGTATAAATTAAATTGGAGGCACTAAGAAAAGAATAAAAATGAAAAAATTTTCCACTTTAAAATAAAAAATGTTAAGAGATGAGATAGGGCAGAAAGAGTGGTCAAATGTTCACAGATAAGACACAGGATTAATGACGTCAACATGAGCCAATGCCGATGCAGAAAACAGCTCTGGCTCGGAGAAGAACTAAAGAACCACGACTGAATCATGTGGTGGAATAGGTAGAATGGGAATGGTTTGCGCCTCAGATCAAAAATCTGTCAGGTACGATGATAATGGTGTTCCAAGTGAATGTGAGAGGGAATACAGGATTTGGTTTCAAAGCAACAAAATCATTTATCAAATAATGACAAGCGTAAACTGAAGCTGTGACATGTGAGATGGTGACTACTGACTACAGCCAAGCAGGGTGATAGTAGTAGAGATTTGCTCTCGTTTGGGGATCTCTCTCGTATGCACATCAGTTACAGTCATTGACAGCTGCAATTTATTTCACCACTTTTTTTCTCATTGGTCGCGTTTTGAATTGTCGTCTTCAGAACGACGTGCCAACATTTTTTGCAATTCTTCATTTTGCGGTATAAATCACCATCCGACACCCTAGATATGCTATAAAAAGCATATGGAAATAAGGCGATGAAAAAATTAGCAGTGTACGCATGGAACAAGCATTTTCATGAAGGTCACACAAGCAGTGTGCAAATTTCATATGGACAAAAGCAAGAGGAAAGTATGTTGGAGGTGTTTTTTAACTACAAGGGAGTGATAAACTACAAATTTGTCCCAAGGCCATACGGTAAACGAGTAACTTTATATGCAGATTCTCTGACACCTATGAAACACAATCAGAAGAAAATAGGCAGATAACAATTGGGTTCTGCAGCTTGATAATGCCCCTGCACATCTGTCCCTGATGGTAAAAAAATCACCTCCCCAAGGACAAAGCTACCACTCTGGAACCCACCCCATACTCACCCAACCTTGTGCTAGCAGATTTTTACCTGATCCCACGGCTAAAAATGAAATTGAAAGGACACTGATGCTTTTGCTGTTTCACAGGGTACCAGCTGAAGGCACAAACACAAAATGGGTTCCATGAATGTTTTTAACAGTTATATAAATGACGGAATAAGTGTCTAGTTACAAGAGAAAAGTACTCAGTAAGAAACTAAGGAAAAATTATATATCTTTCCTAAATAAAATTTTATAGATTGATTTCAAGAACTTTTTCATCCTAGCTCGTACTTGTTTGTCAGAGGTCCATACTGATCCCAATATTATTGGTTCGACCAAAAACTAAACACTCATATTTTTCTGTTTCCGTACAGATCCTCATAAAAGGCAGATCCATGTTGTTACATGATGCAGACACAATGATCTAAAGTGAAATGTAGCTCCATTGACCGAGTGAAACTTAATTAATATTGTCTTGTACAGAACATGCTTATTAATGATGCAAACCGAACGAGTGGTTTTCTTTGAGAAACATGTATTTGAAATGCACTATCCTTACTGATCCTGCGATCAGAAGCAGTACAGACTCTTCCAAGCACTTCTTAATTAACTCTACAAACCTCATGTCCAGAAAACATGTTAAGTTTCCATCTATGTCGACATGATTGTGAAAGAGGTTGCAAAATAAATAGATGCAATGAACCAGTCGTCCACAAAGTGTCCACTAAGTGACTGTCTTCATTTTACTACAGTACTGTATTGAAGAAACTAATCTGGGTTGTGTTTGACATTTTTATAGGTTATCTTGGAACTGCCATACTCAATTTAATGATTTCCGTGAAAACTTTTAAAAACTGCATAACAATATGTTTGCCCATTTTTTAAATATTAGGCATTATCTGTCCAGATCGGCGTAAAACAACCATCTCCAACCTCGATTCCACGTTAAAGTTTGTGGCAGCCAAGGACACATTTAACACTGCATCATTTATGCTTAACATGATCTTGCAAATGTTATCAATTTCAGACAAAATATTAATATTTTTCATGATTACTTCTTCATAATTAATTTAGAGAAAATAAATAATTGCACCATATCAGGTATGAATTTTACGAGTGCTTTGTAATGATAACTTTCAATTGATTAACACATTTAAGTGGTCCGTCTATACAGTTTTGTAATCTGTTCAATCTGCATTCAGCTAGGGTAAATTATATTATTCAGCCGTAGAAAAAGGTTCATTCTATGCCAGTATACATTCAGCTTTTGAAGAAACGTCACCGGTTTATTTTTTGCGGAATTTTAAAAACTGATATATTTTTAACTAAGTTTCAGGTTTACGGGCTATTTTTTTGTCATTAGTGACACATTACTTTTAAATAAAGTATTTCTATACATTATTGTTCTGTATCTTTTATTATATTAGTTTTATTATTCAGTTTTAGCGATTATTTCATCTATACTCTTATAATCAGGTAAGAAAACTTCATTTTTGCATGATCTTTCTTTTTCTAGTCATAGTAATTATATTATACAACGTTATTTCATTATATTACTTTTGTTACAATTACTCAATATTTACAAGTAAATATTACGTGAGGCAAAAATTAAACGAAATAAATAAATGTGTATACGAATGTAATAAATGCTTTAAATATTTAAAAAAATAAGACATTTTCATAAGCATTGTTATAAATAGTTGTCAAATTTATTTAAATTTACAGAATGAACAAAATATCCGATATATTACTTAACATTTATGTATAATTTATAATTATTATCAGGCATTTTTATTTAATTTTTAATTCTTAAAAATGATATCATGAGAATTATATATGCAGTGTAAGTGGTAGTAGTATTGGCTATAAACAAGCTCATGCAGATATTTGAATAGAAAATCATTGTGTAAAGGTACACCTCGGTACGTATATTGTACACTTTTGTTAAAATTAAGCAGGCCTATTTTTTCATACATACAGACCTAAAGTTAACTTTTTTCAAAGAAACTAGTAGATATTAATTTTTTTTTTAATGTTTGCCTCATTTAAAAATTGGTTATAGAAATATTTTATTAGTACTTATAATTTTAGGAGCCTACGAGGCGTATATTAGTAGGCTTATTCAACTCTTTTCTTAAGTGACCCCATTTTTGGAATTGCTCTTTTACCTGTCCACAGAATGACTGAAAGGGTACTGAAATGTTATAGCCGTCACAGATATTCGTAACTTATCAATGTTAAGAAAGTGTGAAGTGTGATCACGTAGTGTGTGGTGCGCAGTAGGCTAGTTGTTCATTTCAGGTGTTATTGGCCTTGCTTATAGTAAATAGTATAATTGAGGGGGAATGTTGGGCCTCCAGGGTCTCCCTCCCACTTACCAAGAAAAGACACCAGTCGCTCATCGCTCTGTGCACTTCACACTGTTTACTTGTGTTGCGGTCAACGTTTCGACAGTTTTCAATAGGTACTCTTCGCCATTTCTTATATAGTATTCGCAATGCCTCAGCCAAGATCGAACTGCAGGTTAGAACAGGGAGTGGCTTTAAAAAGTCCAACTAAATGTGTAATTATGAATGTTTACAAAAAGATTACTGAAGAAAATCCAGAAATGTTACGGTTAGAAATTCAAGCTTGTGTGGCTGACCTTTGCGGTATGACCGTTCATACGGTGTGAAAAATTGTAACAGAAGCAAACAAACTGGGTGAAAATGAAAATTCCAGTACACCAGGAAAATCTCGCAAACGATTGAAGAAGAAAGTTAATATTGATAACTTTCAAAGATGCGCGTTAAGAAACATTATGTACAATTTCCACATAGAACATAAAACATTGCCAACATTAAAGAAGTTATCAGCAGTCTTAAAAGCCGAACACCCGGATCTTAAATTATCTGATAAATTGCACGCACAAAACATTACGGAAAATTTTAAGGAGTATGGGTTTTAGGTGGCAAAATACTGAAAATAAGGGAAGATTTTAATAGAAAAAACCGATATACGTTTCAAACGCGACAATTATTTGAACCAAATTAAAATTTACAGAGAAGAAGGAAGGCCTATAATATTTTCAGATGAGTCATACATTCACTCGACGCACGTAAGTGGTTGTAGTTGGACTGATAATTCCAATAATGGTTACAAAAAACTGGTTTCCAAAGGAACTAAGCTAATACTGGTGAACGCCGGCAGTGCTGCAGGAGAAATCCCTAATGCACTTTTGATTTTTAAATCTGGTCAGAACAAAGGAGACTTTCGAAAGAACATGAATGCTGAAAACTATGAAAAACGGCTGAAACAAAAGTTAATATCAAACCTTCCACCTCGTTAAGTTTTGGTTATTGATAATGCTTGTTACCACAACATAAAATTACACAAGGTACTGAACTCAAATTACAGAAAACAAGAACTATTAGATTGGCTACAACGTAAAAAATATTCCGTGCTCACCAGATATGTTGAAAACAGAGCTATATGAATAAGTGCGATTAAATAAGTTCCGCTGTGAAGAAGACTACTTCGACAAAACACTGGAAGATCACGATCACAGTGTGTTAAGATTGCCTCCGTACCACCCTGAACTTAACCTTATTGAGCTTATTTGGGCAACAATTAAAGGTCACGTTGCAGAAGCAAATGTGTCAGGTCGGCAAAATGTTAATGAAGTAAAAGCACTGGCTGAGAAATTTTTTTAAACTACCGGCTGAATATTGGAAGGAATGTTGCGAACATTCCTTAAAATTTGAAAATAGCTATTACGACACAGACAGAGTTGCTGACGTGCAAACCGAAATGTTTATAATTGCGAACAATGATGGTGAAAGCAGTGACGATAGCTCCGATTAATCTCAGTCATGAGAGTGACGATACAGATGATATTATGGGCGGGATAGAACCATTAAATTACAATTCATATATCCACTTCTTGTTACTTTTACTTTGTTATTAGATAAATAAAATGAAAAAATAAGCAGACACAAAAAAATAACAAGTAGTTTACTTACTATCCGTAAAACGAAACAGGACTAGTCAGCTGCACATGCGTTGGTGGCCACTTGCACTCTGCCACCCCACTACGGCAACTTGTACTGATATCTGTATCCCCCCCATACTTTCAACTTTTCAAAAACCTTTGGCCACACCAAAGTTATTCAGCTAAGTGTGCCATAATGAACTATTATTATCCTATTATTGATATTAATTAATATTAAATTAAATATTTCTTTTATTTAATAATTATTTTGGTTTACTTATTTTAAATGTCACTTTATTTATAAAATTTTTAATTTTTTCGTATAGTTTCATGTGCTAAAAGCAAAGTACATTCGGACTTCTATATTTGTTTTGTATTTATACTTTTGTGTGTATTTTTAAAATTAGAAATACATTTATCTATATTAAAATACATAAACACACAAGTATAAATAAACAATATAAAATAAAAGTATGAATGAAAATAGACACAAAAAGTTGATTGTACAGGGAATAAGAGGATGTGATGCGCCGTGAGACTTGTGCGGGGACCACAAAAATGTGGCAGGCGAATTTAACATTGAAATATGGTTCAGCTAGAGCAAATAACCTCAGTTCACCTGGGCCGCATTGAACGTGTTAATTAAACAAGAGCGATCAAAAACAGTTTGCATAATCATTGTTAACATAAAATGCAGTGTTCAATGTGTCAATACGCCCTGTGTCCTTGGCTGCCGCAAATTTTAATGTGGAATCAAGATTGGAGACGGCTGTTTTACACTGAGCTGGACAGGTAATGGCTAATATGCAACAGTTGGATAAACATATTGTTATGCAGTTTTTAAAAATTTACAAACAAGTCATTTATTCATATACTCATAGTGATCATTCAAACTAATTTTTTCGTTTTTCCAATAAGACCACAGCTTCACATCGACTTTTCAAATTTAGTTCTTTCATCAGAAATGCTCCTAATACTGTGCTGACCACAAAACAGAAAAATAAGCTGCATCATCATCATCATCATCATCACTGTATCTCTTCATCGCATATTAAATCCACCAATTCTATTCCACTTTCCTGCTGCTAAACTAAGCGCTCAACAAACAATATGTTATAGAAAAGATGTATGAAAAGGCATTTCAATTATCTTCAAGTTCTTTTGCGTGTATCTTAAGCACAATATTTCACAAAAGACTGATTTTCATCAAATTTCTCACACGATATAAATAACAGCTGAATTAAGTCTGACAAAGAAATGGTCAAATACAAAAAAATGTACAACCTTTAGTCACCTAAAATTTTGTTAAGTGCACTTTAGCTGTTAAATTCAAAGCAAGACTGTAATTCTATAAAAACATTTTTTTAATGTGAGTAGAGGCTCCTACAAATTTTGCCGAGGTAATCCTTTATGTAATCTCAGTAAGTCCAACCAGTAGTAAATGAAGGACACATGCACATTTTTCTATTTTTGCATGACAATAAAACAAGGTCAATTTCGGAGCCACAAAGCCAATCCTGATTGGGTTGAGGTCATAGAAATGTCAGCCCAATCAGGCTGTAATTTTTGCTCGACAATGAAAACACATGCCACATGTAGACATGTGTGAAATAAATGCTTGAGAAAACCAGTGACCAGTTATTTGGGCTGAGGGTGTGAAGGATGGGTGAATGTGTAATACTCAATCACTCTATACTATCGATGGAATGAGGATTAAGTAAAACCAAACCAAACAGAGATGCTATGGTGCAGAGTAGCATGCGTATGACATGCAATTGACCTGACCGCCCTCAGTCATCACCAATGCCGCATAGCACAACTTACATAATCCTCCTCCTCCTCCTATATAAACGTGTACACATACGTATCATAAAACCATGCTCATCTTTGCATAACCGCCACACATGACCAGACCAAAATCCAGCACGCCTTTTCTTTGCAAAATTCACTGCAAAATTACATGTTTTCAAGTAGAAAGGAAACTTTTCTGTGAACCGACAAGAGGTGAAAAGTAACACGATTGGCAGAGACATTTTACATATAAAATGGCATCAGATAACAGCCAATAATAATAATGGTTTCATCGGTCGACAGCCAAAAAGCTATATCAACAGAAATGAGTAGACAGACTACGTTTTTAAAGGTGAAAGGAGAAATAATTGATGTTTGAAACATAATGAGAATACCAGTGGAAACATGAAGAAAACTTCTAATAGTAATAATAATTATAATGTCTGTACGGTTTTATTGGGCATTTGCCTATTGAACAGACAACAGAAAAAGTATATGTACTGCACATAACTGACTTAAAATACATGTAATAGATTCACTTATGCTTAGTGTATGATCAACGCAAAGTAAATCTCCAAACCAGCCGACCATAGGCCATACTAGTACTACACTACATAGACCACCATTTACTAGATCCATAGATCCACAGATCCAGATGAGACAGAATGTCTTTTCCCACTTTCACTCACCAAAAGAAATAATCATAAATTAATGCAAATAAACAATTCAAGACCGATAATGATAGCAATAAATAATAAAATATCTACCGATATACAAAATATGACACATTTCAGTCACAATATTCACTGGGTCGGAGAAAATTCATTCGGATGTAAAATTCGTGATTGCATCTCTCTAATCAATGGCACCGTATATGCAACACATTCATCCCATCCTGGAGAACGCCAAGCACTTTCTCTTGTTTCTTTACGCTTCTGTAGACCGGAATAACCTGAAATATTATTTATACATCTAAATTTGATCGAGTTGTTACTTGACGAATGAATAAAATAGCTGATAGCTGACACCTGCATAATATCCATATAAAAAGGAATCGCTCACTTTTCAAATTTCAGCTGCAGCACCACATATTCTATCTATAGGCTATGTTGTATGTTAGGTATCCCATTTTTCCCCACAGATATGATGGGGCTTATAGTCATTTTTACAAGCGTTTACAAAAAATGCTCCATGAAGCTTCAAAAACTTAAATTCTGTCTTTGTTTGAGATTATTGTGTTCCGTTTAAAATGAATAACAATGACATATCACAAAAAAAACAAATGTAGTTCACGGAAGTGAGAAGAAATTGTTTTGAAAAAAGAAATTGTAAAAATAACAAAAATCATCTGAACTAAAACAGCATACTGATGAAAATACAATAGAATAGAACACCCACATAGAATTTGCAACAATCAGGAAATCCCAAATCAAAACTGATGATGAGCGACTTATATTGATAGGAACTGCATTTCTAGTAGAAACAAGTTTTGTGAAAAATGTTTTAAATTTCAATAGTATAGCATATGAACAAACAGTGTTTATAATTTTTCCTACATTAATTTAATATAAACAAATACAAATAAATAAAAAACCACCACAACAGTGAAAGAAACAGTAGGCGAGCGCTTTTATGGTGTCCACCACTTCACCAGCCCAACTCTATATCAAAGATCACATACGTATGAGGTGTGGCTATTAAATGACGAGACTGATGTTGTAAAAAATTTTATTTTCATTTTATACATAATCATTTATTGTCACCTTCAATATACACTCCTTCTCTATTGCTACAATGCTCCATGCGAATTTTCCATTGTTGGAAACAGTGCTGGAAGTCATCTTCTGTCAGCTCCTTCAGGACACGTGCTGCTTTCTCTTTTACTGCTTCCACAGACTCAAATCTTGTCCCTTTTAATGCAGATTTCACCTTAGAGAACAGGTAGAAGTCACATGTGCAAAATCTGGTGAATAAGGTGGATGTTCTAACACTGAGATGCTGTACTTGGCTAGGAACCTCTTGACAGATAACACGGAATGAGCTGGCGCATTGTCTTGGTAAAGAACCCATGATTTGTCCTTCCACATTTCGGGGTGTTTTTTCCTTACTCTTTGATGTAGTTTAGAAAGTACCTCAAGGTAGTAATACTGATTAATTGTTTGACCTTCAGGAACCCAGTGAAGGTACACAATCCCACGGATATCAGAAAAACAATCATCATTGCTTTAAATTTTGACAAGCTCATTCAAGCTTTTTCGGCTCTCCGTGAAGTTCGGCTCCTCCAGTGCATGGATTGGCGCTTTGTTTCCGGATCATAAGTAAAAACCTATGTTTCATCACACGTTATTATCTTCTACCTGTTCCCTAAGGTGAAATCTGTATTAAAAGGGACAAGATTTGAGTCTGTGGAAGCTGTAAAAGAGAAAGCAGCACGTGTCCTGAAGGAGCTGACAGAAGATGACTTCCAGCACTGTTTCCAACAATGGAAAATTCGCATGGAGCGTTGTAGCAATAGAGAAGGAGTGTATATTGAAGGTGACAATAAGTGATTATGTATAAAATGAAAATAACATTTTTTACAACGTCAGTCTCGTCATTTAATAGCCACACCTCGTATGTGTAATTACAGATAAGTTTATCTCATATGTGATTTGATTTACTGATGCACGAATCTAGATTGCTGCATCAGTGAGTCATGAAATGTTGCTTGTTTGACGCATACAGAGATCGATGATATCATGACGGGAGGAATTCTTTTCACTTATTCTGCGATTGACAAATATATAGATGAAATAATAAAGTACCTCTACAATTTATCATGTCGAGACAGATAAATAGTGAGCAAATGAGACATTTATTTGTCAATCAAATAAAAGTCCGACTGTATGAATGAATCAGGTGTATATTTTATGGTTTAGTACTTACACCAGATATGATGAACGTTGTAAAGGCGACCGACTTGAGAAAAGAATCCAGCAAAAGCCTCATTGTTATTCCTTCGATAGTTAATAGCACGAGCCCAATTGTTGCCCCATTCGATCATGGTACCCGGTTTTAAACTATAACTTCTAATTTCATAGATGTTTTCTCCCGAACGAGATTCAATAGCTGGCCAATAACTAAATGCTAATAGATACTGAACGTGCCTTGAGCGTAAACATTTACCCTGTTCATTTATCAACGCTTTAAAGTTCTGAAACAGTATTTCAAATCACATTAATCAACATACAACCAAGCGTGTTATGTGTTGAACACTTACTCACACTCTCTCACTGCAGCACTGCAGGTAATCTGTCACGCATTTCAATCACACATCGACTCAATTCAGATGTGGCTGGTACATTTACCCGATAACTCTAACCGAGAATACATACAGTAATCCCCAGCCACTCACCGTTTCATAATCGCAGTTGCTTTTTCTCACTGTCAAAATAATAAAACAAATGTTAAACATAACATTGAACAAATACCTGACGTTATTAAATGAAAGAATTTAATAACATTGTGCAAATATCACATGGGCAGAACACAAAACAGACTAAACTCTGCTAAAAAAATACAAAGATGCAATGACCGCACGCCTGCACCCCTGCATGAATACAGTTGGACTTTTGCCCGCATAGAGGTCAGTGGCATATCTCAATAGAACTCTGTACCAGTTGCAGTTGCTTTGCTGATGTGGAAGGCTACTGTATGGAGCAGTACTATCCGATGTACCAATGTTAGTACGATGTTTTCAAGTTGTAATGTCCTGGTCGTTTTAGTCAGTTGACCAGAGTGTTGCTGTGAAAATGGACAAAATCACGTATCGAGCTGTCATTAGAAATTGGTTTTTGAAAAGCAATATGCTAACCCAATTTAAAGACGAGTTGGTCACTGTGGATATGGTCTCTGCACCATCATTTACAACCCAAAAATTTTGGGCAGCTGAATTTAAATGTGCTCGTACCAGCTTGAGTGACAATGAACATTTGAGATGGCCAAAAACTACAACCACTGACGATAATGTCCCTCAAGTTCACCAAATAGTGCAAGACAACCGTCAAATTAAGGTTCAATAGATAGCAGAGGCTACGGAAATTTAGGAACGAAAGAACAAAATTTAGGATGGGAAAGTTGACCGTGCACCGGGTACCGCGATTGCTAACCCTTGACCAAAAACGTGTTCAGATGAACATTCGACAAGCTCTCTTGGCACAGTTTAGGAAATCAAGAGTTTTGGCACAGATTACTTACTGTAGAAGAAACACGAATACCCTATTACACCCCAGAATCAAAAAAACAGTCAAAACAGTGGACTGCGAAAGGAGAATTGGCTCCAAGAAAGGCAAAGACTGTTCACTCAACCAGGAAAAAGATGGTGACTGTTTTCTGAGATAGTCAAATAGTTGTCTTAATAGATTATCTTGAAAAAGGGAAACTATTACAGGAGTAAACTACACAGCATTACTTGACAAGCTGAAAACAGAAATAGGAGAAAAATGATCACATTTGCAAAAAGAAAAATATGTTGTTTCACCATGACAATGCACCACCTCACATCTCAGCGAATGCCATGACAAAAATCCACGAACCGTGGTTTCAACTGCTTGACCACCCTCTGTATTCACCACATCTAGCCTCAAGTGACTTTTTTTATTCCCTAAGCTACAAGGTTAAGCTCAGAGAACAGAAATTTTTGTCGAATGAAGAGGCAATCACCTTCGTAAACAACTGGTTTTCAGAGAAAGAGGCCTACTACTATTTGAACGGGTTCAAGAGATGGGACCATCGCTGGGATAAGTGCATACAATTACAACGAAACTATGTTGGAAAATGAAAATATTGAAGAAAAATTGTCTTCTTTCTTTGTTATGTCGGAAATTTTTGCTCATACATGAAGCAGCTACTTTGCAAATTGTACCCAGTCATAGCAATCGGTGCAAATATTTTTTTCTGCTGCCTAAATTAGGAATTATAAAAAATGCAATTGGTTCTAAGGTGTTACATTCTTATAGCATTACTTATTCCAACAGCCACTGACAAGGTTATTATTCATCTGAAAAATACCACTGCACTGGCAACAAAATACAGTAGCACTTGGTGATTTTTATTATTTATTAGCCCACTCAATGAAACCATTCAGGTGCAACTAATTAGGGGGAAACCTAAATTTTGGCAGGCATAATTACATGTCATTCCCGCTTGCCTCCTCCCTCCCTCTCCCTTCCAAACCTTCAACTTGCAGTGTTTTGTTTACTTGAGTTTAGACTAATCCACTTATCTGCGCAAAATCTGTTTCATAGTTTTCTTAAATAGTGCTCTAAAAAGTAGCTTCTATAAGATATTTTTTGATATCTCCGATTGACATTTCAAATTATCATTACAAAAATATTGCTGATAATGTGAATTTTCAGCAATTTTCAGCGTGATTAGCTTTAACTTTGTGATTAACTTTTATATACCTCATATATAAAAGCATATTATAAATTATTACTTATCAGCTTAAGTTAATTCCCTAATTACAATTTGTACATGTTTTAAACCATAGAGCAGTGGTTCTCAACCTTTCAGGCACTGTGCTCCCGTTTGAACACTGATGTGAGGTCACGCCCCCCCCCCCCCACCATATCGCCACTATAAGTGGTGAAAACAAGTAATAGCCTAGAATCGGAACATGCACGAGAAGCGTGATGACAATGTTGCCAGAGAAGGACAATCACCGTGTTATTGCAATAATCGAGTGCTTCACTCTGCTAAGAGTACAACGTACAAAAAAGTACCATCATTTTGAAAATATACATGCGACTACAAAATTCAGTAAATTATAGTTTTACTTTGTTATTTTATTTTTTAAATACTCTCATGCCTCTCTTGAAATTATTCTACGCCTGCCAGGTTAAGAACCACTGCCATAGAGCATTTCACTTTAATATAGATGTCCCGCTTGACCAGGATTCTGCTATACTTCATACAGCACAAGAGAAAGTGAAATCCTATCGAACACGGCCAACTTAACAACCGCTTTAACAAACTTTGACCATTCCTAAAGAAACTTCTAAACGGAGCCTCTCTCTCAAGCAAACAGATCACGTCGCATTTTAATAGCGATCGGTGGTTCTACTAAACGTCACTCCAGACAAAAAAAATCGTCTGATGCATACCTCACCGGTTCCTTTATACCCATCACTGCGATCAGCGAAAACAATTTCGATTAAAGCTTTCTACGACACCACAGTAGTGCGAGCCACAAAAGAAGTCCATTGTGTTTGAAGAGCTCTACCTCAAAAACAACCTAACAGAAAAATTTCAAAGCTATACCAAGTTAAAACCTGTTCTTTCCTGCAATGATTGGTTTGGCCTAAATTGTTTTATTTAGAAATTAGTTGGAGGTACAGCAATTTACACATCAAAAGTACCCAGTTTTCTGTTAATGTGCTGTTCAAACATCTGTTATTCCATCCAGGCTGAACACAAAAATTGCTGTTTAAGTACGTTAAAGATCACAATTTCTCTATAATGTGAATATTTAAATAGAAATCTGATGTTCCGCTTTAATATGCCAGCCATTTTTAAAAAAGTGCCGGCCGCATTGGCGTAGTTGGTAACGTGCTCACCTCTCATCATTTGGTCTTGTGTTCGAATCCCATTCAGGCACGGCATATTTTCATACGTTACAAAATAATCATTTCATCATTTACCATCTGCATTAGCAGTAACTGCAGAACAGTCGGACGTTAGACCAAAGAAAAAAAAATTAAAAAAGTGCAATTCTGGCCCCACGTAAAGATAGAGAAATGATTTGTGGACTGAACCATGCATTTCAACGTATCGTTCCACGTACAGTATTTTGCATTTATAATTACAAATGAAAACGAAATAGATATGTGATGTTAATATGAAATTCTATTAAACTTATTGAAAGGAAAATGGGCTTTACAGTAGTATAGCTTTACCACTCCTAGTAGTCACCTTCTGTGTTTCTCCCGCTGCAACTCATTCCATAGCCATCATCTTCAATTACTTAATCATGATTTTATTAGTTTACACATTTTTTGCGATCGCTTAATTTTTATGTCTTAGTGCCCAAAAAATTCTTGGAACATTATATAACAGTGGATTTAACGCTAAATAAATGAGCAGTAATGTTTACTTACATTACGAGGTCTGTTCAGAAAATTCCTGAACTTTTTACATAAAAAAAATACTTGACTTGTAGCTTACAGGTCTGGATCCATTCAAAGTAATCTCCTCCCCAATGTACACACTTGTCTCATCGATGATTTTACTTTCTGAAGCAATCCTGGAATGCTTCTTCAGAAATGGCCTCAGGTGCTCTGTCACATTCTTTTGAATCTTAGGAATCTTAACAAATCTTTTCCTTTGAGGGGTTTTTTGAGTTTGGGGAACAAGAAGGAGTTACAGAGTGCTAAATCAGGTGAGTAGAGTGGGTGGGGAAGCACGGTAATCAAATTCCTGGCCACAAACTCACGAGTTCTGAAGGTTGGTGCATTGTCGAGATGAAAGAACCAGTTGCCACTCCCCAAAGTTTGGGACGTTTCCGTCTGATTTTTTGTCGTAAGCGTTTGAAAAGCTCAATGTAGTATGACTGGTTAACTGTAGAGCCTGGAGTAAAATACTCATAATGGACAACCCCTCTGGCATTGACAAAACAGTCAGCAGCATGACCTTCCCACTGGAGTGAAGTTGATGAGCTTTTTTGGGTCAAGGAGAATTTTCACTCAACCGTTAGAACCGATCGTAGCAATTCATTCTTTTCTTGGGTTCATCACCATAATCCTTGACAAGCTATTCATGAGTTTACCCGAAAGATTCAGAAATTCACGCAAAATTTAACGGCACAACACTGTTCATGCAAATCACTCATTTGTTAGTTTAACAAACGCGTAGAAAACACCTTCACTAAAACAGCTGTTTTTCCGCAATTAAGCAAGATATCAACAAACTAAATAATGGAGGTTTCTATGAACACAATGGGCCCTGGCGGATCTCTTTGCAACTAACTGTAGGACCGCTAAAAAAAGAGTTCAGCAACTTCTAGAACAGACCTTGTAAATTCAAATGTAATTATTATTTGTTATAATATATAATATAATTATATAATTATATTATTTTATTAAACATCCTATGTAGGATTTTTAAACAGCCGTATTATTTAAAATTGAAATATATATTTTCTAACCACCAGAATACGGTAACATAAAACACTTACCAATGTTTATAGCGCTTTCGTGTATCTTGTACACATCTTCAGTAAATTAAAATTTATTACAAGTCAAAATTTAAAACTTCCTGCTCCTACCATGGTAGATAAGGAAATCAATTTCCTTCCTTTCAAATTCCTTATCTACCATGGTAGGAGCAGGAAGTTTTAAATTTTGACTTGTAATAAATTTTAATTTACTGAAGATGTGTACAAGATACACGAAAGCGCTATAAACATTGGTAAGTGTTTTATGTTACCGTATTCTGGTGGTTAGAAAATATATATTTCAATATAATTATAATATAATATAATTCACTACTATTATGTCTTCACTGCCACTTGGGTGTTCGCTGGCGGGGCGGGGGACTTTCATAATTATAAACACCAGTTTGAACGCTTGCATCTCCAAAACGATGAATCGGACTTCAACATAGTTTACACCAACATTTAGCTCATTTTATTCTGCGTTGACCTATAATAGTCCTATATTTTTAATATTGTTTGAAAATTGCCATATCGAGGTTGGAAGACAAAGAGACCCGGTTTTTTGCTACCGCAAAGACTTTCATGCGTTAAGAAGCGTATAACTCAAGAAGTACAGGTCATTTGCTCTAGCTAGAAGCTCCCCCACCAACGCTCTCTGCCGCTGAGCTGTTCTTTTTAGTGGTGGGGGAAGCAAATCATAGGGAGTGATCAGTCTCTCCATACTGCTAGCAGCGTTAACAGCCTACGTTTACTATAAATCCTAAAAACATTGACTGTATGTTGTAATTTTATACATTTTTTTCTATTCCCTTCACAAGTCTTCAACTCGTGTATTCTGTAGTAGGCCTACTGTTTTATGTACCTATTATTTTTACTCTTTTGCTGTTTGGTTTTATTTATATTAATTTTTTGTATCTATTCTTAGTTTAGTTTCTATTATTTATTTATATACACAGTCTAGCCATAAATACTGTCCACCAGTTAAACACGATACCTAGAGAACAAATAGAGCTAGGGAAAAAATAAAAACACCATTTAAATCAGCGACAAAATACCTGTTTATTCATGTAAAATTCATTCAAAATGGCCTCCTTAAGCTTTTACACAAAACTTCAAACCCGGAATAAAGTCATCTATCGCTGTACGCAGCGTTTCAAGGGGAATTTCGGCAACTGCTTTCGTCAGGGACGTCTTTAAGGCCTCGACATTGCAGTGAGGTTTCGAACATGCCTTCTGTTCCAACAATGACCACAAGCAATAGTCAAGCGGGTTTAAATCGGGACTTCCAGACGGCCAGTCTTCAGCACGAATAAACACCAGAACGTTGTTCTCAAGCCATCTTTGTGTCGTCTTTGCCTTATGTCCTGGAGCAGAATCCTGCCGGAATACCCATGGCTTGTTTTTGAACAATGTTGTGTTCAGAGGTTTAACCACATCCGTCAGAATCTCTTGGTAAACTTTTGCCGAGGTTTTAACGCCTTTTTCACAAAAATGAATGTGGGAGGCACCATGATACGAAACTCCCCACCAAACCATCACAGAAGCGGGATGATGACCTCGTTGGATCCTCGGAACCTTTTCTTTGGCTTCATAAGAGTTTCTAGCGTAGACACAGTCATTTTGTTTGTTGTAAGTCTCTTCAACTGTGAAAATTTTTTCATCGGTAAACAAAATGGTAGCGACCAGAGCCAAATTCGCGAATGAGTTTCTTCGATCGTTTGTACCGAATTTGCTTCAGTTTATCGGTTAAAAGGTGTCCGGTATACCTTATGTATGCTCTCAAATGTAAATCATTGCGTAAAATGCGAGAAACAGTGCGTGGTGCAATTTTCATTTCACGAGCAAGGATTGTTTGCTTATGGATTGGGTTTCTACGTATGCGGCTTCTTACAGCTTCAACTATTTGTTTTGAACGTGCAGTGTGGGGACGCCCAGTCCGAGATCGATCTAACACATCACCAGTCTCGTTAAAACGTTGAATAGTACGATAAACAAACTTCTGACTGATATTAAGCGACTTAAGGATGGAAAAGATTTGTTTACTGTTCTTTCCCACCTTATGCAAACCGATAACTGTAATGCGAGTGTGATTTTCTGACCAGTCCATTGTTAAACTGCAATAGTATTGCACACACAATTAGCTACTAGACTATTTTCATGTACAAACTTGCTCAAACAGTGTTGCCATTGTAGGGAAAATAAAATTTCCCTCACTTTCAACATTGGACAATATTTATGGCTAGACTGTGTAGTTATTAAAATGGAACCGTGTTGTAGTAGTGAAAATTCGAGTACGAGTGCTAGTGTAATACAGAAAAGGCAGGTAATACGCAGTCAGGCTAGGGAGTATATAGTCAATGTATACAATTTTATGAAAAAAGAAGCTGAACAAAACGGACCAATTTTACTGACTGATGTACAAAATCGTGTAGCCAGAGCTATGGGGATTTCGCGTAGTACAGTTCAAAGAATTTTGAAAGAAAAAAGCAGAAACCCTGATGTGCTAATCAGAACACCGAATAAGAAAAAAATGAGAAGGAAAGTGAAGAGTGAAGTGGACGATTTTGATAAGTGTGTTGTGAGAAGAACAATATATAATTTTCATAAAATAAACGCTGAATGGCCAACTTTGAATTTGTTACTCCCCGTTTTGCAGGAGAAAATTAATTTCAAAGGAAGTAAATGGTCGCTGTGGAAAATTATTAAAGATATGGGATTCAGGTGGAGAAAGGCAAAAGACAACAGAAAATTACTAATTGAAAAGAGTGGTATCAGGGACATGAGACTGAAGTATTTAAGATCAGTTCAGCATTACAGATGGGAAGGACGACCAATAATTTACAGCAATGAAACGTATGTGCATGCTTCGCACACACAGCCCCGTGCATGGTCAGATGACACGGAATCAGGTATTTCAAAACCGATTTCTAAAGACCAACGAGCAATTGTTTAGCATGCCGGGGGTGAAGATGGATTTGTTGATGGTGCAGCTTTAGTTTATAAGTCTTGTCTTCATGTCGTCATCACGACGACATGAACTTTCAAAATTATAAAAAGTGGTTGACTGAAAAGCTAATTCCCAAACTTCCGAAAAATTCAGTCTTGGTGTTAGACAACGCACCGTACCATAATGTACTAGTGCAAACCCATCACCAAATTCTTCTTCAAAAAAAGCTGTTATGATTAACTGGTTAATTGAACACAGTTTACCATTTAATGAGGCAATGTTAAAACCAGAACTGTACGCTATTATAAAGGTAAATAAAGAACAATTTAAGAAATATAAAATCGATACAATTCTAGAACAATATGGTCATAACGTCCTTAGATTGCCTCCTTATAGTCCAGACCTAAATCCTATCGAATTGATATGGAGTTCTGTGAAAAATTCCGTAGCAGTAAAAAATGTTACATTTCACATAGATGAGGCTATGCGTTTAGTTGAGGAAAAGTTTAATTCTATGACTAAGGATGAATGGGCTTCCTGTTGTGAACACGTAAAAAAACTCGGGCAAGATTATTTGTCTACGGAACCAGCTATTGACAACTTAAGAGAAGAATTTATAATTAATATCAACAACAGTAGCGATGAAGATAACGGCAGCGACAACGAAATGAATACATCGAGTGATAGTGAATTATTTGGTGAGTAGGCCTACTCTTCCGTTCCGTATTAGTTTTTTAGTTTTTAGTCTAGCGTAGTAGTTTAACAGAGTAGTATACAGTTAGAAAGAGAGGGAATGATCATTAAGTGAGAAGGAGACAACACTTGCCCCATTGAAGCTATCCCTACTCTACCTACTCACCCCCCCCCCCTTACAAGCTTCTTCCAAAAACAAATGTACTGTATTTGACCGAGAAAAATTTGAAATTTCAACACAACATAGCGAATTACATTCTTACCGCGAATACAAAATTTTAAATATGTACGTTACTTAAACTTTGATTTATTAACATTATTCTGAACGCTTGTTGCTATCTCGGTAACCGCTCAATCGTTCGGCACGAGCAAACTATCGTTTTATTCAGCGTGAAAAATGTATTAACAAATACCTATTACATATTAACAAATCTATTAATAACATGAACTATTGATTGGCCAATGTTGTGGAAAATTTTTTTAAATTTTGAAAAATAGATTTGGCCATGAGGGGGTGGGCACTACTATACATGTTCCCAGGTTATGTAACTGATATCCTGTCGGACTGCCTACCTGATCTGCCCTCTGCCCTCTCTTACGTTGTAGGGTGCATAGTCTACCAAGTACGGAACACGGATCCAACACTAAGCGCCTACTCGAAAAATATCCCTTCCAGTAAGTGACAAATGAATTAAAGCTCTTTTCCACGGAGGTTTGACTGAGCCAAGTAAATTTTGGAAAAGAAACAGTGGGCAAGTTTGAAATTGTTTTTGCATCACTCCATGTCGAAAATTATATGTAGTGTCCAAAGAGGAGTCATTAAAAAACTCTGAAGAAGCCTTGTGAAAAATTTCCAAATGTGTGCCCACAAGCTATTAACGCCTACGCTCTATCTACACTAGATCAACGACATTTATTAGGATCACACGATTCAATGGGAACAAATAAAACGATACAAACTGCATCAACAAACCCAACAAACAACAATACTTTCCAAAAAATAATATTGTTGTTAGCATTAATTCACATTTCTTACGTAAGAGTTTTATTTTAATCCTATTTATTTTATTTTGTAAACAATCTCTTTGTAGATCATATTCATTTTTAGAATAAGACTAAGTATTTTATGCAACCCGAAATGTTTTTGTCACATATTAGAATGTCATATTATTTATACATTACTGCTATCTATTGTTTTATAAATAATGTTACAGACAATTGATTTAAGAAAAAAGTATAGACGACATTTGTTGTTTAATTCATTAGGCATATTTTAAGATGAGTAGCCAAGAAAGTATGTGTGTAAACACAGTGTAGACAGCGGTGCAGTGACGTCGTCACAGCCAAACAGCTGTTGTGTTTTGGTGCCATCAGACAGCCCTTCCCTTCCCTTATTCAACGGCCCTCATTCCTACTGTTTGTGGCTACTATAAAAATAGCTACAGTATGATATTCACAAAATGACTCATTTGTTGCTATACAGAGCAACAAAATATAAACTTTCGTGTCTTGATTATTTACAAACAATTTGCACATATTTTTTACATGCAACTGGTACTGTAACAGAGTACAGCCTTTTTATTTTAAAAAAACCATTCAGTAGTTAACTTCATACCATGACTGCTGGTGAACATTTTCTTAGCTTATTCTTGGGTGATTTTTGAGAATTCTGATTTGGTGAACTTTTATTGTATTGTTAGTAGTTTCACTTAATCCATATTTTTTCTAATCTAATAAAAATTGAAACAGTAAAGGCTTCAGTGGGGATCAAGGGGAAATAAAATAAAATAATTTAGGTCAAACCAATCAACGCAGGAAAGAACAGGCTTTTATTTGACGTAGCATTCGAATGTTTCCATTTGGTTGTTTTTGAGATAGACCTCTTCAAACACAATGCACTTCTTTTGTGATGCGCACTTTAAATAGCCCTCCATGTATTCTAAACTAAACGTAGACACTGAGGACTTTGTGAAAATTTAGTCAACTGCTTGCTTGCAGTCCATAAAAAATGAAAAATGACGTATCCGTGTCTAGTTGATCAACATTCACACTGCAGCACTCACTTATCACTACAATGCATGTACAAACAAAAGAACCTCCTAAAACTGAACTCCACTGCGCAGAGAGAGCAAAAACGATGGATCCGTCACATTCTTTCTCTCTCGCACAGCCTGCCAGTGGAGGGGATCAGTTGAAAACAGTTCGTCTAGTGTGCACTACTAACAACAAGCGTGTTGCCTAAAAGAAATCTTGCCTACATAACTTACAGTAGTGTGCAAATTAATCCAAACACAAGGCATTTTTTGTTTTCTTCTATGCTGTGGCTACACTGCTAACCACTCACATTCTGTAAGCTGTCTATGCAGTGTGAAGTTGTTGTTCTTTGTCTCTATAGCAATTTCGTGGCATAAGTAGGGGTTTATACAAGTGTATTTCATTCTTTTGACAAAGTCATATTGTTTTTGTGTCTGTTTACGTGATATATTGTAAAAATGGATGCAACTCCAAGAAAATGTTCAAAAATTGTTTCTCTCTCTGAGTATACCGGTATGACACAACGACAAATAGCTTCAGAGTGTGGCATTGGACTAGGGACAGTGAATGCTATATTAAAACAATTTCGAGAAACTCGTTCCTTTTCACCTCAAAGGAAAGGAAAATGTGGCCGTAAAAGAAAAACCACTGCGACTCAGGATTGGTTATTAGTGAGAACAAGTAAAGTGAACCCAAAATTAAGTGCTGTGGACTTAAATTGACAGCTTGCAGCCAGTGGAACGAATTTGCATGCGATAACTGTTAGACGCCGACTTCTTGATGCTGGACGGAAAGCTCGTCGACCGGCTAAAAAAACAACTTTTGACCCAAGCATTGTGCAAAAAACGGTTATTATGGGCCAAAGCACGTGTTAAGTGGACTGTTGCAGACTAGGAAAATGTAATGTTCTCCGATGAATCCCATTTTTACGTTCAGGGGCAAAAGGTTTCTTACGTTCAGAAATCAGCAGATGAAAGAACATCACCAGCTCATATCCAGCAATCAGTTAAACATCCCCAGAAAAAAATGTTTTGGGGTTGTTTCACATTTGAAGGTCCTTGTTCATTAGTCCCAATAAATGGTATGTTAAAAAGCGATGAATATATCCAAATTCTCAAGTAAAAGGTTGTGCCACAACTGCACACAAAATTTCCACATGGCAGTGGAGTGTTTCAACAAGATTTAGTGCCATGCCATACTGCCAAAAAAATGAAAGCATTTTTCAAACGTTAAAGCCCGATTGAAAATCTTTGGGCAATAGTGAAAAAACGACTCAAAAATGGATTGTACTACGAAAAATAACCTCATTGTAGCAATAATATTGGTATAGTTTCATGAGAAAGAAATTTAAAAAATGTGCAGTACTCTAATTGAATCTATGCCAAATCGCATACGTGAACTGATAAACAATAAAAGTGGCCACATTAGTTATTAAACATTAACAAATAGAATGTATATTTATATTTTTTCAAAAATAAAGTAACTTTTCATTACATAACATCTGTGTTCGGATTAATTTGCACGCTAATTTATATATTATGCCATTTCCAATTAAGGTTTTTGTTTATTGTTAAGCCTAAGAATTTTGAACAAAACAATAAATTCTTCTAGAACAGTTTCCACAACCTTATTACTGTTAATAAAATTGTCTAAAATTGATTCTAGGTTTTTTAAAAATTTTTAAATTAATTTTTTTGTTATTATGAGATTGTACAGTTTGGTTAAGTACGTTTACGACATTTTTTGAAAATTTTTGAAGCCGCATTTTCCAAAATTGGAGAAAAATATTTTTTTCTCACAACCTAGTGTTTTCTATATCATAGGACAGTGACACCACTTCCATGTTTCTAGCTTAATTAGGAGCTTAATAGCTATTTATATTCAAAATGTTGGCTGTTGTGTCATTTTTACTGGTTTTTTAAAACTTTACGTAGGCATATTCCCAAAATGGGAGAGTAAAATGTAATAAAATTTTGTACTTTTCTTGGTCTGTATGGGCACTACTTATGTACCAAATTTCATTAAAATTTTAATGGGTGAGGTAAAATTTTGAATAAACATGCATTAAATTGAACAGAAAGATCTATTTGTCTTTTAATGATTTCGGGTTTCTTATCGTTAAAATCCAGCAGGCTTTGGTTTTATGACATCTTAGGTCTCATAACTAGCAGTGACTTTTGTGAGTCACCCTCTTTTCACTTTGTATGTACACAATAATTATATAAAATATTCCACAGTTATTCTGGATAAGATCATGAAGAAAGTAATTAACTTATTGTTTATATCAACAATTTTATACTTTCTTCTGCCCTATATGCATACATGGGCAAGGAAAGTAGGAAAGTATTGGTTTCACGTCGCTTTTAACAAATCAAGTTTTCACCAGATATACACGTTTACACGCTCCCTGAACCCAAAAAACACATTTTTAGCAATTGGTCTGAGTGTGTGTGTGTGTGAACAAAATACCTCAAGAAGGGAATAGCACACAAAGTTAAAACTTACGTTAGGTACCACTAGGGGATCCAACAGGAACATTTTAATCAAAATCGGTCAATCGGAAGTAGTAGTTTATTTGTACGATTTCTGACTTTTTTGCTACCTTGTAGAAAAAAGTTTTTTTAAGACTGCAACCTTACCATGCATTTTAGGACAAAAGTGTCTATAATCAAAGTAACAGAAAATTAAAAAACCTACAAATGCTTTTATTTTAAGCATTTCCTTCTACAGAGCGTAATTTAGCGTCAATTAATGAGATTGAACACTCATTTTGAGATTGGGACACATACGAGTACATTGTCGCTTCTGTGTAGATAATTGTATGGGGTGTCGGGTATATACACAAATATCAGGCAGTCGTGACCAAGTGGAAATGAAGTCGGCAGTGATTTTTAGATGTGGTGTGATGTATGTGAACAACCAGTTGATGCCGGGCACCAGAGAGAAGAGTGATTACTGTTATTGAACCTACATTAGTACTCACCCACAACATCAAGTTGTAGGTACTTTCTAGTATTTAGTCTGTCGTCCTTACTTTATCTTGTTCCAGTAGTTTTTTCGATTTATCAATGCTAGCAAAACCTCCGGTGTAACGCCACAGATGGAGGGCTTGATCCAGATCTCCGACTTGGACATTCCATGAAGCGACCAGATCGCAATTGGTATCTTTATTGCAACGGTTCATCAGTTTCACCAATTCTTGACTGAAAATAATCACAAATTCAAATACTTCACATCAATTCTGTGGTGAACAACCGTTAACTTTCCTCATCCCAAGACACATTTATTTCATTTCTTTTCAAAACTGGGCCATTCCTGCTCACCAGCCTCACAAGAGTACAGAGTGGGAATCTCTCCCTTCAGTAAGATGGTCGAGTTGACCTGCTGTACTTGGAGAACGATACGTGGGACAAGGACAATGCAGGTGATGATACAGACTCGGATTCTGATGTCTTTCGACTGAATCGACTAATGGTGTAAAACAATCGCAACAGTTGGACTAGATAAATTCACACGATCTATGGATAAAAAATGGGGCAGCATCGGGAAATAGTGAAAGCCAAGGAGTATTCCAACAGATCACCCAGAAATGCGATGGCAATAGCTTTATAAAATATTACCCTCTCTAAAGCGGTAACAGCACCGGTGGATAAAGGAGTCGGTCGAGTCCCTTGGACGAAAGCGACACAAATTACACCAGCAATTTCTTACTCGCTCTTATCACTTTGGGTCTGCCATCACCGTTGAATTGATCAGTTAAAAAAACAAATGCTTAGTAAATGTGACCGAGTGAATTAAAAATATCTATTTAACATGCGCACAACCGATCATTCTCTACTAAAAAAAACCTCAATGCTAAATGTTATCTCAACAAGAAACGAAAAAAAGCATGCATCAATCATATCCATGTATCGCACATCTAGATATGAGAAAAGAAAAAAGTAAATGAATAAAAATATTTACATTTGATCACGTGCAATAATTAAAGAGAGAAAAAATTCAAAGATAAGCCATACAGTTGTCACTGCATTAATCATCCATCAATAAAGTGAACAAATAACAGTAGGCCTACTAATTATCAATAAAAATTTACGATAAAATTCATTGCAGCAACACCAAATTTATGACCAACTGTTCTTACTACATCCAACAGTTTTGTTTCACAAACTACAAAACTTTAAACTCGGTAATGATTTGCTAAGTGAGAAATGCACCAAAGGTTTAACACAGTCAACACCAACTAACAGATGGAGGGGCAGCAAGTGGTCAAATTAACAGACTACAATAAAAAAAACGCTAAAAGTTGTTGATCTTAAAATTAATCTTAGGCACAAAGCGTACTTTGACATTAAATTGAACATTCTAGGAATAGTAGATTCCAAGAAAATCATTTTCCAGTGAACCTCTGAAAACGTAAAAAAAACGACTGACCTCGTAAAACAAAAATGGCCACCCCAGAAGAGTAATTTTTTTAAAAACTAAATGAGGTCGGTTTCAAATTTGTAACATGTATCGGAAAACATATATCAGGTTCTTTCAGGATCCGGATGTTAATAAATTATAACAGTACCTTTTAAACTGAACATGATTATGCTTACTACCGGCAGCACAGCTTAACTAGAGACAACATATCTAATTAAGTTATATCGATTTTGGAACAGAAAACGCTGTACATTGGCTTCAAAGTGATACCGCCCCGCCACACATTATACAAGATGATTCTGATACAGAATGAACCCTACTTACAATTTAAACAACACAACAACCATTTCTCCTATTACGTATCGAATAACTGCTGGTCTACACAAATCGTTTTTAGACACTATTCAAAAGCGATTCACTTGAAAGGTCCGGTCCGACCCACATGCCTCACCCACTACTCGACTGCCTGCCAAATCAACAACCACCCTTATCTGCTGTTTTGCAAAAACAACTAAATAAAAAGGACCTGCCATTATTAAAAGCAACCCATAGAAAAGCTATTGTCGAAAAATAATTGTCCCTTTTGCATTATTACACCGATATATAACGGTATCTTTTCTTTTCGTTTCATATTCACAATCGGCATGTGTGAAAAACCTCTTAAACAACGCAACACTCGCTTGTGCAGGCCTGAACTTTCAATTATCAGCACAAAATGGCAGAGTTTCTTGATTTTCCAGTGACCATATTTTTCCACGTCAGATTCGTAAACAGTGAATCAAAAAACCCTCTATGCCACATTTTGAACTCAAAAAGTATTTTTTTTTACAATTACTGCATTTGTAAGTTGAGTCGCATGTAAATTGATAAAATGCATGAGTAATGTAATGTAAATGTTTTAATATTCATCCGTATAATGCCCTTAAACAATCGCAAAAGGTTTTGTGTGGATTCCTTTTGTTCAAAATAAAATTCTACATTTCATTAATTTTCTAGCTTCATTTACTAGATTATTGCTTGTTCTGCCAATCAAAAAAAAAAAAATTAAATGATCACTAAACGCTAAAACATTAAAAATTATAAAAACTTTCCAATTGAAATTTTTTCCATTTGACTGACTGATCTGCAATATGGCCTAGCATCATCTGACATACACAAAATCCCATTTGACAGGATCCAACATTTTCTATTTTTGAAACATCTTTACTGATTTTTACTTTCTCTTGCCTATATGAATACATAGGAAGGAAAATATTGTTTTCATGTCGATTTTTCGAAATCAAGTTTTCACCAGATCTACACGTTTTCAGACCCCCTGAACCCAAAAAACACGTTTTTAGCGATTGATCTGTGTGAGTGTCTGTGTGTGTGCGAACAAAATATCTCAAGAACGGAACACCGTACGAGCTTGAAACTTGAAATTTAAGTTAGATACCACTAGAGGACCCGACACGAACATTTTCATCAAAATCGGTCAACCAGAAGTAGTTTATTCATTCACTTTCACATTTCGATTCTCTCAAAAAATGGCTCCTAAGATTTTTTTAAAAATCGCCTCATTTACCAAATTTTTTATTCTCTACAAGATAAGGTACACGCCATTTCTGGTGAAATTCTTGGGGAGATTGTTTTCTCGTAAAAAAATTGTTTTTTTTAAGATTGTAACTTTGATATGCATTTTAAAGCAAAAATTTATATAATTAAAGTTGTAGAGAATTTTAAATCCTACAACTTTCATTTCAAACATTGTTTTTGTATAATGCTTAGTTTAGCGGTAATTATCGATTTTCTGTTTTTTTCTCACGAAAATGTGTAAAGAATAAATTTTTATATAAAATTTCAGCCTTAGTATACATTTTACAACAAAAGTGTATAATTAAATTTATAGGAAATTAAAAGATCTACAACTTTTATTTAGAGCATTTACTCTACAGAGCCTAGTTTAGCGTGAAAGAGTGATTTTCCGTATTTTTAAGCCAAACTGAGGTCGATTTTGATTTTCATTTTGCGTCTTTTACTCATGATTAAAATAAGGTTATGTTTTTGAGGTTAGTTTTCTGTTTATTTCTAATATTTTAATAGTAATGTTAGGTTATATTGGTCATTATTTGCATTGGCAAGAGAAATTCGTGTCAGTGTTTCACACCAGATTTTTAAATATAAGAATATGTTTCAGCACTTATAGCAGTTCCATTATGACACAATATGACAGGCAACATGCCCTTTACGTCTCACATGCATCATTACTGAACCATCTTTAATTTGCACGATGACAATCACTTTGCAACCGTATCGAAGTCAAGTTTAGTTGCGAAACAATTCACTCACAACCCTTCGTCTCATATTTATGTAACACTGCCTTTTCATTCCGACCAATTTAAAGAAAATTTCTGGCATTTGACTGGACAAGTTCATTACAATTACATTGAATAAGTAAATTTGTATCTGTTCATCACTCATCCAGTCAGGCCCATCTGTTGAGCGAGCGGTAACACGACCACCACCACCATATCAGTCAGCATCATGAGAGCAGACAAATCGTATGAAATACGTACATATGCCACAAGTCAATGAGCACATTGTGAGACGACGGGTGATCTATGGGCTCACCAATAGAGTGAAGGGCCACAACTGTCACCATCATCCCCTTTGATTAGGTACTGTGCTGCTGGCTATAAAAGCTTCCGACTTAGCGACAGAGGGAACCGCCAGTAGTTCTGAAAGAGGCGGTAGGCCTGTGGCGGCGTACCAACAGAGGCCTTTGTCGCCAAGGCCATAATTGCCCCACCACAGAGCTCTCAGTGACTATATAAAGAGTGCTCCACTGATTCTAGGAGATTAGATTTCACACATCGACAGCATCAACGAGACTTCCTAATCAGCACACGGCTACAAACAGTGGTCCCTCAACCGAGCCTTGCGTCCACCGGATCTGATGAAGCAGCCATCAACGCACTACTGTGAGGGAAGATGACGACACGCCGTGTCGCTCAGCTCCTCAACCGCCACGACGACTATGACGGACGCTTCACCAAGACGACCACTTAAATGGCCCTTTTCAGGGTCACCAAAAATTAAAGGTTTTATCTCACCACATAATGTCGCCATCCAGTGACACAACAACAGCTGTTATTGAATAAACTTATTACCTGACGCTGACTCCGACTATTCACCAGCTGATTTCCTTCCTAGTAATTAATAGAAGCTACGAGATCTCTTTTATGTTTTGTCAGGTTCTAGTATGACTTTCTCTATAGGTCTATAATACAATTTCACACGGGCCAGGGTAGAAATAGCCATAGAAATATTTAGTCCTATGAGTCAAGTGAAATAAAATTCACGAATAATAATGAGCAGTTATACTCAGGAAAACATTATTCTGACTGTAAATGGCCATCCTTCCACTTCAATTAAGGTTACAAAGTGTTAAAATTGTTACTACCGATTAGTAATAAAATTAGTGTAAGTAGTCATAAGCGTAAAAATTTATTCTAATTTATCAATAGGTTAACGACCAGATCCCAAAAGAACCTGGAATAAATATTACAATTAAAAGGAGTGGTTAATTCACAACGAAAGTACAACTAATTGAAAAATCTATTCTGCAGAACAGTCAGACGTAAAACCAAAAAAAAAAATTTTTTTTTGTTTAACATTAGACCGTTCTGCAATTACTGCTAATGCAGACGGTGAAGGATGAAATGATTTTTTTGTAACGTATGAAAATATGCCGGGCCCTGGGAAGTGACCTGGGGAGGGCTTCGGCTCTGGCAAAGGGGAGTGATGACGCGTCACGATACACAACATCGGTATCAAAATAAGCGGTTAATCAAGAGACCGCTCTTAGCCTCTCTCACTCCAACTCCAACACTTTAACCTACAAGAGGTGCCCCTGTTACGCTGAGCAACTCGATGGAAGGTTGGGTTAAACCCCAGCGGGAAATCGGGTCAGCAAGCTGATAGGTGTTGGGGGCTGAGGAGCCAATCTTCAGTCAATTCTCACAACCTGATGGTCATGCCTCAATCTTTGACGTCTCAGGGAGTAATGATCAAGGAGGATAGGATCATGAAGTGAGAAATAGGAGTATTTCTCCAAAACAGGATTGTTAGGAATCCTTAGGAGGCAGCCCCTCCACCTAACTAGCCTTGCCGTAGGGTTAATATCCCACGCAGGGCGAAACATAAACGTATTCAAAGAGACAAAATAGAGAGAAACGGACAGGTTAAACGGAAAAAAGACTGGAAACGGACAAATAACATGATTTTTGGAACTTGGAATATAACCTCACTGACAGGGAAAGACGTGGAATTGGTGGAGGAGATGGAGAAGTATGGAATCTCTGTTCTGGGAATAAGCGAAACGAAAAAGAAAGGGCATGGAACACTGCAGTTGCATAAGGACTATGTGTTGATGTATTCAGGTGTGAGTAGGGATGCAAAGGCAAAGGAAGGGGTTGGGGTGATTTTGAGTAATGTAGTAGCGGACAAGGTTATCTATTGGGAGCCAGTGAACTCGAGAATAATAAGAGTTGATGTGCAGTTACAGGAAAGAATTTCATTTATACAACTTTATGCCCCGACAGAAGACAAAGATGTACTGGAAAAAGAGTTTTTTTACAGCGAGTTGCAAAGAACAATTAACAAGGCCAGGGATGAGTTCGGTTGTGTGGTCTTGATGGGGGACTGGAACGCAAGAGTGGGAAATGATATGGCAAGGGGACATGGAAGTATGGGAGCATATGGGGCTGAGAGGACAAGGAACAGAAATGGGGACAGAATGGTTGAGTTCTGTGTGGATAATCAGCTGCTGATTGGAAATACTTTCTTTCCACATAAACATATACACCAGGTTACATTCGTGGCAGAGGAAAGAAATGTGAGTAGTGCTATTGACTACTTTGTGTATACGAGGGAGACTCGGAGAATTACCATGGATGTCCGGGTGTATCGTAGTGCAGAACTGAATACACAGCACAGACTACTGATAATGAAAACAAGATTCAGAAGTGGAAAAGCAGTAAAACCTCGTAAATTCACAAAAATTAAGGTGGAGGAATTGCAGCGACCAGACTGTAGACGGGAATATACTAATAAGTTAGAGGAAATGTTAGGGAGGGAGGGTGCTGATGGATCAATTGAAGAAATCTGGCAAAAGCTAAAGAACATAATCCTAAAAGTGGCCGAGAAAGTATGCGGGAGAAAGGTGGTGGGTGGGGGAGTGAGGCACACTAGATGGTGGAATGATTCAGTCAGGGAGGCGGTGAAAGGAAAGAAGATGGCATGGAAGAGATATCTGCAAACTGGTACAATAGAGGATCGGAAAACGTATGTTGAAGCACGAAGGTTGGCTAAGGAAGTGGTGAGAGGAGCTAAGATGGATTCCTGGGAGGAGTTTGGAAAGGACATGGAGAATAACTATAGAACAAACCAAAGGAAGTTTTGGACGACAATTAGGGGGCTAAGGAAGGGGAGATCAAGAAGGGTAAGAAGTATACAGAATGAGGCAGGTGAATTGATCACTGATGCAAAGGAAGTACTTGAGACCTGGAGATTGTACTATGAAAAGACCTTCAAAGAGGAGAACCAGGAGCTGGTAAGAAGGGACGGGGAAGAACAGCTAGAGAATACAAACGAGGTCAATATTGAAGAACAGGAAATTCGGAATGCTGTCCTAAAAATGAGATTGGGTAAAGCGGCAGGTCCAGACAACATAGCTCCTGAGATGGTTAAATATGGAGGAGACCAATTAATAAAATGGTTGTATACACTATTCCAAAAGGCATGGCGAGAAGAGACTATACCTGAAGATTGGGAGAACAATGTAGTAATACCCTTGCATAAAAAGGAAAGCACAACTAGATGTGAAAACTACAGGGTACTGGAAGGTAGGTTGAGGAGAGAAGTAGAGGGAAAACTCGAGGATGAACAGGCGGCATACAGGCCGGGCAAGCAGACTCAAGATCATATATACGTGTTGAGAACAGCTATGACAAGGGCCAACAATAGGGGAAAAACAATGTTTTTGGCTTTCCTTGATTTGGCGGCAGCCTTTGACTCTGTTCCAAAAAAGGAGGTATGGAGGGCATTGGAGGAATTAGAGACTCCACAGAAGTTGTTGAGGGTGATAAAGAGTGTGTATCGGAATGTGTATGGAATGATCAGAATGGAAGGGAAGGAAAGTGGAAGATTTCTTATGGAGAGGGGAATGAAGCAGGGAGACAGTCTGAGCCCACTTTTATTCATCGTTTTCATGGACTCCATTGCTAAAATCTGCAAGAGACGAACAAAAAGATATAAGGTAGGGAACTGGAATCTCCGGCCAGTGTACCTGCAATCATTGATATACGCAGATGATATAGTCTTGATAAACTCTAAAGCAGAGGATTTGCAAGAAGCAATAACGGAGTGGTGCAGTACTCTGCAGGAGAGAGGAATGAGGGTGAACGTTAAAAAGAGTAAAGTGATGAAGGTTGGAGGTGAGAAGGAGGAGCTAAGAATGAGGTGGGATGGGGTGGAGTTGGAGCAGGTGAGGAGTTTTGAGTATCTGGGAACAGTGATTGATGAGAGTGGGGGAATGGAGGAAGAGATGAACAACCGAATCAGAAAGGCCAACCAAATATTCTATAGTTTAAATAACACACTTATTGGAAAAAGAGAGGTGAGCAGAGACGCCAAACTCAGAATATATAAGTCAGTATATTTACCAACATTACTGTATGGGTCAGAAACATGGACCATGAAAGATAAACTGGACAGTAGAGTTACAGCTCAGGAAATGAAGTATCTAAGGAGAGTGATAGGAAAGACAAGACGGGACAGAGTTCGTAATGTGAATGTGCGGGAGGAGTTAGGCTTAAAAACAGCAGTAACAGAACTGATTGAAAGAAGGGCATTGGGTTGGTATGGTCATGTGGTAAGAAGAGATAGGGAGGACAGACTGAGGCGAATTTTTGAGGCGAGACCAGAGGGAACCAGAAGACGGGGAAGACCAAGGATGGAGTGGGAGGAGTATGTTGAGGGTGTGGGGGGGCGAAGGGGAGAGAGCAAAGGACGGCTGAGAGCATTGGCTTTGGACAGAGTGGAGTATAAGAAGTTTATAGAAGGCCCGACGCTGAGAGGCAGAAGGGAGAGATAAAGAAGAAGAAGAAGAAAATATGCCATACCTGAATGGGATTCGAACCCAAGGCCGCATGATGAGAAGTGAGCATGTTACCAACTACGCCAATGCGGCCGGCAAATTCTAAATCATGAGAAAACACTACGCATAAACCTATTCCTCATCAGCGATCAATGATAATATTCTATTGGTCGTTATTACGTACTTGATACTCTTGTCACCCTTAACATCAGTATGTGAAAACATTAAATACAAATAATTATCATCATACGAATACCGTACAGGGGAAAATACCCAACTAGATCTCTTAAGTGTCTGACAGCAGCAGCAGCAAATTTAAAAGACAGCCAATGTAAACAATCGCTTGGACAATTTACACAATCTGTTAATCCAGTGCCATGCAGTAAAAATCATTAAACCCAAGTAACATACTTGAGTCACAAGATTGCCTTTAATTTTAATGAAGGGGGTAGGGGGGGAAGCATCAGTGCGCATCGGCGACTGCTTTGGTATCAGTTCGCCAACATAACAATGTAAACTATACCCAGAGGACATACAGTATATCGCGGAAACTTACAGTAGGTGGAAACTGTACAAATATTAGACTAACTGTTTGTTACCATAAACAGAAATGTCGGTTTGTCAAAAACGTGGTCAAACTATTCACAGTACTGAATGAAATCTCAAATCCAATGTAATAAATTGTTTTGAACAAAAATACCTTTTGCGCCTCTTAACAAAAGCGTTGAGCGAACGGCGAACATTATGAGTGGGTGGCTGTGATGTTTCTCCTAAATATAAAGAAGGAAGTTAAAGACAGACAGTGAACAAGAGAATTCATCAACAGTTTTTTTGACACCAGGTTGTTAACGATAACCTACATATTGTACAAAATGTACACCACTGTTAGGAGGTTTTTCTGGTTTTGATAGTGTGTCTATATTTACACTATTATAATAATGTAGCCTACTTGGTTGGTGGAAACAACCAAGTTCGGTAGATACTGATAGCGAACAACACGATTCATTCCTAGAAGCTTTTGTTACGGTAGAATAAGGTAGCTGGTAATTACAGTAAAATAGATATTCTAGACATGCAATTAAACTATATGCAATATTACACGTCAGATTTTTCCTTATAAAATTTTTGAAGAACAAATTTTCTTGGCAAAACACCACAGTTTACAAAATGTATATAGTTATATACGTATCTAGCAATTACACGATGTGTAGTGAAATGTACTATCTCACTGATGAGGTTGGCAGCACTGTCAGATTTTCTCTTCCCTTCCTCACAGCCCATCCCCATCCATATCCATAAGGCATTCTCGTGACTCGGTATCGATAATATAAGAAAGACACAAACGACAACGATTCGGGTAAAAATATGTCACCTGATGAAAGCAGTTCACTACCTCATACGTTATAGATCAGGAAAACCTGCCAAAATGGTATGACCGAAGCGACATAAAAAATGAAAAATCATTTAAGATCGTCACCACAGAAAAACTTTTAAAATCAGATGAGTGGATGAGACGGGACAGATTTCCACGCAGTGTACGCACAGTACGCCCACATTTCAAACACGTTGAACTCATTGTACTAGAGCATAGAGAAAAGTCGGAATAACTAGTTATAGCACTTAATATTTAACATTACCATCAGTCCATCACTCACTAGTTGTTGATGTATCTGGCAGCAGCACTCGGTTGAACGTTATGCGTCTGCAGTTCATATATCACTTCCTTATCGGAAAGCATTCGAGAATGTGATTCTTTTGTCGGTTCTATTTTGCGCACCAACAATTTGCTCAACCAACTTTCACTCGCATCGCCATTCACATGTGTTGTCGACAATAACCTGAAATCAATTATACGTAATAACACAATCAAATGACACACACCATCTCTCAAACAATCAAACGATACGACCAATGTCAGGAAAGTAACCACTGTTTTGTTGTAACACCACCGCACCACTACACCCATCCATTCATTGCCTAACCACTGGCACCACAATAATAAATGTGTCTTGTCTTTTCTGTTTCTTCACATCATTTACATGTTTAAAACAATCTATGAACCTGCCGACTGTTGCCACCCGAAGTTCATATTTAGACGATCGAGATTTACAGTGAAAATGTTGTGTAATAGAACGGTGCACAAGTGGGTTGGACAATTCGATGAACAATCGACAAATATCCACGACCAAGCATGCAGTTGGTGTTCTTTTGTGAATGACGACGATGACTCTGTTACAAAATGAATGAGAAAATTTGTTATTGAACAATCGACAAATATCCACGACCAAGCATGCAGTTTGTGTTCTTTTGTGAATGACGACGACGACTCTGTTACAAAATGAATGAGAAAATTTGTTATTGAACAATTGACAAATATCCACGACCAAGCATGCAGTTGGTGTTCTTTTATGAATAACGACGACGACTCTGTTACAAAATGAATGAGAAAATTTGTTATTGAACAATTGACAAATATCCACGACCAAGCTTGCAGTTGGTGTTCTTTTGTGAATGACGACGACGACTCTGTTACAAAATGAATGAGAAAATTTGTTATTGAACAATTGACAAATATCCACGACCAAGCTTGCAGTTGGTGTTCTTTTGTGAATGACGACGACTCTGTTACAAAATGAATGAGAAAATTTGTTATTGAACAATTGACAAATATCCACGACCAAGCTTGCAGTTGGTGTTCTTTTGTGAATGACGACGACGACTCTGTTACAAAATGAATGAGAAAATTTGTTATTGAACAATTGACAAATATCCACGACCAAGCATGCAGTTGGTGTTCTTTTATGAATAACGACGACGACTCTGTTACAAAATGAATGAGAAAATTTGTTATTGAACAATTGACAAATATCCACGACCAAGCATGCAGTTGGTGTTCTTTTATGAATAACGACGACGACTCTGTTACAAAATGAATGAGAAAATTTGTTATTGAACAATTGACAAATATCCACGACCAAGCATGCAGTTGGTGTTCTTTTGTGAATAACGACGACGACTCTGTTACAAAATGAATGAGAAAATTTGTTATTGAACAATTGACAAATATCCACGACCAAGCATGCAGTTGGTGTTCTTTTGTGAATAACGACGACGACTCTGTTACAAAATGAATGAGAAAATTTGTTATTGAACAATTGACAAATATCCACGACCAAGCTTGCAGTTGGTGTTCTTTTGAGAATGACGACGACGACTCTGTTACAAAATGAATGAGGAAATTTGTTATTGAACAATCGACAAATATCCACGACCAAGCATGCAGTTGGTGTTCTTTTGTGAATGACGACGACGACTCTGTTACAAAATGAATGGGAAAATTTGTTATTGAACAATTGACAAATATCCACGACCAAGCTTGCAGTTGGTGTTCTTTTGTGAATAACGACGACGACTCTGTTACAAAATGAATGAGAAAATTTGTTATTGAACAATTGACAAATATCCACGACCAAGCATGCAGTTGGTGTTCTTTTGTGAATAACGACGACGACTCTGTTACAAAATGAATGAGAAAATTTGTTATTGAACAATTGACAAATATCCACGACCAAGCTTGCAGTTGGTGTTTTTTTGTGAATGACGACGACGACTCTGTTACAAAATGAATGAGAAAATTTGTTATTGAACAATTGACAAATATCCACGACCAAGCATGCAGTTGGTGTTCTTTTGTGAATAACGACGACGACTCTGTTACAAAATGAATGAGAAAATTTGTTATTGAACAATTGACAAATATCCACGACCAAGCTTGCAGTTGGTGTTCTTTTGTGAATGACGACGACGACTCTGTTACAAAATGAATGAGAAAATTTGTTATTGAACAATTGACAAATATCCACGACCAAGCTTGCAGTTGGTGTTCTTTTGTGAATGACGACAACGACTCTGTTACAAAATGAATGAGAAAATTTGTTATTGAACAATTGACAAATATCCACGACCAAGCTTGCAGTTGGTGTTCTTTTGTGAATGACGACGACTCTGTTACAAAATGAATGAGAAAATTTGTTATTGAACAATTGACAAATATCCACGACCAAGCTTGCAGTTGGTGTTCTTTTGTGAATGACGACGACGACTCTGTTACAAAATGAATGAGAAAATTTGTTATTGAACAATTGACAAATATCCACGACCAAGCTTGCAGTTGGTGTTCTTTTGTGAATGATGACGACGACTCTGTTACAAAATGAATGAGAAAATTTGTTATTGAACAATTGACAAATATCCACGACCAAGCTTGCAGTTGGTGTTCTTTTGTGAATGACGACGACGACTCTGTTACAAAATGAATGAGAAAATTTGTTATTGAACAATTGACAAATATCCACGACCAAGCTTGCAGTTGGTGTTCTTTTGTGAATGACGACGACGACTCTGTTACAAAATGAATGAGAAAATTTGTTAATGAACGATTGACAAATATCCACGACCAAGCTTGCAGTTGGTGTTCTTTTGTGAATGACGACGACGACTCTGTTACAAAATGAATGAGAAAATTTGTTATTGAACAATTGACAAATATCCACGACCAAGCTTGCAGTTGGTGTTCTTTTGTGAACGACGACGACGACTCTGTTACAAAATGAATGAGAAAATTTGTTATTGAACAATTGACAAATATCCACGACCAAGCTTGCAGTTGGTGTTCTTTTGTGAATGACGACGACTCTGTTACAAAATGAATGAGAAAATTTGTTATTGAACAATTGACAAATATCCACGACCAAGCTTGCAGTTGGTGTTCTTTTGTGAATGACGACGACGACTCTGTTACAAAATGAATGAGAAAATTTGTTATTGAACAATTGACAAATATCCACGACCAAGCTTGCAGTTGGTGTTCTTTTGTGAATGACGACGACGACTCTGTTACAAAATGAATGAGAAAATTTGTTATTGAACAATTGACAAATATCCACGACCAAGCATGCAGTTGGTCTTCTTTTGTGAATGACGACGATGACTCTGTTACAAAATGAATGAGAAAATTTGTTATTGAACAATTGACAAATATGCACGACCAAGCTTGCAGTTGGTGTTCTTTTGTGAATGACGACGTTGGCTAAGTTACGAAATGAATGAGAAAGTCTGTCGGAACAGATGGTTCACGGTGTCAGCGCTTTCAAATAAATTTTTTGTCGGTACTCACACAACAACCCCACACAGGCTTACTACCAAGATAAAACATTAAATTTACAAAATAATAATTAATTACATAATACGGTAACAATTATTTCTAATGGTACATAATTCCAGGTTTGTCATTTACACTATACAATGTTATGCTACAAGTCTAAATTCTATACGGATTACATTTAAAGATAACCTTACTTTGAAAGATCATCTAAGAACTCCTGATTAGAATATGATGCATGTTTTGTTAAAAAAACCTTTCACTTCCCGACCAAAGTTTTTTAAATTAAGAAGTCTTATTATAGATGGTAATTTGTTGAAAAACTGAATGGAATTGTAATGAATTCTTTTCAAGAAGTTTGTTTGAAGTTGTATGCTTTTCAATTGTACGGTCATCGGTCATCGTTGAGGGGAGTTTCATAATTTATGATTGTACATTTTTTGTAAATAACACAAGAGTTTCTTTTCATGAATTTTAAAATTTCATACATACAAAGAGATAGTAAGAGGAGAATGTTGTATTTAACAAACAATTGTTTGCAAGAATAATGCTTTGGAATGAACGCTAACGATAATTCCAACTGCGTATTTTTGTACGTGAAAAACGTTAAGGTGTTTGTTGTTGTTGAGTTGGCCTACTGTGTGATGAACACAGCTCATAGCTGAGTAGGCTACAAAGTGGAATAACGAAAAATAAATAATTATCTCATCTTCTTACGCCAACACTTTCCGGAGATTTCACAAAAAACACTGAACTAAGACAGTTCAATAAGTAAGATATATGTCATTTCCAGGTTATGTTCTTATCTACATTAATCCCAGGACATTTGGTACCGCAGTTACTAAAGTAGAGTACAAGAAAACTGAATATAGTTTGTTTTGTTTATATTAGATATCAATTTATTACAAGAGAACCATTCATACATTCTGTTCAACATGTTATTAGTTGCCATTTCAGCTGCTTGTGTATATTTTGCTGATACTACAATGGTTTTGTCATCAGCAAAACAGTACGGTAACAAAATTTGATTGAAAATGTGGAAGATCAATAATAAATTCAAGAAACAATAAAGGACCAAGGATAGACCCCTGTGGTACTCCGCAAGTAGATGAATTCCGGTTTGATTTAAATGAACCAGTCTTTGGTGTATCAATCTCCACACACTGATCAGTTTTCATGGAATGACTCGATTAATTTCACAGTGCTATTGCTAAAGCCGCAGTATTTTAATTTCCATATTAAAATAGAGTGATCTAATACGTCAAATGCTTTTTTAGATCAGCGAAACATAAGCTGACAACTTAAATAAAGAGGTCCACTTATTTTTCTGGAAACCACATCGAAAGGGGGAAAATATTTTTTCACGTTTATTAGATACATTTGAATTTGTGAATAAATGATTTTTGAAAAAACCAATAGAAGTGATATGGGTCTGTAATTTACCGAGGATTTTAGATAGCTACATTTTTATAAAGTGGTCTTATTTTGGCTAACTTTAGTAAGCCAGTAAAGACCAATTTTATAAGACAATCATTGATAATATACATCAGAGGCTGGATGATCTGGGAGGCACAAAGAATAAATTTTGAGGTCAGATGGAAAATATCAGTTGATGATTTAGATTTCACGCTCATCACTACTTTAGACATCTTCACATGATGCAGGTGTGAAATGAACAACCTAATTTCAAGATGCTTTCATTCATTAGGGTCTGGTATTCTAATCATCATTACAACTTTAACTTTTTTTTAACCTCTTTTCTTTATCATAACAACTGTAAGAACATTCAGAAGACTTAATACTATGTTGACCAACTGTAAGACACTCTTATATGTCAACAGGAAAAATGTTAAACCCATAATGAGCAATGGTGTCCAAATTTTGCACATCCTTACCGCTGGCCTCCCAATTATGCATTTAATAAATTGGTACGCCTATACTGCTTTTCCAACATACACTCCACTCTTACATTTTCCAATGGAAAATTACCACAATAAGAATAATTAAAGCCAATTTTTACAATTAAAGCACTTTGGGAATGTACAGAAATAATATTTATTGTTTCGGGTAGTAACTCCCTTTCTACGTGAGGCCCTTACATTTTTTTGTTCATACATATCAAAGTAACAATAATTACATAAAAAAAAACAGATCGGCCCAATTAGATTCTTTAGTAAAGGAAGAAATAAAAACAAAAACTTAGTTTTTTTGGTTTGTTTTACTATTATCTGGTCTGCCTTGACGAAATTACCATTCATAAGGACAAGTCCGGAACGGACAAATTCTGCTCAAGTTCCGCGCCATCTAAAATTCCATTATCAATTTGAAAAGGGAAAGTACCAAGTTGTGTATAACCGATTTACTGTCACTTCAGCACATGTAACAAAACAGTTGTTTACAAAACTGGCCATCTACCACCGACAATTCGTCGTAATTTTAGCAGTCGAAACTTTCAGTGATATGTAATCTCCAATTAATATCAGTTTAAATTGATAAAAAATGTCATTTACAATTTATGGCACGACGTCATACGTACAAAAGTAGGAGGAGCAGCATTTAAATGTGAATGAAACAAAACGGATATACTAAATTCATAACTGTACCTGATGGATTGTCTAGAAAACGTAAGGTATTTCGACGAATACAAAGTAAACATCTTCGCAAAATTTAACGCCATACAATACAACGAGGTGTTAAGTTGATGACTGAACACAGTCTGACCAACAAAATCCACTTCAATAGCTAGTCGGAATTAAAAATCTAACCACATGGGTATTTTGAGAGACCAAGAAAACAAATAATTTAACAAAAATTATCAACTTAATTTATGATTCCAACAAAAATATTGTGTAGGCGATTATGTTTAATACTTACCAAAATGCCGTTTATTAGCATTACTTGGTAGACATTTTTATTACGTAAATAATTAACTTTATATAATTCTTAAGAGGAATACTTTCGAAAAATTAAAATAAATTATGATTTTAAAAAATAATAATATTATGTTTCTCTTGATCAGTAGCTTGTTTTTTTTAAAAATTAAACTACCGACCGTGTAAAAAGACTATAGAACCGTATTCATAGTGAAGTGCATCACTGACATACAGTGTGCCCTTTTCTCGTCGTCTTGTTACCCTCTGAAGGTTGTTCGAAATTTGGGTTACGATGTTGAGTGGCAAGGCGGTCCTTCTCAAATTATAGTAAGTACTGGCATTAATTTGCACATATTGTAGTGAAATTAATTAATTTGCATGAGTTATTTTGTGCCTCAGCATTAATATGGGACGTGTCTAAAAGTTCTGGTCTCCCGTATAAAAATGCACTTTTGGTATTAAAATTGGTTATATGGTTTAATAACTAGGTACTACTGATAAAATACCAAGATTTTATATCAAGTAAAACACCTGCGTGTTATTTGAACCATTAGTTGTGTAAAATTGCGTGATTTATATTGGTAACTAACAATTTTTATGAGGTGGCGATTTTACCGACGTTGTAACATTGAACCTTCCGTTTATTTCCTTTCGTCCTTTATTTATCGTGCCTTCCACGAATTAATAAATAACGGTAACCTAAATAACTAACAAAAAGCGTATGATGGAAAATATATGAACCTCTGTGCACCGTACATTCGGGTGGCATTATGCGCTTGTTCATTTTCATAAAATTGAAGGTTGACATTGAACTAATCTAGATAGGTACAGTAAATATTACTATTTGGATAATAACATAGAAGTTTCTTAGATTTCCGAAATGTCCTCACTACTGAGACATTACTTGTAATTTTTAGTGATTAGTAACAACGCTATTGATACAATTTTCTCTGAAGATCAGATTCGGTAGCTAACCTGACTTGTTGAAAACTGTAGTTGTATATAGTTTACTGAGGTTCTGTGCATGCAAATTCAGTTAATGGTGAGACAGAAGGTGACTCAGCTGCCAAGTATTTTTGTCGTATAATTGAGGCATAAACCAGCCTATTTCATAAGAAACAATTTTAGGTAAGGCAAAGGCCATTTGACTTATTGTTCTTTATCCAACTCTTGAAAGGCTTACGTTATGGTTGTTAAGCATGAACCAAATTTTTTAGATTAGTACAGCAAAACTTAACTTACATCTCTTGTCCCACATTGTGCCTAAATTGTACAATAGGCCGTATATCGTGTGATATGGAATGCACAAACACGTGCATGGTATCAAGAGGTAAACTGAAACCGAGGGGAGTAAAGGTGCCTGTCGGTCTGTTAAAAAGAATCGGTTCGTATGTTTGAACGGGACCACCAGTTAAAACTGGTCGTTTGTAACTAAAACTATAAAAAAACATATTGAAACATAATGTTAATTGATAACTATAAAAAATTATATTAACCAAGAAACACCACATTGTGAAAAGGCTGACTAATGTTTTCACAGATTACATTATTGCACAATGTTTACTGGCTAATGCTACTGTGATGTGCTCATCTCACATCTCACACCACCACAACACATACCAATTATATGTTTGCAGTGTTATCTTGTACTGACCTGGTGTTCCCAAGAGTCAGTTTACTAAAGCGTATATGCCTCAGTAATTTTACTCTGATGTAATTTTGGTGCTTAAAACAGGTTGTTTATAATGTGTAATGCTTTTGGAAAAAGTAGGTTATGATTCACCGCCTTTATAAGGTTAGAAAAATTTATATCTTTGAATCTTCTCGGTCCAGAATGTTTTTTATGCAATTTTTGATATCGCCTTTGGACCTTTTCCGTTATTTCACGTCATGAAAATATCGTGTGAATGCGCCTTTACTGTTCGACCCACCAACTGCCTACTGCACGTGCTCTCTACTCTTCCATTAGCAATCGCTTGATTCTTTTGTTTTTGGTTGTTTTCATTTTCATATTTTTTGTTGTTTTTCCTTCATTCTTTTACAAGTTTCACAATTTAATTAAATAATTGTGTCGCTTCTTAGAGGTTTACTTATTCTGGAGCTTGCTTTATTACACACCCAACGATCCTGGCCAGTGGTGTTCACTATCATATCGTGTCCATTTAAACAAATGAGCGGATTATGCAATATTCGTTTCTCTTGAAGGAAACGTATACCTCTTTCCTTAGTAGAAATAGTAGGAGCTAATTCCAAAAGATTCATTATCTATTGAAGAGAACACGTGCTAAGCAAATAACCTACCGATGTGTATTAATAAACGTGCAAACAATATCTACAATATTAATTACAGTGAGTGGGAGTCAGCAGTCATGACAATAAAGATGCGTTTACACGAGGCGACTTTAACGTTACACATGGTGTGATGTGAAATAACGGAAAAGGTCCTTGTCTTTTTTTAGAATACACAATTAGTGTTACCTTATCAGGTTGGTTTCAACTCATGCTACGCGTCTGTCGGCGATCGATCAGTATTGATAATTAAATGCTTCTATTCAGTTCCATCAGAGACCATCTGCAATGCAGTACAACTTTATTAGCCACAAAAAAATCAGGCGTACCCTTCACTTTCTGCAAGTTGACAGATACATAAAGAATATAAAAAGAGGGAAAATTAACACTTGGAATAAATAGATTTAGTTGGTAAAATAAATCTAATATAGAAAAGTATTTTCTATGTAAAAGAAGATTTTCCTTGTGTCTGTAAATAATGTTATTTAGGTCAACAGCCGAAAGGGTGGTTTGAACCAAAGAGAGGTTTTACTAAGTAAAAATGAGGAGTGAGGTAGTTTACTATTGCCACAACTCACACCGAGTTGAAAGAGTGTGCTTATCAGCATACCAGGCCCTCCGAAGAGCATCCACTTTCCACTCTGCAAATGACACGTTCACTTCATTCACCACATGGTCTGGCTGTATAGTGAAATTCATTGCTCTCAAAGGAGATAACTGTGACTATTGTCTTTTACACCTCTACCTCTTCTGTTGTTGAATGCTTCGTTCATATAATTGGGTGACCGTGTGATAAGAAAGAGAAATATGTTTTGTAGCTCTCTCCACGTGCCCATTGCCCATTGCGGCGGGCACACCAAAAGAAGAAATTGGTCGGAGTAGCAATTTCAATAGAACCATGATTACACGTATAGCGTATAGGGTAGATCACCTGATCTTCAATTTACAATCACCCCTGTTCACCTGTTTAGTAAAATAAAATAATGTGTAGTTTTTAAAAGGCTTAATGTACAAACTCAAGTTCATGTGAAAAGATAAAAAGTTTCTTAGGAGTTTGGTTGAAATTTAGAACCGATATACAGTAAAACCTCTCTAATTCGTCACTCTCTAATTCATCACCTTCTATAATTCGTCAGCCCTCCCCAGTTCATTATAGGAAAATATTTCTGCAGAGTTTGATATTTTCCGAAAATGAAACGCAGGTTCAAGAATTGTGGAAAAGTATACAATCAAAGATGCTATATATAACATATCACAAGCATGGCATAACATTTCGAAAACAACACTTAAGTCTTGTTGGAACAATCTGTGGGCTGACCGAGAAGAAACTAGTAGCATCCGTTCTTACAATGAAACAAACAATGTCTTATCAGAATTAAAAGAAGTGTGCCAGAGTATACCTGTGACTAAAAATATTACCGACGAGGAATTAGTTGAATGGATAGAGCAAGATGCTAACGAACTTGGGTATGAGATTTTAAGTGACAAAGAAATTGTGGCCTACGTTCAAAACAAAGATTCACCTGTTGAGGAAGATAGCAACGAAGAATATGTTTCAAGCCCTGAAAATATTGGTACGAATCGAGAAATAGAAGGAATGCTGACGAAGTGCATCGAATGGTATGAGAGACAGAAAGAAGCAGAGTTATCAAAATTAATTGTAATACGACAAATTCGCCAGTTGGCTGTGGAAAAAGAAAAGAACTCGTAGGTAGAAAAGAAGATAACCCACTTTTTCAAGAAATAAATTTGGCATTTTACATACATACATATTAGTGTAATTAAGTAACGTTTTCTAAATTTTAATGTGATTTTTTTGTAGTGTTAAGTGATACATAGTTAAAGATTCGTTTCATCGATTTTGCAAATGTATACTTTTTCGATTGTAATTTTATATTCGGTAACGTGTACTGTGTTTTGCGTTCTACAAATTAGAAAATGTAAGTACAACCATGTACAGAATTTCTGAAGTAGTATAAAACTAGATACGTAGACTAATACAAATTTACTGTAGTTACAGGACTTGGAATTACTTATTGTGTTTATCGTTAATGTAAGTTTCATTTATGTAATTCGACTTCTATGGAACTAATATACGTACGAGTATGTTATTTATTAACCGTTCATAGCAAATTCCGTAATTCGTCACTTTCTGTATTTCGTCACTCCTTCGGTCCCGAACGAGACGAATTAGAGAGGTTCCACTGTATTGTAATTATATTGAGAGCCAGTTAAATTTGACTACATTATTTTGTAATCGATTATAAAAAGCAGGTAGGTGTGTATCATGTACTGGGTGTGGGTGTCCCATGCCCATGAGGTTGCTATTTTTCAATTAATATGCCGGACTTATCGCACACGCACACTCTACACACACTTATAACAAATAGATATGAGTTTCATTTGTTTCAATGTTACTTAAATTATTAATGGACACAATTTGTTTCTTTACCCTTTATTGGAACCGATGTCCATCAATAGCTATGCACCGATAGCAACGAAACAAAAATTAGTCATAAGCATTTTTGAACAATTGCCGAGGTATCAACAGCGGTTCTTCTTCAGTCAGCCTCATTAATCCATCATCTGTTGCAATGGTGTCAGGATAAACTTTTTCCTACAAAAAGCACCGTAGGCAAAAATCGCAAACAGGCAAGTCTGCCAATCTTGGAGGCCGGTCCATGAAGCCGCTGCCACGACCTATCCAATGGTTAGGAAGATTTTGGTTTAAAACCGCTTTGGTCACATTAGCATAATGTGGAGTAGCTCCGTCATGCTGGAAAAAACGTCCTGCATCTCCGCCTGAGAAAGATGGGGAACTGCATGATTAGTTAAAATTGATGCGTATGTGATGGGATGTGTCGTACGATAAAATGCCATCCTTTCTATCTAAATCCTATTGTAAATTTAAGTGGCTTTATCTTCAAGATTAATGTTCATTTTTGATATTATTTTCTTATTCCACTATTTTGTTTTCATTGATCATAAGCAAATAAAACTCGGGGTACTTTTTTAGCATATCCATTTATTATAACTGTTAAGTTATCGGTCTGTAGAGTGTGCGATACATCCAGCATATTGATTCAAAAATATCGATCTCTTTGTGGGACATCGGTGTATAGTCCTATTTAAATTGTGTCTTTTCAAATGGTTCTGTTTGTATATTTTTGTATTTTAATGTGTCGGTTTATTTAGGGTGTGATTGAGGGTAGTGGATGGGATCCGTAGGCCCATAATCCTACTCAATAATTGATTAAATTAACGCATATTGTAGTTTTTAGTGGTTAAATAATATGTGTGAAAAGCATGAGATGGAAATGGACTTATCATTCAGAGTTTGCTCTGTTTTAATTGCAAAGTATTTAATGTTTTGTACATTTTCAAGTAATTGCCGGTTGGATGTATAAATTGTTTGCTCATTGCGGTGTGTGTGAAGTTGACCAGGTACATTTGGAAAGAAAGATGCCCTTCTAACACACACACGTTCTCTTCTCTCATCGCGTTTCAGACGATAAGAATCACTAACAGTCACCACTCGTATTGCCAGTACACCGAGACACTTGAGACAATAATGTGCATCCTGGTTTTCAAAGATTTTTCTCACCATGATATACAATGCAAGTTATGCAGAAACAGTATAAATAAAATAGAACTCGTTGGTCTCATCAACGATCGGGTCATTATCAGTTATTGTGTGTTCAGAAAATTATCGAAGGTTTATTATAATGTGTGAATTGTAAAACTTTTACAGACCACGAACCCTTTAGCGGTTCTCATACATATCATAAGATTCAAAGGCTCAGTAAACAAGTGATCTGTTTTTTGGGCAGAAGGTACAATAATTAATTGTACCCTTAGATTCTGTTCTCCTGGCGACACCGATTGAATATTCTTTCTTCAACTGCTTTTTGTTTGTTAGGTGGCAGTATGGTTTCTCACATGTGGCCCATGTACTTGAAATCAGCCATTTCTCATTTGTGAAAGTAAACTGAATCACTTTTCTTATTCGATCCATTATCATATCTGTATACTCATATGGTAATATTACATAATTTTCAACTGCTAATTGTATTCCTTTATTGTAACTGACAACTTACCGAAAACAAACCTCCACATACCTCCACATTCAGGATCTATATTATTAGAATAAGATTTTAAATCTGCATTCAAAATTCATCTGAGGATCTTTAATGAATTATATGGATGGAAGTAAAATACTGGATGTTGAGAGTTTTCTGCGGCGATAAAAGTAGATAAACAAAACCGAAAGTGAGATGGCGTTGGTGTTGATATAATTTGACCCTTTGTAGGGCTTCATTGAGGAAGATGATGCAAGTGGCAAATAACGACACTTGCATAATAATAATAATAATGATTTATAGATATGTGGGTCGTGTTGAAGAGGGGACTGTATCTTTCAATGCTGGCACACCACCTTGCCTAAACTGTATTCCGAGTTGGCGGTGATCATTCATCAATTGAAATCATTTATCTGAAGTTAATTTATGGAGAATGCGTATCAGTATTGAAGCAATTGATGGCGGAATGAGAAGACGCCCAGCAGTTCAAGCCAGTCCACATTATGGAACTTTAATCTTATGCATTTTTTATTTTGTATTGTTTCTGTGAATAACTTCTTTTTTTTTTTGCAGCAACAATGTTGGTCAACAACAGATCTCTCAACCCACCCGTGGGATGGCAACACTTAAAGCCATTTCAATTCGTCTAAAATCAGTAAAGAACATTCAAAAGATTACTCAATCGATGAAGATGGTGTCAGCTGCCAAATATTCGAGAGCTGAACGTGACTTGAGGCAGGCTCGTCCATATGGTGAAGGTGCTACGGTAAGTGTGATCGATTTGCAATTGCAACCGGTGTCATTATTACCGGGGTCTGTACTGTAGGCCTACTGTTTTTGTGGAACAAGCATCACATGAAATAATATTTGTTTGTTTGTTTGTTGTTGCAGTCATTCTTTGATAAGGCTGAGGTGGCTCCAACTGAGGATCCATCCGGTCCGCAAAAACTTATTATCGCTATCACATCGGACCGTGGTCTTTGTGGAGCTGTCCATACTGGAGTCGCTCGTGTCATTCGAACAGAATTGCAGCAAGATGCTTCTAATACCCAAGTCATTTGTGTCGGCGACAAATCAAAAGCTATTCTTCAGAGGTATTTCAGTCGGGTCCAATAACTGTTATGTACTGACCGTGTATGGTTTTTCAATTCAAATTGAATTAAAACATTTGTCTTTATCATTATGATTGAAAGTTTTTCAATAGAAAACATTTGCTTTATCAATTGTATGATGTTAAGTGATGTTTGTTGTTTGACATATTGAGTGGATGTGCAAGTAAAATTATTGCTAGAAAAATGTGTGAATCCATGATGACGGGTATAATGTAGTCAGTGAAACTTGACTATTTCATTTTATTCCATCTATGAGTGGTGTGATTGAAAGTGCAAGTGAAGCACTGTCTTGTTCATGTTTACCATCAGTGTTGCAATTGATCGACTATCTAACAGAAGATGGTCAGTGATTATAGCTAAAGCAATAACCTTGGCTGGTAGTGAATAAAGTCGGAATGTTTCACGATATGAAACTGAAGATTATATTTTGACAGCGGCTCGGTAAAAATGTCCCATAATTGTTATGGGTTGGGGTGGAGGCTGTAGTTGGTGTGTGCGGCCCACATAAAAATGATTTGTGAAGGCCGACTGAATTACTGGTGTGGCAGTAGGCATAGGCTATACCAGTGAGTGGCCAAGCGGTCATCTGGAAATTATATGGTATCCATGAGCAAGTTTACGTTTAAAAAGTGCAGCTGTTTACTTAATTACACTGGTAGATTTCAAGTACTCTTTGTCAAGTCTTAGTATTACAATAGCTGATTCTCTGGTTTTGTTGTTTTTCAAATAGGCTGTTTGGAAAAAATATTATATTGGTTGCCAATGAAGTCGGCCGCAGACCACCAACGTTTTTAGATGCTTCAAAAATCGCTTTAGAAACCAGCAAACACAATTTCTCTTCAGGAAAAATTGTTTACAACAAATTCAAGTAAGTGGAAGGTGGAAATATCTGTATTACTCGCTGATTCTATTTTGTGCTCCTTTCAGATTTTTGTTTTTGTTATCGTACAAAAAACACACGTTCTAAAATCTAAGTGTATGTTTAAAGATCAAAGTTTGTTCTGATCCACTGTAACAACTCTATACATGATTACTGTTTTGTTGTGTCATCATTTGTCAACACTTGTGTCATCGTAAAGATGATGAGCCAGTCATTAGATAAAAAGATTTTTAACGTGACACCGATTGCTTTTTTTGGTTCCATTATTCGTTTTGACATCTTTTTAAGCTATTTGAGCTGCTACTTGAGTTACAATTCAACAGCAGTGTCTTCAATTGGAAAAACTGGTGTCATACCAGTAATAGAACGTGCAGCTTCTCAAATGTTACAGCATAAATACAGTGGTTAACATGAAAACGCCATACTTGAAATATTTATTAATATGAAACGCATACTACTTTTATAACATTACAGTTTGTACGGTTAACGCAAAAGCATCGGCTGACAAATTGAAATTTATATGAAAACATATTGGCCTTATATAAACCACATGATGATGATGCTTTCGTTTCATTGCTACATTGTATGTGGCGATACTTTGAAGAGAACCCGACTGGGGAAATGTCGGAATACGTTGATAAATTAGAACACTTTCTAGAAAATAAAATGGTTCAAAACTGCATTCAAAAGAAGATAACTGATTTTTTTAAATTACATGTAAATATTATACAAACAATAATCACTAGTTCTAACTGTCTTACTGGAGTTTAGTATTGTATTATAGTGTCAGGTTTGTAAAGTACGTAATCAGTTAAAAAAAAATCAGGAATTCACGCTGATAGGGACAATATCTTCATGTAGTTACTGACTAATTTTTTTAAATAAATATATATTATATTGTGTGCATATTAGCATTAAGTTTATTTGTACTACCACCTACATAATTTTTTGTTTCGCCATCTCTCTTGTTTTTATGTTGTTTGTTCCATTAAACCAAAAAAAAAAAATTGTTCTATTAACACAAAAAAATATCTGGTCCTGTACGTTTCGTGTTAACCATGTTCCACTGTAGTTTAAGAATCGGTCAACAGCTTGTTTGACATTGTTGTGGTGTCCCTTATTCTCAAAAATATATTTCACTAGGCCAGCTTATCTCTGATGTTTTGTTTGCTCGTGCATTAAAGAGACGTTTGCTGCGAGTGAAATAATGCTTTGAAAATACATGAATGTGGTACGGGCCTTTTCATAACTCCAAAGTAGGAACTCAGCGTGCATCGTCAATATCATGAAAACAGTTTCTAGAACGTGGAAGTTTGTAACTTATTCCGTGGCCGATAGTGCAATAGAAATTTTGCAAATTGATATTTTTTGAGCGAGATTAAATAATATGGTTTTTTTTTTAATTTAAATTCAGGTCTGTCGTGTCGTATGCGACTTCAGAACTTCCTCTGTTCAGTGCTGGTGCTGTTGAAGCTGCACCAAAATTGAGTGTGTATGATTCTCTTGATGCTGATGTCATCAAGAGTTACTTGGAATTTTCGTTGGCCTCTTTGTTGTATTACACGATGAAAGAGAGCGCATGCAGTGAACAATCATCACGTATGACTGCTATGGATAATGCCAGCAAGAATGCAGGTAAGTTGGTATCGCCGCCTATTACTTGTACCTCATTCATACTCCAACCGCAGCTACCATCGACATGCAAAACACTCTCTTTTAAATGTAAAACAAAAGGAAAAAACATACGCACCAGAAGGCAGGCATACCTATTTTAAGGCATTTAGAGAAGTACTATTTTTTCTGAACTACCACTATTTATTATTTTGGTACATTTCTTCAACCAATTGGCGTTGGTAACAACTTTCTCAATTTTTTGTCCTGTTCAAACATCCATTGCTGGAGCTGCACAAATGGAATACAGTTACCGATTTCTAGATCGGGTTTGTAATGCACATTGAATTTTTCCCAGTGAAATCGCTCCAGGGCTGTCTTTGATTGTTATTCAAACAACTGCTGTGGTTTGATATTGTGTGTGGTCTGGTATTGTAATGTAATGTAAAAACAAAATCACTCTAGACAGTATTCTACACCATTCACTTCAAGTCGCTTGTCTGAGTATATTTTTAATGTTTCACGGTACTCAATTTATCAAAGCTCCATAATTCATAAATTGACTGCCAAAAGACACTGTTGCCGTCTCATAAAACTCAAGCGAGTTGGTGGCAAGTTTCTTCACTCAAAGTTTTTGCATAGACTAATGCTTAATTTAAATTTTTCAATATGAAATCCAGTTTTCATGTCCAGTAACAACGTGTTCTAACAGTTCATTGCTTCGATTTTGATAATGCTGCAACTACTGCGCACCATAAAGTCATTTCCGTTGGTATGTACCGGTTAATGTCTTTGGCACCCATTTTTTTTTCAAAGGAAATTTTATAATTTACAAACCATAAAATATTCTAATGTATAAATATTTTACTAACCTTTTAGCTGCCTCATTCTATTCATGTATCATCTATGCACACAACTTTCAATGGATCCACTATCCATTATTGATCAGGGTACATAAAAACTCATACAAAACTAGTAAACATTTATAGAAGATATATTCTCTTCTGTCATTGCATAAAACAATATAATGTTTCTCTTTTATATTTATTGTAGGTGACAGCGGTCCATATAACCTCACCATTCGTAAATTTGATTTGCTCATTCGGATGTGTAAAACTTACTCGAATTTTTTAATTTTATTTTTATTTTCTTTATTGCTGTATAATAGAAGAGTATATTCTAGTTTTAAACTGTCATTGGCCCTGCCCTACACACTTGGCAGTCGAGTAGTTTTATGTTTAAGCAAATATTATTTGAATACATTTGGCTGCTGCACTAGTTTTCCAGTCGTAGTAAGTTTCTTAGAATTTCACGAGGGCTAATGACGGTGGCAGTCGATGCCTGATAAACACAGAAACACAGAAGCAAACAAGTCTAGACAGCAGAGAAGGAATTAAAACCAGAGAAATGGATCATGGCACCACTTAATGAATAACCACAAACGTACTTAGCCTGATGATTCGACGGAAAATGTAATTAATCAATAACCTTGAATGCAGACAACTGGGAAAAAATTAACAAATTTTTATTTAAAATACAGAAATTAACGGACATTTCAAAAAGGATGCACATGCGTAGAGTTGGATCGTCTTTATTTTAGTGACGGGGATGGCTATATTAACAGTGGAAACTGCTGAATATGGACCACTGAAAATCATCACGTGTTTCATGACGACCATTGTACGATCTGTTACCATCACGTTTTAATTGATCAGTTTATTGAAATGTTGGTTCCAGAAGGATCAATTTCGTATTTTTGTGCTACATTCTTGTCGCCTATGAACGAGTTGCGTCGTTCTTTAAATACTTGTGTGGTCAGTATTTGTATTTGGTTACATAACGGTGTGTTACCAGAAGCAGGTGAGTGGAGATGAACATGAGTGATTTAGTGTTGTAAAGGAGAATTTTTTCAGATTTTCTTGATGTTATTCGGTTGTATGATACAAAATGAAGTTAATGATTTGTTTCAGGTGAGATGATAGACAAGTTGACTCTTACGTTCAACAGAACACGACAGGCTGTAATCACCAGAGAACTTATTGAAATTATTTCTGGTGCTGCTGCTTTAGAGTAAACATTAACATATATAATAGAATGATCATAAGAGATGATAATTTCAATGGAAAACGTTATTCTTTATCTTAAATTTTATCTTGAATCCAGTTGATTAAATAACTCTGATTATAAGTGTTCAAGATAAGTCTTATTTTTTCATGTGAAACGAAGGAAATTTATCTGTTAAAATTTGTTGGATCACACCTAGTATGTGGCTGAGATTCTCCACTTTAATAAAAATTAAGATATTTACTAGATTCTTTCAAATAATAATAAAAATAATTATAATATTGTGCCGAGTGAAGTAGTTATTGTTATATCCTGTTTTCACATCACTTTTGTTCACCACTGCTGTGATCCCTGTTTCAACCGCTCCTCCACCTTGTCTGAATAGAATTGCACTGAGTAGGTTGTTTCAGTGAACCAGTTATGAATGATGGATGGGCAAGCTGTACATTGTGAGATGATACAGGCCTATGCCATGATAATCAGTCCACCAGTTTTTAAATGAGCTCGAGTTAGCATGGCCCTCAAAATCACACTGTACCATGGCACCTGTCGTTTAGCCTTTTACAGCTTCCAGACGCATCTGTTACCTGATGGAAGAAATACGTGTGTATCTAAGATGGACACGGATGTATCTGATCATGTATGAATCGTGTGGAGCATTTAAGCAATCTATACCTATTATAGTTCATTTTAACAACCTGTTACAGCCGAAATCATTTAAAACATCTTCAACAGGTCTTAATAAAATAATTGCTTGAGATTGTATACTGTTATCGTACAATACAATACTTTTAATGTTATTTTTTAACTTAATACATGATTAAACCATGTGTAAAATGTACAGTTACACTCATTTTCTTATCTTTATGCTGAAAATGTACATTTCTTGGCGCTTAAACCACTGTTACAGTGCTTCATTCGGTTGTCTTCCAACTGTTTTCTTCAAACTTGATTATTTATTTAAAAGAGACAGTAAAAGTTAAAGAGTGATGTATGTACACATAGAGCTCATAGAGTAATGGCCAACATTACTAAAATAGGAGGTAGGGTTCATGAGGATGATGCGCAGCAGACAGTCAACTGCGTGACATCATAAGTAGGTTGTATTTGTTTAAAGATAGACAATGCATATGCATATATTTCCGCACCAACAGTTGCATGCTCAACTCCAGTCGTACCCCACTCGCTATACAAACTTTGCTTCACAATATGAACATTGTTATATATGTATTTTGATTTTCTAGAGAAATGATCCAATTTACAATTTACTGTAGTAGAATGTCAATAATGTAATAATGTGTGTACGTACATACATAGATGGTTTATCACTATAGACTATGTACTCTAATGCGCCTGGTCATCCCAAAAGTTTGGAGGATGAATTCGATTTCTTAAATTTGAATTGGTGCCTGCCAACACCACCTCCATTCTGCAGTCCGTGAGAAGCAAGGTCATTCGCTGTGACTAAGCCGTGTTTCAATGGTAAACTGGCTTGATGCATTTTTGTGGTCTCAGCACACAGAAAGCGCACGGCGCTCCCAGCGCATGATAGCTTCTTATTCTCTTTTGATTACAATTTTTATTCATACTTTTATTTTCTATTTTTTATTTATACATGTGTGTTTATGTATTTTAATATAGGTAAATGTATTTTGTTCATAATTTTAAAAATAGATAATAAAAGTATAAAACTGTAAAAGTATGAATGTACTTTTCTTTTATCACATAAAACTAGAACAAATTTAAAACTTTACAAAATAGCTTAATTTTAAATAACCCAAATTTTTTATAAACCAACTTTTTAAATAAACCAATGTAAATGAAATACATGATTCTAACAGGCTATTTATTAAAAATTTCCATAATTTTTGTTTTATTGATTATACTAATTTTATTGCAAATAACTTAATGTGAACATATGTGAAAATTTATATTTTTGTACGTGAGTATTCTATAGTTAACTTTATTTTCAATTTTGGTGAAAGGATATTTTATCGAAGGGGATGAAATACATTTCGTCAGCAAGTTGCAGCAAACAACAAACGAATTTCTAGTGCCAATGAAATTTATAAATATAAAACGAAAGAGTGCGTATTTTGTAGGTACTTGGGTGCGGTCAAAGGTTTTTGAAAAGTTGAAAGTAGGTGGTATTACGGTACTTACAGATACCAGTACCTGCGACGGCTTTACGATTTACACTAGTTTTCAACACAATTTTATTACTCATTCAGTTCCCACAGCAGTACATCATTTTGTGGACAGGTAAAAATGCAATTCCAAAAATTGTATCGTCTAAGAAAAGAGTTGAATATACCTACTAGAATTCTATTATAGGTAAATGAACGTTTCGCTTTGTATGCACTTAAAATAATAAGTGGCTCAAAATTATGATAAAATATTTCTATAACCAATTTTTAATTGAACCAAACATTTTTTTATAAAATTAAATACCTACTACTGTCTCTCTGTGACTTGATGGCCCCTCGCAGAGGGGAGCAATATGCGGATTGTAAAACCATTTCAGAAAACATATCTAATTTTTTTTTAGGTCACTGAAACTTTTTGGAAATGACGTATTTTTATAAAACAAAGTATTTCGCATGTTTTTTGTTCTATAAAATTTTTTAGAAAAACACACGCCTAATGAGATAATGTAAAATTTAGTAAAAGTTTTGTTTTTGAAGAAAAACCCGTATTTTTTCAAATACATCGTCATTGTTCAACAACTATTCCACGGATTAACGTGAAATTTGGCAGGCTTGTTCTGTAATAATTATGAAAAACGATGATGCAATAAAATTTAACAGAAAATCAATACTTTTTAAGTTACAAGGTATTTTCATAAATAAATTTTGTAAAATCGCGAAACACGACATAAAAAAGTCAGCATGCGAGAAACTTTTTTGTCTTTAAAGATAACTGTACACTGTAAGCGAATGAAATAAAGAGAAAATTTTGAATTAATTTTTAGTGAAAGAATTATTTAAATTTGACGTACCGTATAGGAGTTTCAACGATTTAAGTATACCATCAATTACAAGCACACGCATCCAAAGCGCATGAAATGCGTACATAATAGTATTATAGGCTATTTTAGTACATGTATAAAATTACACCCTTATTGTTTATCTGTTCTGTCACGTAAAATTTATGTTTTGACAACGGTTTAGTAAAAAGTAAAATATTGTTTTTTTTTATTTTCAAGAAACCATTTCCGAACATTTCAGTAAGCATGTTGTCCTTTTTTTCAACCAGTTCTGTAGTATCGTTGCAATGCGTCGGACGTAACTTTTACTTTCCGGGCATACATTTAAGTTACATATTGTAGTCGTAACTATTTTATCATTTATATTAGGTTATAGTTTACTTTTGGTAAACAAATATTATAAATTACATACACATTACGTTTACTACATGAACACTACATTACTACATTAACATTTCATTTACTTGTCAATGGTGCTTCAATTGTTGTGTCTTGCTCGGGTCATGTGTGTTTGATAATAGTTTTATATATTCACCAATACTTTAGGTAATTAGGAAGATGTTAGTTTCAGTTATGCCTTTATGGTTTTTAACATATATTAAAACCGTAAACAAATATAGATGCAAAAGGAAACATGGGCAAACCGTTCACAGTGATGGAAGAAATGTAATAAACAATGTCACTAAACGTTGAGATGAAGAACGGGTTACTAATTTACTTAGTCTTCCTCTACAGAAAGTTACGCAAGGAGCTGTAATTAACAATTTCCCTAAGTTAAGATTCCAATACAGTTATTCGTTCAAATAAATATTGGTGATAAGTAATAATAATAATAATAATAATAGTGAATTTTATTATACACTCAATATTACAAACATTTACCTTATAAAATACACTTAATACTAAACTTAACTACAAAGAAAAAATAAGAAAAATAAAATAAATCAATTTACTACTGTATTCACTTATGACATGACCTAGAGGCCATCTGCCAGGTTGAAGACACAAAAACAAAAACCCCTATATTAATTAAAACATATAAGTAAATTTTAACCCTCTTTTTATAAATTTATTAAAATTAAACCAAAAAAAAAAAAAACAACTGATTATTTCTTATCAATAGGTAAGCCTTATTACCCACACCACGAAGCCCCCCTATATTCACAAAGGAGAAATGCACATCCTGTAAACCAAAATTTATTAATCTGCACTAAAAAGAAAATAGTAACTACTTTCAATAATTAAATTCTGCTACCAGATATTTTCTATACTTGATTGCAGCCCTCACGTATCCTACTAGACTGTACCAATTTTCACCATTTAAGTAGCTCACCACCCTTCCCTCTTCAAGAGTTGTAGCCCCCAAACACACCAATCTAATATCTTTCAAAACAAGACACCTACCGATAAAATGGTATATGTCTTCTACCTCACGGGCATTGCACATTGAACATAATTTTGCATCCCCCTCCCTACCTGGACTATCATTAAGACCCAACACCCCAACTCTTGTTCTAAATATAGTACTGATAAAACACCCATCATATTCATCAGCTATGTATGTTTTTTCCCCCAAATCCCACTCAAGTTTACCATACCTACTATGCCTTGCCCTTTCCATCCATTTACCTCTCGCGGACTCCCTCATACTAGTCAAAATATTTTCTAACTGCAATGGCCAATTGTCACATCCCTCAATATTATTTTGTAGCTCACAATTGTACTTTGCTGCCAAATTTAGCCATGTCTTAAACCACCCAACTTTATACTTAATTACCAGCCTTGCCAATTTAAGAGGCAGCCTGCTCTCCGGCATCCTTAAAACTTTCATAATATAACTGAAATGTATTTTTAAAGCATACTGTCTTAACAAATCCACCCCAGTCTCCAAGTAAATTGCATAACTCGGAGTGTACCTTGGTAACCAAAAGATCCTCTTTAAAACATACCGCTGAAACTTTTCCAGCTCTTCCACTCCTTCACATCCCCAGACCTGAGCTCCGTATGCTATTACTGCCCTACTAACTGAATTAAAAACCTCCCACTTACTAGATACTGAAACTTCAGTATTGGCTAAAAGGTTATTCCACACATTATTCAGAGCAAATTTAGCAGTCGTGGTTCTTTCTTTAAAATGCGCAGAAAGTGATAATAAAGGTGTAAGTGTTATCCCTAAATATTTATAGTTATTTACAACTTCTATCGGCGTTTGACCAAATGTCCATCTTTCCCTCTTCCCCAATTTCCCCCCTCTTCTAAAAACCATTACTTTAGATTTGTCCAAATTGACTTCGAGATTCCATTTAACACAATACAACACTAGCTTGTTAATCATACCTTGCAGTGCTTCTGGATCCGATGCCAACAGCACCAAGTCATCTGCATACAACAATAATCTGACGAATACCTCATCAATTTTTATCCCTCCTCCCAATTCATCATACAAATCATTTATAAACAAAGAAAATAACAGTGGCGATAGCAGACACCCTTGCTTGACACCTGCAACTGTTTCAAAACCCTCTGTTAACCCTCCACTACACCAAACAAACGACTCGGTATCAGTGTACAAACCTTTCAATATACTTATAAATTTACTACTTAACCCCAATGAATACAATTTATAGAAAAGCGCATGCCGACTCACATGGTCAAACGCTGCTCTAAAATCTACAAAGAAAACATACAATTTTTTACCTTTCTCCTTCAAGCTGAGATTAATCGTACATAGCAAATTGAAGATGTTATCTGTGGTAGAATAACCTCGCCTAAAACCTGCCTGACATTCATTTAATAATCCATTCTTATCCACCCAATTAACTAACCTACTCAACAAAATACCCGTAAATAGTTTTGCCATCACATTTATGAATGATATACCTCTGTAATTATTCACCAAATTAACATCCCCCTTCTTATGGATCGGAAAGATAATGGATTTTGTAAAACTTGGTACCTCTTCTGTGTTTAATATGTTGTTATATAATTTCACCACACATCCTAAAAACACTGCTGGTGCATATTTAAAAAATTCATAGGGTACTCTATCCATCCCTGGAGCTTTCCCATTTTTAGCTTTCTTTAATACTACAAGTAACTCTGGTAACCCTATCTCTTGATCCAGCAACTCATCTACACAAAATGGTGCTGCGTACATAATTTTACTTGTTGCTGTTTGCCCCGTTAGCAAATTTTTAAAATAACTAACCCATTCATCCGCTTTTATTCCTGGATCGCATTTGAATACTCTCTTTTTAAAATATCTCACACATTCCCAGAAAACCCTAGCATCCCTAGCTCCTTTAAATTTCTCTATTACCCCAGAAACAAAAGCAGCCTTTTTCTTTCTACAAATATCTCTGTAATAGTACCTAGCACTCAAATATTCATTTTTGACTTCTACCGCGTTACTTTTTCTATACAAATTTAATAGACAAAAAACACGAATTCTAGCTTTTTCACACTCCTTATCGAACCACTCCTGCTTTGCCTTCCTCTTACCACCACTCAATACATAATTTGAGTTCCCCGCAGCGCTAGAAATCATCTTTATTAAATAATTCACCCCCTCACCCCCCTTCACCGGCACATCACATTCCTGTACACATGCCAACATTAACTTTTTTCTATATCCATTTATCTCTCTGTCTGACCACAACAGTTTCGGCAGAAGCGGTAAGATATCCTTCTCTCCACCCACTGGTCCACAATACACCTCCACCACCAGCGGCATGTGGTCTGAGAAATACTCCAAACCAACGCGAAATGACTTAATTATACCCAAACAATCCAATCCCACCGCACACAGATCTATCACAGAAGAGCCTTGCCCTCTTGCATGCTGTCTGGTATGTGAATTCCCCACCATCATCCCCATGCACGCGACCATTTAAAATTATCAAATTTTTGTTCTCAAAGAATTCCAGCATATATCTCCCCTTTACATTTAATATACTATCCTTAGACCTTCTAACAGCACTCAAACCACAGTCTCGAAATAATTCCTCGTCTACAGTCTGTTCCATCCCTACGCGCCCGTTGCAGTCCCCTAACAATATACAATTTTTATTGCATAAATAGCCATCAAACAATAATTCCAGGTTTTTAAAATCACTTTCCCAGTCTGCCGAATTCCCCCCACTTAAATAAACCGGTATCAAAAAGTATTCCTTACCTTTACTATACATTTTTATTATTTCCTCTTCTCCAAAGTTTTCAAAGCATAAGACGCCCTCCAATTGATATCTGTAACCTAAAACCATACCCGATTTTGCCCTTCCACATTCTGAACATCTATATGCCGGTTTCCATGATAATTTATAACCCTGGAAGTATTTACCCCAAACTGCTACGTCTTTTTCCTCCACAAAAGTTTCCGTGAGACAGAAGACATCATAATTACTAACAAAACTGAAAAAATCTAAATTAAACCTTTTACTCTTAAGACCACCAACATTATAATACATCATGCTGAGTACAAAACCCTCTGAAATACTATTTACATTTACCACACTCTCCTTTGGAATATTATCTACATTTACCCAATTTTTTAAACTATTTACCTTCCTACACCCACTCTGGCAGACAAGCCCTTGCTAATCTCTCTCCTGCACCACCTTCAACATCTGAGACATCTGTCACCCCCAGCAACCCTGCCAACCTACTGCGCCCATCCAAACCCTGTGATACCAAATTCATGTCCTCCGTCAACGTAAATGTACAACCCTCAACTATCAAACGATCCACATTTATAAACACTCTTTTATTCTTATCCATCCTAATCATTTCCTTCTTTAAATTAAACAATTTTGCCCTTTTTATTTCGCGTATCAATGGAAAAATCTCTGTGCACATAGTAATTTGACCCCTTTAACTTCTTTGTTTTACTTAATATATTGTTAATATCTTCGTCATTGGGCAGATGCACTATGATAGGCCTGATGTTTGAACCACCAACCTGCCTTCCCAGAAAGTGAGCTCGGTTAATCCCAATGTTATCCTTAATACCCAAAAAATTGACACAGAAATCCTTAACACATTTTTTTATATCATTTTGGGGACCACATTTTAAATTTCTAAAAATTAAATTATTCCGACGCGATCTATTCTCTAAATCATTCAACCTATCATTCAAAAATTCATTCCTACACATAACTTTATTCAAGTCCTGCTTTAATTTCTTATTTTCTTCCCTAAGACTGTTTAGTAACACTTCAACAGCAGCTAAGTCCTCCTTAGTAGCTAAGATCTTCAATTTTTCATCTAACACCTTGGACATTACTTTTTCCATGGCCAGCAGTGATTTCTCGTCCTGTGCCATTACTAAACTTCTTTCACGCAATAAATCTAAATCTTCTGGTGAACTATTTGATCTCTGTCTCTTAGCGCACGTTCTACGTGGTGTAAAATATTTTTCAATGCCACCCGACATCAATTACCTATTCACAACTTATTTTTTTACTTTCCCTGTTGTTTATTTACTGTTTATATTTTATTCTAATTATATTGTTTGTTTAATATCAATCTGTTATATTTTATTTAACAAATCCTATCAGTTCATTATTACTGTGATAAGCACTATTTATGTCCACAAAATACTGTAGCCTGCATACTTTCCAGTACAAACCAGTCACAATTTCAAATATAATCGCTTAACATGAAAACAAAATTACAATTGTATTTTTCCTCCTAACAATTGATTAGGCCACTAAATAATACTCAATGACAATCACAGTTCAAAGTTCAAAAATTAAATACCACTGTCTTTAATCCTTAGCCAAGAAAAAAAATATTATTTTTACAAATAAAAAAGGAACTACAGTCTGTATTGGTGATAAGTAATGGTAGTAGTAGAATATCAGCGCAGTTTATTATCATGCAATGCGCGCCGCGCAGTTGCGAAATTTGAACTGTGTTAATTTTAAAACGGATGATCCGATTTGAATGATTTTTTAGAGAAAATATATTTAAGCTCTGTTAATAAACTTCATGCGTGCACTTTTTCGAACGACAGAAAAATTTTCCCGATATTAACTTTTCAAAACCGCGCTCGAAAATATTATCGTTTTATCTTATAGGCTACTTTACGTATAATCAAAGTCAGTACAATCAAAGTACAGCGTTTTTTAAATCCTTGTAACTCCTATACGGTTCGTCAAATTTAAATAATTCTTTCACTAAAAATTAATTCAAAATTTTCTCTTTATTTCATTCGCTTACAGTGTACAGTTATCTTTAAAGACAAAAAAGTTTCTCGCATGCTGACGTTTTTATGTCATGTTTCGCGATTTTACAAAATTTATTTATGAAAATACCTTGTAACTTAAAAAGTATTGATTTTCTGTTAAATTTTATTGCATCATCGTTTTTCATAATTAGTACAGAACAAGCCTGCCAAATTTCACGTTAATCCGTGGAATAGTTGTTGAACAATGACGATGTATTTGAAAAAAATACGGGTTTTTCTTCAAAAACAAAACTTTTACTAAATTATACATTATCTCATTAGGCGTGTGTTTTTCTAAATAATTTTATAGAACAAAAAACATGCAAAATACTTTGTTTTATAAAATTACGTCATTTCCAAAAAGTTTCAGTGACCTAAAAAAAATTTGATGTTTTCTGAAATGGTTTGACAATCCGCATATTGCTCCCCTCTTGATTGAGGGGCCATCAAGTCACAGACAAACAGTAGTTTCTTTAAAAAAGTAAATTTTAGTTTTGTATGTACGAAAAAATAGGCCTGCTTAATTTTAACAAAAGTGTACAATATACGTACCGAGGTGTACCTTTACACAATGATTTTCTATTCAAATATCTGCATGAGCTTGTTTATAGGCAATACTACCACTTGTTCACATCAGTTACTTACACACATCGATGTGTACTGACACCGCAAATTCTCATATTATTTTTATAAAATAGTTAAATAAAATGGCTGATAATAATTGAAAATGTTAGTAACGTTTTGTTCTTTCCGTACAATTAAATAAATAGGACAACTATTTATTATAATGCTTATGAAAGTGCTTAAAAATTATAAAAACGTTTCATATTTTTAAATATCTAAAGAATTTATTACATTTGTTTACAAATATTTATTTATTTAGTTAAATTTTTGCCATACTTAATATTTACTACAGTAAATGTTGCGTAATTGTAATGGAAGTAATGTAATGAAATAACGTTTTATTATATTACTGTGGCTAGAAAAAATAAAAACTATGTAAATACTGAAGTTTTCTTACAAGATTAGTAGAGTGTAGAGAAAATAATCACTAAAACCTCATCTCATTACTTTAATATTACAGTTACTAATGTCAGAAGTGTCAATTCTGCAATTAAATGTATTTCCAATTTAAAGTCGCATCTGCACCGTGGTTATAAGCAACTACTTTTGGGCATGAAATTAATAATTTCCTGACCCTAGCTGGGAAATCAAACCCAGGACCATCCGCTTCTTGGGCTAGCTTGCTAACCACTATGCAACAGAGGTGGCAAATATTTTTCTGAAATCTACTAGCAAGTAGCAACAAAGCCTGTTGCAAATAAAAAATATAATGAGCACTAGACAACTGCGTTTGAGGGGAGAGGAATAATGAACAAATGGTTTTACCATTTACATCATTTTCTTATTGAAAATCTCACAGTATGTTGAGGTTTTTGGACTGGTGAATCAATTATAGAAAGATACAGAGTTATTCAGTGCAGTGGGACCAGTTGCCAGTTGCCAGTTGCTGAGGGTTGTTTTCAAGGAATTCTATTTGGATGTACCTATGGAGAGCTCTTCTTGGCTTGAAATTATTTTGTCTTGTTGTCATATATTGGCAACTTTCATTAATAGAACATTACAGAGTTGAATCAATCTGTTTATCAGTACCTCGCTCTTAAAAATGGATTTTTGACCGAGTACAATTAAAAATTAATGAATAATAATTACATATTAATCTGCTCATAAGTAAGTATCATTATGAGCAAGGTTCAGATACAATTAAAAATAGAAGAACCGTTTGGTTCATGTAAGAGGGTGGGCAACGTCGCACCAATGATCAATGATGAACAACCACTGTGAAGAGAAGTACGAGGGGGGTCACATGCATCCTACTCTCTATTCAACTTATCATTTTCTATTTATTTAAAATTTTAATTCATACAAAACCGAAAAAGAATGTATAGGGTAAATCGGTATCAAACGTTTCACCTTTAAAAGTATGAAAAAGGAACTTAACAGAAAACAAATTGTCAATGTCGGTCACATAAAGTATAAAACAAAACACAAGTTAAACTCCATCATTTATAAATTCCTGGATTTTATGACTTTTTGACCGGGTAAGACGTCATCTCTTTTTTAAAACCTTTTCTCGCAATCAATCACTAACAACCTTTGTTGAAGATGGGACACCAGTTTTGATCCGACATACTTTGGTTTTTTCATGGAGAGACAACCTTTGAAATTTGGAAAAATCCAAACGGTGCCTTCTTGTGAAATAGTCATGATGCTTTTCCATCAAACCATCACATTTTACAGAGTTTGCGTACAGAACAGATTACATAAGCAAGGTACAGTGAGGAGGAGGAGGATTTCATTTCGGTTAAAGTAGTCTACAAAACTTTTCCTGATCTATCTTATAATTAATGTACCTCACTACTCATTTCTGCATTAGAAACATCTCGAATCCTTTTACTTGTTGTATATGAACCCCCCCCCCCCCCAAATATTATGGAATATGCGATGTCTGTTTAAAAGAAACCATAATATCCATTAAGTGTCGGTTTCAATAAGTTTAATTTAGTGACCTTTACAATGAAAATTCCTTTTGACTATCTCAGTTGAAAATTCCTTTTGACTATCTCAGTTTAAGGTCCATAAGATGTTCATTCCAACTTGATTGACTATTCTATTCAAACTCTCAAGAATTTTGTTGATGTTTCAGTTATCATTTAGTACTACTGGGAGATGAGCCCATATTTTATTCCTTAAGATGAAATCCATCACATAAGTTTTCTTAGTGTTAAGTAGTAGCTTATTATCATTAAAATACTCAGCAAGAATATTTAATTGGCATTAATGTTTATTTCTAAGGTCATTGTGTCCTTATCAGCACCGATTGCTATTGTGTCATCTGCATAATTAATTAGATTCTTAGCAAACCTCCTTCCCATATCACCAGTATGTAGCAAAAGCAACTGCGGTCCCAAAACTGATCCTCGGGGAACTCCATGCTTTATGCACCTCAGCTCTGACTATTTCACTAACACACCCACCCACCCTCTTTCCTCAGAACCGCAAAATACTGCCTCCTGTCGGTCACAAATGACTTAACCCATTCAAGAGCAGTTCCACCAATTCCAATGGAATGTAGCTTGATAAGCTACATTCCATTGGAATTGGTGGAACATTAACATTGTACTGCTGTTTGATAAACAGCAGTACAATGTTAACCAAGTCAAAGGCCTTTGAGAGGTCCAAGAAACAAAAAGCGACCAAGTTTTGGTTTTCTAAGGAATTTGAGATGGTATCTCTACTAGTTCTAGTATTGCCGTTTTTCTTGACTTCATGTTGGTTGTTACTAAGATTGTTACATCATAGGCCTACCTCTGCACTCAGTCAATTGTGTACAGACAATATTTTTTACTACCTTTGAAAAAACTAACATTAAAGAGATTGACTGTAATTGTTTCCATCACATTTTCCCCCTCCCTTAAAAATAAGATTACTTTAATAAGTTTCAAAGAATCTTGAAAAACACCCAGCCTCAGAGAAGTATTTACTGTGCCTTTAGTGCCTGCTAATTTCATATGAGCATTCTTTAACAATCGACTGACTGCAGGTGCTTCAAAGTACATCCTTCAAAACTTGTACAGAAATATGTGGGAAATTTCTGTACAAGTTCTGTTTGTGTGTACACTTCTCTGTAATTTTTTAATTTTTTTCTACGACATTCACAAAATGTCAGCTATTTTTACTGGATCATCCACCAATCCGCCATCATCTATTAACAACTCATCTATTGACCTAACCTTACCAGAATTTCACTTATTACTTACCTTATTAATTATGTTGCAGACACCTTGAGAGTACCTGTAGGCTCTTGTGTCTATCAAGGCTTTACGGTAGTACAGTTGCTTAGTTAAAACAATAAACTTTTCATATTGTTTTCTAATCTTAATATAAATTGGGTTTTATCCTGCATGTTGTTGTTTAGGCGATCAGCCTGGTTGGCTGGTTTGAGCGTGTAGAGGTTTTACTAAGTAAAACGAGGAGTGAGGTGGTTTACCATTGCCACAACTCACTGAATGGAAAAGTACGCTTATCAACATGCCGGGCCCTCTGAAAAGCACATATTTTCCACTCTGCAAATGACACCTACACTTCATTCACCATAGGGTCCAACTGTATAATGAAATTATTACTTTCAGAGGAGATAACTCTGACTAGTGTCTTTTACACCTCTTTATCCTGCATATAAACCTTATTAAAGTCTCCAACCCGATCCCTAAATAGTAACTTCTCAGATGAAACCCTGTCATTTCTTCATTTATTTGACTTTATTTTAGTGGACAGTCCGCATTGAAATAATACAAAAACATTATTAGGAATTTGTTACTTTTCATTTCAAGTCATTCTTTATACATCTATAACCACTGCTCTTTTCTCAAATGGAATTTTAGAACGTTTAAATTTACTTAACTGAGATCTACAGAAAAAGTAATATCCCCTTCACATTTTTGGGTCCCGGTCCAATTGACTGTAGCAAATTGAGTATGATGATCAACAAACCAAGCTGGTACACAGCCAAGGAATTCTGGATGAATATTTGTTATTATGATATCCTTACCAGTGGCCTAAGTGATTGTTTCTCCGGTTGGGGCTACAGCTTAACAATATGCTAAGCCCAAAACTGAAAGCCAAGTACCTCAGTCTACTTTTTATGTCAGTTCCTTTAATACAGCTGTGTTAAAACTCCCATAACTATGGCTCTTTCTAATGGGTTGCTGAGGATGTCGCCCAATAAACATATAATTTTATCAAAAAAGCTAATCTAACAGACCACTGGGAGATCTCTAAAAACCAATAATTTTAATCACTATTTTTCCTCTTAACAACAATTCTCGTCACTTAAGAAATCTTTTCCATATTGTGTGTATCTACTTGTGTCAGTTTAATTAAATCCTTCACACCCCATCTACCAAACAAGTCCACTTGCTGACCCCTCTAATTTTGAATGAACAAGTTTATATCGTGTAAGGTTAGTACTTTCTGTTTCACCTTCTTTTAGAACCAATTTGTCAGTTTTACAGAATCTCAGCAAAGCCTCCACAATGTTCTCTTTATTGGATAAATATTTTGATGGAATCCATTTACATTCATGTCACATTTTTACTTTCTCTTGCCTATATGAATATATAGGAAGGAAAGTATTGTTTTCATGTCGATTTTTCGAAATCGAGTTTTCACCGGATCTACACGTTTTCAGACCCCCTGAACCCAAAAAAACATGTTTTTAGTGATTGGTCTGTGTGTGTGTGTGTGTGTATACATAATATCTTAAGAACGGAACATCATACGAACTTGAAACTTAAGTTACATATCACTACTGGACTCAACATAAACATTTTCATCAAAATCGGTCAACTGGAAGAAGTAGTTTATTCGTGTAATTTTTCCCTTTTTGCGATTTTCTCACAAACTGGTCCTACGATTTTTTTTAAATTCGCCTGGTTTACTAAATTTTTTATGCTCTACACGATAGGGTAGGCGCCATGTTTGCTGAAATTCTTGGTGAGGCTGTTTCCCGTAAACAAAATTGTTTTTTTAAGATTGCAGCTTTAAAATGCATTTTAGCACAAAAATTTATATAATAAAAGTTGTAGAGAATTTAAAATCCTACAACTTTTATTTTAATCATTTTTTTTGTATAACGCTTAGTTTAGCGCTAATTATCGATTTTCTGTTTTTTCTCATGAAACGTGTGAAAAATCAATTTTTATTAAGATTTTGGCTTTAGAATGCATTTTACGACAAAAGTGTATAAATAATCAAATTTATAGGAAATTAAAAGATCTGCAACTTTTATTAAAAGCATTTTTATCTACAGAGCCTAGTTTAGCGTGAAAGAGTGATTTTCCGTATTTTTAAGCCAAACTGAGGTTGATTTTCATTTTGTCTTTCAATTATGATTAAAATTAGGTTATGGTTATTGAGATCAGTTTTTTGTTTATTTCTAATGTTAGGTTTATTGTTAATTATTTGCACTGGCAAGAGAAAGTTGTGTATTTCACACCAGATTTTTAACCATACTGAAATGTGTTACTAAAACACTTTTATCGGATTTAAATTCAATTTCCGTAAGGGAAATTCTGGTAAATGTACTTTGTTCAAAAATGTGTTACCTAACACCTAGAACAAGTTTTTCCATGATGGTACTTATCGTAAGATAGGTATGTGTGGGTTTCATGAGAACAACAACTAAATTTGTACACATGTAACTGAATGAAATATGAATATATTGATGGTCGGCACATGGGTACGACTGCGCCATCATCCAGTCTGAAAAGAAAAAAATATATAAAAAAGACAACCTCTAAGTAGAATGGTCACGAAACAAACTTGTTCGCCTACTGAGATAGCTAAATGTCACTGGTGTTTTCTGTATAAAACAGATGAGAAATTTGTTCACTGCCCCCACCCAGTAAGCCCTGTTATCACCCAAATTATATACCGGTGGTCACAGTAGTAGTTTTGTGCCCATCAAACGATATCATAACGTGCACAATAAGCTAATGCCCATGTTGTGCTAGTCGCAGGGCTACAAAACATATTATGTTAGTTCTCTTTGGCACCACCTAAACAACTACTAACCAACGTAACCACCAACTATTGAATTGGCATTGGCAGGAATAAGAAGAAATTTGTGTCAAGTGATGTAGCCCAACAATACTATGCCAATTGATGATATATATATACAGTCAACTCATTGGTACTTTTAAGTGAACAAAATAATACTGTATCCATAAATAAATTTGTAATGCATCCTGTATTCAATTGAAATATAAAATTGTACAGTGATATTCCAGAAATCGCTGAGGGAATAAATTGTTCATTATAAGAAATTATGTATTCTTTCAAGTGTTGTGTACCGACCAAGGATAATGGATTGCGATCAATGAACAGTTAAAATTTAAAGATGATCTTTTGTAATAAATATAACAAAAATTTATTTGTATAAATATGTAACAAATACAGGATTGAAAATTTAAGAGTTTTATCTGATATGACTGAATGGAAACACCATTTTAATTTTTAATTTAGTTAATATCGCTCAGAAGAAGATGGTACTACCAAAACGCGAGTAAGTTTTTTAAACTAAAAAGGCAACCATAGGTAAGGTAAAGATAAATTTCATTTATACTGTAATTTAAATTAAATGGTTGGGAAGATGGACTTCAAAAATTTGTTTGTGAATAAAGTGTGTAAATATTTGTTTCAGATTTTCATAAAATCTATTCCAACTGAAACTACTCTAGTTGTAGTTGATATAAGAGCCAGTGGCTCATGAATGTGCCACCCGTTTTATCCGATCTGTGATTATGGTTTGTATAGAGATAAGTTTGGAGTTTGTGCTAGAAATGCCCTCATAATTACTTGACAGGTGTGTATCAAACATACCTCTGCTATCATCAAGTAGTAGTTAAAATTTCGACCGGATCACAAAAGTTACAAGTTTTTCACCGCTCACTTTGTAAATGGATCTTTCTATGTATAAGGTATTCGGTTTGAGGCACTGCAGTGATTTCTGAGGTACCGCTTAATTCTGCTATAAAACTAATCTACCCTGCGCGCATCATTGCACCCTCACCTACGACAAAAATTTTAATTTTCTATTAAATTTTTACTCTATTATAAAATGTTTGTGTAATTAATTCTGTAAAATGGTACAGTTCTGTAGACTACATGTAATTTAAACTCTATTCGTTTAACTGCATTTTGCAAGAGGACCTTCTATCTAATATCTGACGACATGTCCTATACTCCTCCTGGAGTCTCCAGGGCGTAAAAAAAAAAAAAAAAAAAAAAATCTTATTCTGGCTTGTGTCTGGCTTCCCAAGAGTATGGTTTGAAATAATGTACCAAGACTTAAAATTCATTTTGCATTTAGCTAGAATTATATTTGCCAGAATGACTGCCAACAGAAGCAGATCGGCACCAAAAAAACTTTTTTATTTTTGAACGTACTCAACTGCACGCATTATCCTAATATCACGGATCACCAGGATGTATTTCTTTGACGTGTCAAACCTTCCTCTTCAGCTTTGTATGCGCATACAACATACAATCCTTGATCAGCTAAGCAGTAACCCACTTTACATCATGTGGTTGTCTTGAAAAGGTATCTCCTCAGTGCACTGTCAAACATATTCATTCCTTTTATAAAAATTGCACCACATTATCGCCATTGCCTGACATCTCAACAGTTGCTCAGCAATATCTTTTTGTAAATTTTGGCATTTCTGAATCAGCTTTTTCAAGCTATTAACCGAGTTCAATAACAGTATTCAGATATTTCTCATACTTTGTGTTACCAACAAAAAAACCACAAGTGGAACAGTTAAGGAGGTCGTACAGTTTGGTTTTGCAGTCGATTCCTTTATGAAGACATTTTACTGGAAAATTCACATATGGCTGTGAAAAGTGGAATAGTTAAGGAGGTTGTACAGATTGGTTTTGCAGTTGATTCCTTTATGAAGACATTTTACTGGGAAATTCACAGATGGCTGTGAAAAGTGGAACAGTTAAGGAGGTTGTACAGATTGGTTTTGCAGTCGATTCCTTTATGAAGACATTTTACTGGAAAATTCACAGATGGCTGTGAAAAGTGGAATAGTTAAGGAGGTTGTACAGATTGGTTTAGCAGTCGATTCCTTTATGAAGACATTTTACTGGGAAATTCACAGATGGCTGTGAAAAGTGGAACAGTTAAGGAGGTCGTAAGATTGGTTTTGCAGTCGATTCCTTTATGAAGACATTATACTGGAAAATTCACAGATGGCTGTGACAAGTGGAACAGTTAGGGAGGTCGTAAGATTGGTTTTGCAGTTGATTCCTTTATAAAGACATTTTACTGGAAAATTCACATATGGCTGTGACAAGTGGAACAGTTCAAGAGGTCGTACAGTTTGGTTCTGCAGTCAATTCCTTACAGAAATGGACTTGATACATACGACTTAAAGAATGCATGTCCTCTGTTTTTGGCACCTTGTCTGTAACTTGCTGCTCTTATTTTTCATCCATAAACCAATAAATTTACTTTGCCAGTCGATCAAGTGTTCCAAGCAATACCGATACACCAGTATTTTCAGTGAATGAGAATAAATAAAACAAAAATTAAAAAAAAAACAATATATTTACACAAAAAATTACATTTTAAAACCATGTTTTGAGAATTTGAAATATATCACAGAGCAGTATAAAACAATTAAAACAAAAAAATGATGAGAGAATTTTAAAAACAACTGTAATTGAAAAGCGAGTACAAATACTCACACCCATACTACTGTACTGATATTACAATCGGTGATTATTATTTGAATAACAAGAAGATACATTCATGATTATTTTGCATCTGAATACAAAAAAGACACGCAGAAAAAATTCTCAAACATCTAACAACAGCAGTCACAATGGACTTTTTATGCATACAATTAGTTTTAGATAAGAAACAGCAGTTATTCCTGTGTCATGTAACAGTACTCAAAATTATAAAACAATTATTACGACAGATTTTAAACAATAGTAACGAAACGTTAAGAAAAGAACCGAGCGACACAATTTGACAATATCAGCTGGTTTTCAGAACAGTTTTCAGATCATCCGGCAAAGTACAAACGATATCATCAATTCTCAGTTTCAACTGTTGCTGAATCTGTTTACTGAGATTGATATCATCCGTTTCACACTGCTCCAGCTTGCACCTTATTTTAAGTATCATGTCAACAACTTCCACTTCTTGCTTACCTTGAACCCAGTCTTTTAAATCCTGCAAACACACATCAATCGATTAAATATTACAAACACAAATATTAACAACATTAAGTTAAAAAGAATCAAGCATCTCAATAATTTTATCCACCTTTCAATTTTGAACTAAATCTTTAGACCTTCTTCTTCACCAACTAAATCTGTGATTACAACTGATTTCATTGTGTATTTCTAGAAGATCTGCAGATCTACAATTTAGATTACCCATCAATATTATCCTAAATTTCTCTCCTATGTTCTGTAAAACTTCCCATAACGCACAATAATCATTCCCCCCCCCCCCCACCGAACATGTAAATACACAAGTAACAGTACTATGCTTGGTGCTAATGAAGCCGAAACTATTCAAAAAGTATACAGAGAGAACTCTATGAGTGCTTCAGTCATATAATTAATTTTAAAACGGCCAAACATCTGCCGATAGTAAACCGCATTCTGGCAGACCTCCATCAATAAAAATGATGAAATCATTGGTAAAGTTGAGGCTGTAGTGCTCGCAGATCGAAGTGTAACTGTTTAAGAGATCACAGCAGAAGTTGCAATAAGTACTGGATCCATTCACTCCATCCTAACCTAGAATTAGCTTATAACTTCTCATGAGGTGCCTCCAAATTTGTGCCAAAGCTTCTCATTAAATAACATAAACAGCTTCGTTTGTAAGTTGCCCAAGACATGTTGGACTGCATAATGAATGACGGTAAAGTCTTGAACACTATAATAACTGGTGATGAAACACGGGTAAATGCAGGGTAATGTGAAGGTCATGTTGACTGCTTTTTTTGACAGCAGAGTGGTCGTACACCATGAATATGCTCCTCAGGGTCAAACTGTTACTAACAAGAAGTGTTCGTCTGATGTGTTTGCTGAACAACGTAAGCCACAAGATCAGTGGACAACAGGAACACGGCAGCTTCATCGTGACAATGCTCCTGCTCATTCGACACACTTTATCCAAAGCTTTTTGGTCAAACATAATATTTCGTATTTTGGGAGCCACCTTATTCACCAGATGGCACCATCTGACTTCTGGTTCTCACCCGAGCTCAAAATGCCTTTAAAAGGACAACAATTTTAGTCTAGAGAAGTTACACTGAAAAAATGTGACAAACTGCCCAAACAGCGAGTCTGAGGGGGACTAGGGTAACTTTTTCAGTACTTGTAAAAATAAATTTTTCATTTGAAAAAGTAAAAGTTGTAGGAATGTGATACCACTGCCATTTTTACACTTTATTTTTCCTCCTTTTTAAATATGGGAATACTGAAACCCTCCCTTCATATTAATTAAATATTCACATGCTAGCAATACTTTTGAAGGTCATTCTAAGCCAAATGAACCCGCCCCATTAATTCTAGTAATAATGAATTTGACTGGCTTGGACCCACTTTAAAATATTTATTCGCAAATTTAATACAATTAAATTAGTAATAGGGAAATATTTGGGAAGTTTTTGTTATCTTAAATCAGTTGTTTTTCGTTACAAATCGTTTTTATAGAAAAAACAAAAATCATTTTTTTTCAATTCCTAATAGAGTAGACAGAACTATAATAAATGAAATGCATACATTTCTAACATTTGCCAGTAGTCCTCTTTCAACAGCTATATACACCACATAACTTAATTCATAGCAAAGCACTACGCTTGGCTAAAAATAATACATTCAATGAGGATACAGGTGAATAGTATCTTATAGTTGTAGCTGTACACTGTTGTTGAAATTCAACGTCAGACACTATAATTACAAATGGATAACACTTCAACAGTTATGCCTTAACACTAATCTATAATGCATGAATAACAACAACAACTGTACACTGCTGGTCAACATGGCCCACATTCCCTTTCAGAGCCTCCTGAATACAGTTAATTAAAGAGAATAAAAACACCATAACCGGACAATTAACACGACCGTGTCGAAATACTCATTACTTACCGCATCGGACAAGGCTTGTAACTGAAGCAGCTGCAATTTTTGGCTCATGTGTTTATAACGAGAATTGAACCATCCATTAAAGTTTGGAGATCTAAAAAACCTTTTGTACAATCCAACCCAATCTCCTTTTATACCGGAAGTCAGCTGAGGTCCAGCTGTTTCCAGTGACGATATGAAATCTTCCGGGTTAAATGGCCAAGGACTTGGAGCAGCCTGTATCACAGAAAAAGCAAAAAGCCCATCCGTAAATATTTATATGGTGAATCTGGCCTCGAATGAGAATACGGACAGGTACAAATCACTCAAATAAACTGAGCTTTCAGGAGCTACATGAATGTCTGCAGAAACAAGCTTTGCAACTTTACTAAAAACTGGCTTATTCAAATTACGATTACAACAATTACCAAAAAGTATTTATTTTTCACTCACTCATCCTCCGACTACCTGACCATAATTATAATGACTAACTGACAATAATTTATACACACGTTTTACTCAAGTCAGTTTTAAAATAAAAAGTGAAGTGGCAAAAACACTGTAAGGCCGATGATGGTGTTCAGACTGACAGAAGATGAAGGATAATCCCCAACCTCTTTGTCCTCACCAATGACAGATATTCAAATCAATGCAAGCCAACTTCAGACTGCTACTGAGCAAGTTCTATTCAACTCTTGGGGACAAGCTGAAGTAAAACAGAAAGAGGCTGGAAAAAATAACGCCCTAAAATCTCAACGTCAAGAGATGCAGCTGAAATTGGCAGCTCTAGAAAATAAGATCCAGTTAAATCCACTGACATCAGGGACACAAATTCTGGCAATATATTGAGTATGAAACTGATGATTAGCAGTTCAACCAGGAGACAGAGAGGAGCTCCTGTTCCAAGTTCCAAAGCTTCACAGAAAATGAAAGCGAGCTCACACTCACCACCAGATTCGCTACATCGACACACAAAAGAGCAAACGAAATCAAAGTCACAAAATAATTCCCAACAAAATGAGCCAGACTGTCTCTAGTATTGCTGCTGAACAACTGGCACCATATGAAAAATTAGAGAGCTTGATTAAACAGCATGTTAAAAAATTTGAAACGTCTCTGTTAATCAGTGGAGATATTAAAATTGATACCTATTGAAAGTGACATAGAGTACAGGAAGTTGACAAGGTCTTGTCAACAAGAACTCGTTTAAATGAAATCAGTTTGAAAATAAACACACGAGATGATTGAAAAAAATGGTAAAGCATTCGCATCTGTCGTGATTCTTGCAAAAAAATTGTAGACAATCTAAAACTTAGTAATTTTTAAATTTAAAACAGTTGACATTCTTCAGCTAAGAGAAAACACACCGCTTTCTCTTTTCATCTTAACATTTGAAAATGGAGAAGGTGTAAAAGAGATCTATGAGGTAGAAGAAATTTTCGGAATGCAAGTTAAGATGGAACTGGTGAGGTTACCCAATGCAAGAAGTGGCACGCATACAGACACACTGACAACTACTGTAAAAAGAAATGTTATGCATGAGGTGTGCACGCCAAAACACCAACCACTATTCTAACTGGACTCAACCAAATTTAAACAAATACAATGTAACAATCTGAACACCTTTCACTGAAACAAAGCAACCACTCCCACCTTAACCAGTTAAGAGAGGCAACTAATATAAGTACTAAACGAAGAACATTTTCTCAAGTTGTTGGTCATTCTAGTATAATGCCCATGACATTTTCTTCGGGAGTTGAAGGCAAACACTGTGAAAATATTCTTACCACTATGCTTAATAAAATTAGGGCCAAGATAGAGAAGCAGGGAAAATTCAGTAATATTTAGTAAAACAGTGCCAGACAGGCTGGCCAACTTTGAAAAAAATAATAAAAAAATAGGTGTAAAAAAGTGAAATGGCCAAAGCCCTTAGAATAGCGAGCTGAAATGCTGATGGACACCACCAGGCAGAACTTGAATACTTTTTAGAATCTGAAAATGTAGAAATGTCTGATTTGCAAAACTCATTTCACAAGTCAGACTATAATAAAAAGGAGAGGGTATGAAGTATACAATAGCTGGTTGGCACCCATCGATAATAAATGGTATTTCACATAATAAAAATGATTATATCAGACAGCTGGTATACAAGCAATTTATGTGTGGCACATGTTTTTGCTCTCCACCACATAAAAATAAGAAAAATGTTTATCTAGCATTTACATAAACTAGGCAATAAATTTATCATAGGTGGCGATTTGAATGGAAAACATGTTAACTGGGGATCATTTAACTAGTTGCTCACTTCACCTTAACTCAAGGTCACATTTATAGTCCGTTTCAGAATATTATTGCGGGTTCTTTGAAATGAGCTCACCGTGCATTGCATGCATGGGCTTCCTATGTAGCACTACATAGCATCAGAGGGGTTGCATACGTTTGGAGTTAAAAATATCAAATGGCTGGTCAGACCATTGTAGTAAAACAAAATTTATGAATGTAGCAACAGAACAGGAAGGGCCATAAAACTAACATCAATAAGAGAAAAGAGGTTTACAAGGTCTACCAGTTCCAGGAAGAGAGTATTAAGCACATGTTTCAAGTAAGGCAAACAGAGTACTACACAAAAAAGGTTCCCACGAGTGGCAATGATGAAGTGAGTGGAAGAATGGGAGAATTTGAAAGGTCTTCTGATTAGAGTGGCTGATGAAGAAAACAGTTAACAGGCGTAAGAAGGGTGTAAAAATACGGAACAATAGAGAATAAAAAATGCGCTTATCATCATAACCTCCAAGCACAAACAGGGGAAACATTTGAGGAATATAAGAAGAGGAATTTTGCTAAAAATATCACACGTAGTATGCACGACCAATCGTGGAACAGATTTATTTCAAATATAGAGAATGACGTACATGGTCGCCAAACTGTTGCTTTCAAAATAATGAGACATCTCAACCAAGAGGAAAATGACACGGTTAATCTGAATTTAATTGCAAAAGATTGATGGGTGAAACATTATGAAGAGTTATGGTATGACCGTGAATGAAACAGAAGTGGAGTATGTAGATTCACATTCACTGACAATAGAGCAATTAGATAAAGCAATATCTTCTATGAAAAATCGCAAAGCCACACGTTTGGATGGAATTAACTCTGAATTAATCAAATATTAGGGAACCCTTTTTAAACATAGATTTCTACATCTTTTAAATATGTGTTGGAGGAAATTAATGATACCAGATGACTGGTGGAAGGCAAAAGTTATCTCCCTCTTCAAGAAAGGTGACAGAACAATGCCAGCAAATTACAGGGGGATAAGCCTTATAAACACTGCAGATATAAAGTTTATGGAAGAATTGTTAATGAGCGAATTCGTTTGATATCTGACGTTCTATTACTGGAAGAGCAGGCACGTTTTACGAAAGGACGATCTTGTATAGACGATGTTTTTCCTTTGTAAAAACCGGATAGAAAAAAGAAGGGAATTTAATTTGGAGACGCACCTGGCATTTATTGATTATGAGAAGGCCTTCAACTGAGTAGACAGAGGAATTTTGTGGTAAATAATTGATAACAGAGGTTACCCTAAGCATCTTATTAACGCCATTAAGTCACGTTACCAAGATACAAGGATAATTTTGGACATAGGAGAGGAACCATCTGAAGAAATTTGTATTAACCGAGGGTTGCGCCAAGGGTGTAGTATGTCTCCTACACTTTTCAATATTTATATAGATGACAGGGTTAGAAGACAGAAAACACAGGTAAAGATGGGAATTGCTGTGGGAGAGATTGTGAACTTGAATACCCTACTATTTGCTGATGATCAAGTAATAATTTAAGAAAGTGAGGAAGCTCTACAGAGATCGATATTCCAACTAGAAAAGGTTTGTGCAGCCTACAATATGAAGATTTCCTTAGAAAAAACCAAATCCATGGCCTTCTGGGGTAAATACCCAGTACGTACGAAAATATCTGTTCACAATAAAAATATTGGACAAGTGTCCCCTTTCCGATATCTTGGTTGTGATATCATTTATGACATAGATACAGACATTGACTACAAACTTAGTAAGTTCCAGTCAGTGTGTGGAACCATTCGACGAGCGCTCTCCAAGAAAACTAGGAAGGAGACACAATTAAAATTTTATAAGGTGATGGCAATACCAACAATACTGTATGGTTCAGAAACATGGGTGAAGAGTCGGAAACAATGAAGGAAAATTCAGGCATCGGAAATGAATTTTTTTAAGGTCAGTAAAGGGCTGTACAAGATTGGATAGATTATATAATGAAGATGTGCGTAAGGAATTGAGCATCTTCAAGTTGGAAGACCGAATAATAGAAAACAGGCAGAGATGGCTGGCACATTTGGAAAGAATGCCTGATTGGCGTATACCTAAGGAAGTGTGGAGGTATAGGCCGGTTGGCCGAAGAGATATTGGAAGACCCAGGAAAAGATGGTAGCTGTCCTTAAAAAAATTTCAAAAAAAAACCTTGAGACCGGAACAGGCAATTCGCCTAAACCCTGTAAAGAAGGAGAAGAAGAAGCAACAGAACAGCTAATTCACAAAACAATGATCATGACTATTACATGTAATCAAACGGACACACATCAGTAACCCAAATGGTGGGTAGGAACATATTAGAAAATGAAAAGTGTAGAAAAACAAAAGCTGTAAATAATAGACCCAAACAAAACCCACAAAAATGACGTGTTAATAAAGGTTCTAAACACAACTCAGACAAATTAAACATAACAAAATGAAAAAAATAATTACACTTTGATCAACTAAATTTGATGCAGGTTCTGAAAATAAGGTTGCCAAACCGATACAGGGGACCCTAGAATTAGTATGGTAATTTTAAATTTTCAGGTCACATTTTTTAAGGTAAGGACTTAAGACACATGCTCAGCGGTGACACTTCCTTTTCTATGCCGAAAAATCTGTAGAATCCTAAAATCTCCTATAATCAATCGGTTAACAGCATACAATATCCGATTTTCCAAAACGACATAATTCATAAAAAACTAAGAAAACACCCGTTAGAATACACCAATTACTCTTGTTCGAGGCTATCAATGGATTAAGCAACGAATCTGTTTGCTAAAGAAGTTATAAAACCTTAAGTTTCTATTTTCTGGATTAACCAGCAATTTGGTAAAAAATAAATGCAGATGACGAATATCGGTTTAGATAGCAATTAGTGATTTTGATTTTTTTTCCATTAAAATAATAAAATAAAATTACATGTTTTAAGATTGCGGCTTTAGTACACAATTTACGACACAAGTGTACATAATCAAAGTTGTAGATATTTTATAAACCTATGATTTTTATTTCAATCATTTTTTTGTACAATATTCAGCTTACATTAGCACAAAAAGCGATCTTCTGTTTTTTGTTTTCATCGAAATCTGTAAGAAAATGGGGTCTTTTAAGATTATGCCATTAGTATGCATTCAATGGTAGAAGTGAATATTGTGACAATATCGAAGAAAAGGATGGTTCGTGTAATTTCTAGAATTTCATTCATAAAAATAGTAAAGAGAAGATAATAGAGTGAAGGAGTAACAATGGGACAAAAGTGACAATAGGAGAACAGTAACAATAAAAATATGCCTATTTATAAAAGGTTATTGCCTATTTATAAAAGGTATTGTTTGTGAAAGGGTCGGCCTGTAACAACTTTCATTCTATTTACAATAAGATCTTTTGTTGACTTGTTTACAATAAATTTTTCTAGCACTCATTTATAAAGGGTTTTTTCTGTACCTTACTATTGTATCGAAGTTCGGTGTTTTTCAGGAAGGTTCTTTTGATTCAGTATAAAAGAGACCCCCCCCCAAGAGCGCGGTCAGAGTAGTATTCGTTTGATCTTTGATGAGTTGCTATCGGGCGTGTGCAGGGTGCGTTTCCGAGCATTGTGTTGGTTATATTGTGATTGTTATACTGTCTTTGTTTGTGTGTGTTGTGAAAAGTTATTGTGTATCTGTATTAAATCCAGTTTTTGTGTATTCGGTTTCATTTTGTATGTGTAATCTTAAAAAATTGATTGTAAGTAGTGCTAAGTAAATTATATTAAGTTATTTATTGTTTATTATTTATTTTAAGTAAATTACTAATTCATTTATTGTATTACTTCATGATAATTAGTTTAATTATTTATTTTGTAAATCTTTTAGAGTAATAAATATTTCTATTTCATATAATGAATTAATACAATAATTTCACTAACCTTCTTTTTAAACTGCGTCACCTTTATTTTAATTTTACTTACACGTGTTTCGGTGGATCCACCATCATCAGAGTAAATAACATATAATTGAAACTAAAAACATTATTTATTAAAAATCTATAGAAGATGATACATCTTCAGTCACTTGTATAAAACTGATTTAAAATTAATTTATTTTAATTTATCCCTTCTCATATTTACTGTAGATAGCAGCAGCAGTCAATATCACTTCATCATTCCTAAATTTCACCTGTTCATTCAAAATGTCCTGCTTTTGCTCTTTTAAATATTTATAAATGTGGAACATCTCATATTTTTCAATTTTATTTTTATTTTCTATATTACATTGTTCTATTATATTGAAATGTTCATCTATTTTACCAAATTTATGTTTTTCTTCTTTTATATGATTGGTATAGTTAGATATAATGTAGTCACATTTCAGTGCTTTTTTATGTTCATTATACCTCACTTGAAAATTACGACTAGTCATACCAATGTAAAATTTTTTACAACCCTCATTACCACAATCTATTTTATACACACCCTTTTTATTGCTTAGTGTTTCATTTATATTATTTTTAATTATATTTGTGGACAGTAGTTTTTTATTATTACATGTGTATGCGATTTTATAAAATTTATTTAATGTTCTGTATAATTTATTGTTAATAGTTTTATTGTATTTTAATGCAATAAATGGTTTATGTTTTATTTTATTATCTAATATAAGGATTTGATGATAAATTACACCACACTATGGAACTTGAAAATAATAATAAATTAAATTTCATGGACATACAATTAATCAAGGGTAATAGTAAAATAACAACAGGTGTATTTCGTAAAAGTATATTACCAGTAACAAATATAAATAAGTCATCTAACCACCCATACTCACATAAAATGGCAGCTTACCATAGTATGATTCACAGAGCATATAATTATATAAAAGATAAAAAACTACTAGAAAATGAATTAAGAACAATAAAATTCATAGCACAAAAGAATGGGTATCATGAAAAAGAAATAAATAAAGTAATAAATAAAATTAAAAACAAACTACATTTTAAAAATAACTTGAGAACCACCCTTATATTAGATAATAAAATAAAACATAAACCATTTATTGCATTAAAATACAATAAAACTATTAACAATAAATTATACAGAACATTAAATAAATTTTATAAAATCGCATACACATGTAATAATAAAAAACTACTGTCCACAAATATAATTAAAAATAATATAAATGAAACACTAAGCAATAAAAAGGGTGTGTATAAAATAGATTGTGGTAATGAGGATTGTAAAAAATTTTACATTGGTATGACTAGTCGTAATTTTCAAGTGAGGTATAATGAACATAAAAAAGCACTGAAATGTGACTACATTATATCTAACTATACCAATCATATAAAAGAAGAAAAACATAAATTTGGTAAAATAGATGAACATTTCAGTATAATAGAACAATGTAATATAGAAAATAAAAATAGAATTGAAAAATATGAGATGTTCCACATTTATAAATATTTAAAAGAGCAAAAGCAGGACATTTTGAATGAACAGGTGAAATTTAGGAATGATGAAGTGATATTGACTGCTGCTGCTATCTACAGTAAATATGAGAAGGGATAAATTAAAATAAATTAATTTTAAATCAGTTTTATACAAGTGACTGAAGATGTATCATCTTCTATAGATTTTTAATAAATAATGTTTTTAGTTTCAATTATATGTTATTTACTCTGATGATGGTGGATCCACCGAAACACGTGTAAGTAAAATTAAAATAAAGGTGACGCAGTTTAAAAAGAAGGTTAGTGAAATTATTGTATTAATTCATTATATGAAATAGAAATATTTAAAACTGCAGGATGCATTATAAAGATTTATTTTTAATAAATATTTGTAATTGTAAACTTTAGTGTATTAATTGTTTAATTACCTAGATCCCGAAACGGACCTTAGCGATAAGTGTCACAATATATTCACAGTTGTAGATCTTTTAAAAACCTAAAACTTTTAATTCAAACATTTCTTTTGTACAATGCTTAGTGATTAATGCAAAGTGATTTTCTTTTGTTTTCATCAAAATCTGTAAGAAAAGGGGATTTTTTAAGATTATGCCCTTAATATGCACTTTATGACAAAAGTGTGTAATCAAAGTTGTAGAACATTTAAAAACCAACACTTTTATTTCAAACACTTTTTTGTACAACACTCACGTGAGCGGCAATTAGTAATTTTTTTCCTTCTCCACCAAAATCAGTAAAAACGTAGATTTCTTACGATTATGGGCTTAGTATCCTTTAACGACAAAAGTGTATGTAATCAGAGTTGTAGACAATTTAAAAACCTAAACTTTTATTTCAAAAATTTTTTACAATGCTTAGTTTAGCACCAAAAAGTTATTTTCTGTTTTTTCTCATCAAAATTGGTCAAAATCAGCTGTTTAACAGCTGATTTTCGGAGACAAAGGTTCCTGGGTGAAATCCTAGTAAAGTTAGTTACTTTTATATGGACTTGAATGCTAGACAGTGGTTACCGGTGTAATTTGATGGTTGGGGTTCAATTAACCACTCTCTCAGGGATGGTCGGGCTGGGTCTGTACAAGACTAGACCTCATTTACAAGTCATACATATCATTCTCATCTCACTGGGTCATGGGGTTGCTTATTGTTCTGAATTGAACAGATTGTAACATACACACGTTAGAGATAAAAAATAAATTTAATAAATAATCAAAGTTGTAGGTAATTAAAAATCCCACAACTTTTATTTTAAGCATTTTTCTCTACAAAGCCTAGTTTAGAGACAATTACTGATTTTCTGTATTTTGAAGTTCTGCAGAGGTTGATTTTTTTTGTGTCATTCACTCATGATTACAATTACGTTATGTTTTTCATTTTATATTATTTAATCATGATACTAAAAAAATTTGATCGGTTTATGCAGGGTTTGAGGGTTTCTTATCAAAAAACTGGAAGTGTTTTTTGACGGAAAGAAATATAACAACAACTCTCCAGCTTTTCTAAACTACTATAGGAAATATGTTTCCTTTATTATTGATGTATCCTTTATATACATCAATATACAAATCTACTATTCTGTTAGCTAAGGAAAAGTTCATTTCAAACTACATCAAAAATTCAGACAATAAAATGAAAGCTACAAGGAATATAATAATCATTCCAATGAGATTGTAGTACCTGAAACAAGAACAATAATTCATTCAAAGGTAAGGAAGCAGCAGCTGATGTTAGTACCGTTATACATCCAGAAAATGCTAAATCTTCTTATAGCTGTAATGAATACCAGTCCCTAGTGAATGAATCATCCCAAAATTTGCTCTTCATTTCATTTCACGCCTGTGTCATGTGAAGATGACATGAGCAAGAAATCTAAATCATCAACCGATATTTTCCATCTGTCCACAAAATTTACTCGGTCATGTACCACCCAAATCATCCAACCTCTCACCTACTATATTATCAACGATTCTCTTTTAAATAAAACCGGTTTTTTCTAGCTTATTGAAATTGGCCAAAATTAAAACCACTCCAAAATCCCCAGAAAATTACCGACCCATATAACTCTAGCGGTTTTTTCAAAATTCTTAGAAAAAAATCATGTATTCACAAATTCAAATGTATTTAAACGTGACAAAAATAAGTCAACCTCCTTAGCTTTATTTAACTGTCAGACAGCTTGACCTATTAGACCATCCTATTTTATTATGGAAATTAAAAGACTATGGGTTTAGCAATAGCGCTGTAATATTAATCGAGTCGTTTCTTGAAAACCGATCACAGTGTGTGGAGATTGATGGATCCAAAACTGGTTCATTTAAATCAAACTGGAAATCATCTACTTATAGAGTACCACAGGGGTCTATCCTTGATCCTTTATTGTTTATTGTATTTATCATTGATCTTCCATATTTTCAATCAAATTTTGTTACAGTACTGTTTCACTGATGACACAATCATTACCAGTCCCTAGTGAATGAATCATCCCAAAATTTGCTCTTCATTTCATTTCACGCCTGTGTCATGTGAAGATGTCATGAGCAAGAAATCTAAATCATCAACCGATATTTTCCATCTGTCCACAAAATTTACTCGGTCATATCAGCAAAACACACATGAGCAGTTGAAACGGTAACTAATAAAACATTAAATAGAATACCTATATAAATGGTTCTCTTGAAATAAATAAATATTAAATATAAACCAAACAAACTACATTAAATTTTCTTGTACTTTACTTTAGTAACTCTGTTACCAAGTATCTTTTTAAATGGTAATATTCTAAAAAAAAGTAACGGACACCAAATGTCTTGGCATTTATGTAGATGAGAACCTAACCTGGAAATTACATATAGGCCTACCTGATATATTGAACTGTCTTAGCTCAGTCTGTTTTATTTTACAAAATCTCCAGAAAATCTAATTCCGAATAATTACTTACTTGGCATTATTCCAGTCTGTACTCAGCTATGGGGCACGCAGTGGGGCAACTCAACTGAACACCTTAAGAGTTTTTGCATACAAAAATACACAATTAGAATTACCGCAAACATTCCAAGACATTATTCTTGCAAAAGATTGTTTGTTAAATACAATATTCTTCCCTTATTGCCTCTTTATATATATACAAAATTTTAAAATTCAAGAAAAGGAACACAATGTTATTTACAAAAAATAAGTACAAAAATAATAATGAAACTTGCCACAATGTTGACTACAGAATTGAAAAGTATAGAACTCCCAATTTCTCAAAAGCAATTCGCTACAATTCCGTTTGGTTTTTCAACAAATTACCATCTAGAAAAAGACTCCTTAATTAGAAAAACTTTGATCGGGAAGTAAAAGGTTTTTCAAACAGTTGTTAAATTATCTTGCTTAGAATGCTCTTTAAATGTATTCGTGTAGAATTTAGACTTAGACCTAAAATTTTATATTGTAAATGGCAAAATCTGGAATCGAAATGTTGGTAGTTTTAGTAAAATTTACATAGCAATTTAATGTTCAAGATATTTTTTTAGTGAATACTACATTAGATAGTAAACAAAAGTAAAACTGTATAAATTGTTTGTGAAAATAGATTTTAATGTATATTATTATATTTGACGATGTCTATTACTTTTTTGTCACTGACAAATAAAGATTTATTTATTGAACTAACTTTATATTGTTCATTGTTTGCCTTGGCAAGAGAAATTCAAGTGAGTGTATCACACTAGTTTTTGGGTGTCCATAATTGCCCCTTCTCCGACCCCTGGAGGCTTCAGGGGTCAATTTTGGGGGCGTTTTTGGTATGCAATCTTCCTAACTCATTGAGACGAAGCGAACGGCGGCAATTACATGTCGCTACGACCTCCCGTTAAAAAGCTCAAAATTGACGGGAGCCCCCCTGCGCCCTTGAAGGCGAAAACCCAAAAGTCATAATTTTCCCGGCGGTTTCAGCGACAAGCAAAGAAAAAACGTTCTTAGCATTTTTGCGCCCAGAGGGCTCCTTATGAGTTAGAATTTCTGTCAGTCAGTGTGTCTGTTGTACATATGCCTTATTTGCCCATAGCTCACCAATAAAAAGTTAATAACAAAATATTACTTAGTCATTTATAATATAACTACAAAATTTTATTTTGTTTGAAATTAACTCACTGCCTGCCATCTGGAAAACCGTCATAAAATATTATGTGAATAGGACGTGTTGTGGAGTCCAAGTCCGTAGGCCGGCGGCAGGAACGTTCCAGTTGGACGTGCTCAAAGTGTTAACCATTTAAATGATGGAAATAAGCAAATGATACAAAATGGTAAACTGAACAAAATTCTCCATTGTTAACAACTAATTTAGTGCTGTAAACAAAATTCGGAACAAAGTAAGCTGCCACTTTCATCAAAAACAAATCGACTGAAACCAAGAAACGAAGGTTTCCGACAACGTTATCAAATGTACAAACTAGAATATTCCTACCAAACATTTTTTACGCCTGCTGCTACCTTAATTTTTATAATTGTTTTTCACTAAGTGTCCATCGCTGCAACATTATGGGTACACTTCTATCAATGCTAAAGAAAATAAATATAAAACCAGATTACCTTGTAAGGCGATATGTTTTTCTGTAGAGGCATTAAAGTGCTCATATATCTTTCCAACGGTATCATAAAACTATGCGTCAGTTCTAACAGATGCTGTCTCAGAAGCGCAGACTGCACTTCACTCGGTCGTTTCAATTCTATACCTTTTATTAAAGTTTTGATTATAGATTTGTCTTTTTGTAGAAAACTAGTATAATGTGTATACAATCCAGGTTTTGAATCCAGCATTTTCAGATTGTTTCCCTTTTTCAATTTATGCTTTTGAGAACAATCTGGAAAAATATCAACCAGAGATTTAAATGTAAAAAGTAAGCTGAATTCTGTTCAACACTGTTTTTCACAAATCCATAACAGGCGATGCTTGTACATGTGCCCCTGTAAATCACTATTTACTTGATTGTGCACATCTATCGAATAAGAATAAATATCCGCTGCTATCAAATGGCTAAATCAAGGAAAAATGTTTTGCGTTCAGTTTACTTGATCAACAGCTTCATCAACATGAGGGATGACATGCAATCATGGAATCAGTGCTCTTTAACAATCGGATCCAGGACCTTTCAGTTTGCAGTTAAGTGTAATCCAATGTGGTAGCTACACCATGCAAGTGATTGGAATAAATATCCATGTGGTGACTGAAGGAGAGCCCAAAAACACCAGTATTAAAACTAAAAAGACATATGTCAATCAGGATCCCTCTTTTCAAAATGAACATCGTATCTTTTTAAAAATGTAGAGATATCGGTTCAACTGAAAACTACCACTACCACTTTCTCAAATCTTATCGATAACACTGGAGATTACATGTTACACGCTCATAACTGAAATCATTTCACTCTCATCTCATAACAAGAAAAGACTGCACAGTTAAATAGAGTACAGAAAGCGTAGTGCTTGCAAAAACAAACATTTCACAGAAATGATAGCAGGTACATGGTTTTATTCGTGTTAACATCCCTGAACTAGGGATGTTATCTGATAAATCCAATAATAACCGATTTACCTTACCATTTACTAAACATTTATTTAAATTTATATTATATTTTAAAACTACAAATTATTTACAAACTGATTCTCTCATATACTATTGGTATAAAATGTTTTCACAATGGCGGTGCATTTTCTACCCGCACAAGTAGCTTTTTGTTGAAACAATTTAGTACAGAGATTGGCAACATAGCAGCCATTTCTATTTCTTAAATTCTGACTGTGGACATTTAAATTCAGAAAAATGGTATCGCTTGACATACATTATAAAGCGAACATTTGACAGTAAAGGGATAGCAAGCAATTCACGCTCCCACCATACACCCAACTGCTTTCTCTGAATTTTATTAACTGTTTCCGTATTACAACAATAAAAAATATCCCGCACTCATAAAACATACTAGATATCAGATACAATTTGACCATGATAAGGCGCTGTTAGTAATTTTTAATCATTGAATCTGGCAATTTGTTTTAATGAAAGTACCCCGGATGAAATGTAGTACCAAATTTCCAGTGTGTTGTTATCGACTCTGCAACATTTACAAAAGTTGAATAAGAGATTTGAAACAGGAAACAGGAATCATTGCAACAGCACACAACAAGTCTGGTTGGCCAACACCAATGGCCCTGGTAAATCGATTAGGAAGGTTTCTTCTGAACTATGGATATATGGATATCATGAAGAGGCATACAAAGAATTGTACAAATTTAAAATTTGAGCCGTACCAGCAGCCATCTTCACCCAAACCATCGTGATAGCAGCCCAGCCCACTACATCAATTAGTCACTATTCATAATGAAGCCTTTCCAGACTTTGTGCGATAAACCATGGTACAAACTTCACAGGCATATCTTCAAGTAGGCCTTGTTTGTTTGTTTGGATAAAAATGCTTACAATGCAATCAAAGCTGAGCCGAATGTGTCTCGTGTAATTGTATGGGGCAGCATTTCACTGGCCAGTGCTGCATTAATAGCGATTTTTTCAAAAAACCATCAACCATCAAGAGTCGGTGAAGGGACTGAAAATAGATCAATTTTCCAGCATATCAGGGTGACTGCATTGTACTTAGCATGCGACATGTTAAATAATGGAGTCACTGTTAGATGCTTTACATGTTCTGTAAAGCAAACTGCCAGCAAGGACACTGCACAGTGTGAAAATGAATGTATAGTTCACATTACATTTTTACATTTTACTACTGCTGACAACATGTTGGCACATGTGAAATCAGCCAAAAAATCCATACATCTGTAATGTTCTTTTTACCAACTACACTTTCCAATCGATCATTTATTTGATGTGTACCTGTTGAACAGAAACAGATTGTATACAGCGAGCGAGCGATCACTCATGAGAATCATCAGACGACCAATCGGTACGTCCCACTCACCTATATTTGACGATTCTACTACTTTGATGATATGCGGCCAATGCTGTAAAGTCTTAGCAAAAAACGGATTAGTCACTCCAAGGATAATAGGAGGAGGTGCATGTGTTCTTGTGGTATACTCTTTGAATTCGCTGTCATGTATCGTGAAGTACGGCCGATAATCTGCATAGTACATCAGGGGCATTATCATGCTGCAACAGAACACACAAATGCTGCCATATACAAATCAAATACTCATCTGTTGAACAAATCAAGTCACAAACACTTCTTCCATCATCTTTGAATTTGTTAAATTTTTATTTCAATTTCAGATGAGAATATTCTCATCTGCCTGCATATCAAGCATTCACCAAACTAAGCGGTGATTAGCAAAGGAAAGAACGAAAGAAAGAAAATATGCAAAAGTTTTATCAGAGATATTTAAATACCTGACCAGTGCCTGAACCATTTGCGAACACGTAGAAGGAGATGATGCCATAACAACAATCGGTTCAGCTGTCAATACCAACTCCCATAACAACTGAATATGATGCAAGACATGCGAAAAACACTCAAAAGTGTTCACTTGATGCACTGATGGCAGTACAGTAGGAGCCATTATTGCTGATCGACTGACTGGAGGACTTCCAATACCACACTTGTAATTATCACTTGGAATCTGTGTCTGCAAAGTAAACGTTCATTTTATTTTTATTTACAGTTTTAATTCATACAAAACTCAAAAAGAGTACAACATAACATTTCATCTCTTAAAAAGCATTAAAAAGAAACATCACAGAAAAAAATTGTTAATATTAGTCACATACAATACAAAACACAAATGGAATTTTAGAACGTTTAAATTTACTTAACTGAGATCTACAGAAAAAGTAATATCCCCTTCACATTTTTGGGTCCTGGTCCAATTGACTGTAGCAAATTGAGTATGATGATCAACAAACCAAGCTGGTACACAGCCAAGGAATTCTGGATGAATATTTGTTATTATGATATCCTTACCAGTGGCCTAAGTGATTGTTTCTCCGGTTGGGGCTACAGCTTAACAATATGCTAAGCCCAAAACTGAAAGCCAAGTACCTCAGTCTACTTTTTATGTCAGTTCCTTTAATACAGCTGTGTTAAAACTCCCATAACTATGGCTCTTTCTAATGGGTTGCTGAGGATGTCGCCCAATAAACATATAATTTTATCAAAAAAGCTAATCTAACAGACCACTGGGAGATCTCTAAAAACCAATAATTTTAATCACTATTTTTCCTCTTAACAACAATTCTCGTCACTTAAGAAATCTTTTCCATATTGTGTGTATCTACTTGTATCAGTTTAATTAAATCCTTCACACCCCATCTACCAAACAAGTCCACTTGCTGACCCCTCTAATTGAATGAACAAGTTTATATCGTGTAAGGTTAGTACTTTCTGTTTCACCTTCTTTTAGAACCAATTTGTCAGTTTTACAGAATCTCAGCAAAGCCTCCACAATGTTCTCTTTATTGGATAAATATTTTGATGGAGTCCATTTAGATTCTTGTCTTACTTTCAAACGTACTGAAATGCATTACTAAAACACTTTTGATGGATTTAAATTCATTTTCCATCAGGGAAATTCTGGTAAACGTATTTTGTTCAAAAATCTGTTATCTAACACCTACAACAAGTTTTTTTTTCATTTATATTGGTTTGTTGCAGGTAGGAATCGACGCTTGAAAACAATCATTTCAACTCTTTCACTGCCACTCATATTCAGTTGGAGTCAATCTTTTCCTAAATCCGTATCCTTGATCCAACCATTTGGATCTACAAGCCAGACCAGAGATGAATTTATGGCATCAATGCAACACCTGGCCAGTCCACATCTCTTCTACATACAACACCCCTAATAACAATTTTTATAGTAGACTTCATTTTTTAATTTCTTTAATTAGTAGATCCATTTCCTCCATGGTGCCATTTTGTGTTTTTGAGTGCCACATGTTGTTTTCATTCGTTTCAACATGTATAACACACACCTCTGTATTTTGAATATTGATATTCCTGACCTGATGTCTCGGTTGTTCGTTCTAACTCCTGGGTCGCAGAAAATCTCATGTCGGTCCCTTCAGTATCCCTCCCACCGGACTTTAAATTTTTAATAATAGAATCACCAATTATTATGGCTCAAGTGACCCCTGCACTAACATCACTTGTGATACTTGAGTCCTCTTCTGACAACTCATCTGAAGAAACCTGGTTCTTTACTGATACATTTGTTTGCAGCTCAGTTTTTAACAATGGATAAAACATGGGTTCATTACTTCACACCTGAGATCTGAGATAAAAGAATAGTGAAACCACTGGACTGAAAGGGAAGAATTGGCTTCAAAGAAGGTGAAGACAGTTCCGTCAGCTAGCAAGGTCACAGCATCAGGTTTTTAGGATAAGCGTAGAATAATTTTCATTGATTATCTTTAAAACGGAAAACAACCAACAGCAAATATTAAACAAACTTATTGTAGCATTTTGAGCAATGAAATCAAGACATCTGGCCACATTTGACGAAAAAGAAAAAGACATTTTATTTTGACGGTTGGATTCTTCATAAGTATGGTTGATTTCATCTTCTTGGTTTACAGCACTGGCTATCACACTGTTCACTTTCACCAATTGGTTCTGCGGCTGGAATTTCTCTTGTTAATCTTAATCCACAAACACTATCTATTTCAGTGTCACTTTGGAGCAACTTTCACCATGAGTTATTCATGGACATATGTTTTATATCACCCCGAGTTTCGACAAGCCAAAACATAGCATCTTGTACGGAAATCAATTTCATACATTCAACTACAGGTTTCTACTCATCCAGTCCTTCAAGTCAACAGCTATTGTACTTTTTTAATATTTCTATCGCTTCTTCATTTTAAGAGACGTAACTTTTAGCGGTACAAAAACTGCTTCAATTACATCACTGACAAACGGTTTTGCACTCGGATGTCGTAGCATTATCCATCAACAACACTGCTTTTACAAGTAAATTTCCGCTCTTTAAAAACTTCTGACCTCTGCAACGAACTTGCTAAAAAATCAATCACTGAACAGCAAAGAATCCATGAGCACCATAAATGAGTTCATTTTTGTCATACAAATGAAGCCTCGCTCGGCAAAGCGATTAAAGTGATTTTGTTTGCTGTTGAACAATGTCTGTCCAAGTTGTTCTTTTACAATTTGGCAATTGCTTAACCTCTACTACTGTTTGTCTGTAACTTGATGGCCCCTTGCAGAGGGGAGCAATATGCGGATTGTAAAACCATTTCAGAAAACATATCTAATTTTTTTTAGGTCACTGAAACTTTTCGGAAATGACATCTATATATATAAAGCTGAGTGTAGCGGTGTTTGTCCGGAAATTTTAACCTATAAGGAGGCCTCGTAGCGAAAAAATTATTAGAATCTTTTTTGTTCCTCGCCTCTTGAAACCCCCAGGAAAAATCAAAAATCCGGGGTGCGACCACTATGGGGCTCAAAAAACTTAAAAAACAGTATAACTCCTTAACGGCTAGAGATATCAAACTCGGACTTGTTTTAATCGATTTTTTGACCCAAAAAACATAATTTCTTTAAGACTTTAATTAGCTTGAGTACTATAGCACAAGAGTATTACTTAAAGACATTTTACAATATTTTTCAATTTTTATGTCACTACGTAAAGGGTAATAACACGATCATGTGAAAGTACCGTTATGTCTATAATGTATGTATGACAACCCCTTATTGTCCCACGCCTACACAATCGCATTGTTCCAGTCAGTCTTCGGACAGCAGTCTGTGCAGTTGCATTTTCGTTGTTTATTACTAATACTACTATTATTGGTTACCACAGCATATCATTGAAATAAACAGCTCTTTTAAGAACTAAACCTTTTATATAAGTGGCAACCTGTTTTGCATTGCTATATTTGTACCATAGCGTATTATTCAAAATATAAACAGTTCTTTTAAGAACTAAACTAATATTATTTTAAGTATATCAGAGTGTTTACTGATATTGTAAGGACCATTTTGTTTTGCAATACAAAGTCGATCTCGAGGTCCTGACTCGATAAACCAGGTCGTTTACCGTTAGTTTAAACAGTCATCATCTAATATTATATTATCCGTATTTTTAAAACTTTATTATATTATATTTTTTAGAACTGTCATTTACCGTTAGATTACAAATGGCTGCTCATATATTACCTTTATCCGAAACTGCTGTTGACGAGCTGATGAATAACGATTTATTTATCTACAGACCACATAAGCAAATTTAATGAAATTTCGTCAGCACACACGGAGTTGCAACCGCAAGAAGCTCTGTAAATGTGGAATCTCATGGAGGATATAATTCCCATTCCCAGAAATTACAAACATATCCAGCTACTACCTTCCAAAGCCACAGAACATATTACGCACTGGATCTGTACCTATTACGACGGAAATATTATTCACATGTATGACAGCTTAAACCCAAATAAAAATTTCAAAATAACTGACCAACAACTCAGTTTTCTTTTCGCTTTATTTCCCCACAAACCTTCCATTGATTATGAAGATTGTCAACAGCAGCAAAATTGGACTGATTGTGGGGTTTTTTCTATTGCATTTGCAGTTTCTATCGCGTTGGGCATGAACCCATCTGATCAAATTTTCAAAATATCGTCAATGCGAACTCACCTAAAGTTCATTTTTTGGGATTGATTTACGTACTTTCTGCTTTTCGCACGGGCAGTTATATGTTTCATGTTCGAGGGTTAGCGATAAAAACAATTTATACATTTTAGCGCCAGCAGGACAAACTAAAAATATTGTTTATAGATAGCCCTTACATTAAATGCTTCCACTAACACGTAAAAATTTAAGAACCAACAAATTTTTATATTTAATATACATAGACATTTAACATAATCTCATTATCTTTTTCTAACACGTGCAGCGAAGCGCATGGGTCCCGCTAGTATTTTTATAAAACAAAGCCTTTCGCATGTTTTTTGTTCTATAAAATTATTTCGAAAAACACACGCCTAATGAGACAATGTATAATTTAGTAAAAGTTTTGTTTTTGAAGAAAAACCCGTATTTTTTCAAATACATCGTCATTGTTCAACAACTATTCCACGGATTAACATAAAATTTGGCAGGCTTGTTCTGTAATAATTATGAAAAACGATGATGCAATAAAATTTAACAGAAAATCAATACTTTTCAAGTTACAAGGTATTTTCATAAATAAATTTTGTAAAATCGCGAAACACAACATAAAAAAGTCAGCATACGAGAAACTTTTTTGTCCTTAAAGATAACTGTACACTGTAAGCGAATGAAATAAGAGAAAATTTTGAATTAATTTTTAGTGAAAGAATTATTTAAATTTGACGAACCGTATAGGAGTTACAAGGATTTAAAAAACGCTGTACTTTGATTGTACTGACGTAAAGTATAAGAAAAACGATAATATTTTCGAGCGCGGTTTTGAAAAGTTAACATCAGGAAAATTTTTCTGTCGTTCGAAAAAGTGCACGCATGAAGTTATTAACAGAGCTTAAATATATTTTCTCTAAAAAAATCATTCAAATCGAATTATCCGTTTTGAAATTAACACAGTTCAAATTTTGCAACTGCGCAGCGCGCATTGCATGATAATAAACTGCGCTGGTATTCTACTTCTACCATTACTTATCACCAATATTTATTTGAACGAATAACTGTATTGGAATCTTAATTTAGGGAAACTGTTAATTACAGCTCCTTGCATAACTTTCTGTAAAGGAAGACTAAATAAATTAGTAACCTGTTCTTCATCTCAACGTTTAGTGACATTGTTTATTTCTTCCATCACTGTGAACGGTTTGCCCATGTTTCCGTTTTGCATCCATATTTGTTTAAGGTTTTAATATATGTTATGAACCATAACGGCCTAACTGAAACTCACATCTTCCTAATTACCTTAAGTATTGGTGAATATATGAAACTATTATCAAACAATCATGACCCGAGCAAGACACAATTGAAGCACCATTGACAAGTAAATAAAATGTGTATGTAGTAATGTAGTGTTCATGTAGTAAATGTAATGTGTATGTAATTTATAATATTAGTTTTGCAGATGTAAACGATAACCTAATATAAATGATAAAATAGTTACGACTACAATATGTAACTTAAATGTATGCCCGGAAAGTAAAAGTTACGTCCGACGCATTGCAACGATACTACAGAACTGGTTGAAAAAAAGGACAACATGCTTACTGAAATGTTCGGAAATGGTTTCTTGAAAATAAAAAAAACAATATTTTACTTTTTACAAAACCGTTGTCAAAACATAAATTTTACGTGACAGAACAGATAAACAAACAATAAGGGTGTAATTTTATACATGTACTAAAATATAATACTATTACGTACGCCTTTCATGCGTGTCCTTGTAATTGATGGTATACTTAAATCCTTGTAACTCATATACGGTTCGTCAAATTTAAATAATTCTTTCACTAAAAATTAATTAAAAATTTTCTCTTTATTTCATTCGCTTACAGTGTACAGTTATCTTTAAAGACAAAAAAAGTTTCTAGCATGCTGACTTTTTTATGTCGTGTTTCGCGATTTTACAAAATTTATTTATGAAAATACCTTGTAACTTGAAAAGTATTGATTTTCTGTTAAATTTTATTGCATCATCGTTTTTCATAACTATTACAGAACAAGCCTCCCAAATTTTACGTTAATCCGTGGAATAGTTGTTGAACAATGACGATGTATTTAAAAAAATACGGGTTTTTCTTCAAAAACAAAACTTTTACTAAATTATACATTATCTCATTAGGCGTGTGTTTTTCAAAATATTTTTATAGAACAAAAAACATGCGAAATACTTGGTTTTATAAAAATATGTCATTTCCAAAAAGTTTCAGTCACCTAAAAAAAAAATTAGATATGTTTTCTGGAATGGTTTTACAATCCGCATATTGCTCCCCTCTGCGAGGGGCCAAGTTACAGACAGACAGTATTTAGGCCAATAGGATGACTGACTGCCAGACACTACATCAACAGCATGTTTATTGGCTAGTTTCTAGTTTTGTAGTGTTGAGCAAGTGAAAGCAAACTGTTCAGTTACAGTATTTCTTAATATGATAAGAGTAAGAAGAGAAAAAACTGACATTAGATAGATTCACAATTAAAAACAGAGATAGTTTTCTCCCACCTGTATGACAGTGCCGAGGAGAGGAAGATTGACTACGTCTCCAGGCATTGGTAACGGCCACTGATCGATTTCATGACAAGCAGCTTCTATACTGGTGAAACCATTTTCAAAAAACTCAGGTGCAATCAAACCGCAAACTTCCAAAAACAGATTTACAAATGGTAACCGAGATAATACTATGACACTCTGAAATGAGAAAAAAGGATCATGAACAGAACTTACAAGATCAGTATTTTAGTAAAGCAGTAGACCATATTCCATCATATCTAAAAACTTCCTGCACAAAATCTGTCCAAAAAAAAAACAATATAATGGTTTATATTGTTTATGGAAAACTCATCAAGTATATATGTTCCAGACGACATTATTCAATTCTTTTATTCATCACCATACAATCACTCGATCGATCGTGTTTTCTAAATTTTTTCTCCTGAGATTGTACCGAAGAAATAGAAATAAGAACAAGGCTAGGCTCATACCTTTTGGAAGTACCCTCTCGGCAGCGTTTCATCTTTAACCTGTCGAAAATAGACGAATCCGTAATAATAAGTGTTATCAGCTTGCAAGAATATCGGACATCTTTGGTTGTAGAAGTGATGGTGGTCGACAAGCTGAGCTCCACCTGGAGCTTGGCGCACCCTTATGTGAAATTTAGTATCGCCCATACAACCAGAGTTGGAATCCGGAAACGCTAAGTAACAAATATTCGTTTTATCCTCTTCAAGAAGTTGAGCATTCGGAGGATAAATTTCCTAGAAAAATTTCAAAGCGACATAAATTACTTATATAAATGATGGTTGTTTGTAAGTCAATACAGTACGCTAACCGCTCAACTATAGATAGCAAAATAAGAGAAACTCTTATAGACTATGCACAAAGAACAAATAATATGAGCAATAGTGATGTAGCGGAGTGAAAACAAACTGAGATCAGACAATCCATTCCACCACTGCCCACTGCCCCATCGCCCTTACTTTATACATTTATAGCTATACAATGAAAACGTAAAAGAAGTAAACTGCCACTGCAGAAGAGATGTGGCCAGGTAACACAGGGAAATGGAGTAACGCTGAACGGTAAGGTGTTGGACTAAGTTAGAGAGTTCGCATACTTAGCGACTGTTTTCTCATCAGATGGAAAATTGGAAAAAAGAGTTAAGTAAAAGGATGCAGAAAGGTTTCTTCCAAAGGATGAGAAGCTTAGTCTGGGATCAAGAGGTTTGTATGCATTGTAAAACAGTTATGTATAATGCATAGTTTGTGCCAATTTGTACTTGTCCAGCCGAGACATGGACCAGTGGATAGAGGGTAGAGAGTTGAATTCAGGTGGGAGAGATGAAGTTGGAGAGGAGTATGCCGGGCAAGACAAGAAGAGGTAAAATACAAAATGATGTAATTGGGGAACAACTGGAAATGGGCAGCCTGTTAAGGGAGGGTCAGGCAGAAAAAGATACGATGGTTCGGCCATGTCAGTACAATGGAGGAGGGACTGCCACAAAGGATGCTGTACTTGGGAGATGCAGGGAGAAGACCAAGAGTGAAGCGGATGGGTTGAGTTGTGGACAAATTGGGCGAAATATGCAATGCCAAAACAGCAATGGAAGAAAGATGGTTCAGTGATAGAGAGAGATGGAGAGGAGTTGTGTTAGGCCCGACCTGAGAAAACTTGGAAGTGGGATAAAGATGATAACTAATACGATATTGACTCTAGCATAGAGCATAGAATACTCATGTATTCGTAGATATCTTCTCCATACCCTCAACATCAAATATTATCGTCCTATACCAGTAAGAAAATACTGCGACATAATTATGTGTCTGGCCATTGGAAATATCTCTCCACCTTTTACTTAATATACTACGGTGATTCTTGTGTCATTTCAGCCCACATTTTAATATAATTTTCTACTTTCACTACTAGCTTTTCTTTCACGTCACTCACACAATAATTGATATATTAAGTGTATAAAATAGTCTTCTTTTTAATGGAGTAGGGCTAAATGTCCTTGAAACAGATGATGCTAAATGATAAAGGCAAATTACCCGCTTGTCGTCAGACGTTTGTCTGACATCAGGGAAATCCTCTACCCCGAGATAGCTGGTACGCCGCTCTATACCCTTTTAATCAGTTACCTAAACACTGCATTCTTTCATCTTTTTTATACTTTGGTTTGACCGATACCGAGATGAAGACCCCACTAAAAGTCACAACAAACATACACTTGGTTAAATAATCCACTCTCCATACCGTACCGTGATAAGCTGCCATTTTATGGGAAGATGGGTGGGTGGTAACAACACTGATAAAATTTTCATTTTCTTCTTCATCAGTGTGATTCAATCTATCTTGTTCGAGGATGATGTGAAGGTGTAGGTGGCGGTGCCATATGCTGCCATTCAGAGATGTCGAGTCTATCCATAGATAGTGAAGAAAACAGTTGTTATTCATATTCCAGGAAAACTCTAATGAGATAAGACTACAAAATATCTGGTGTAAATTTTGATGCAGAGTTGTTATTTACTGGGCACATGGCTTCGACTGGTGTTGCGGGTTATCAGAAGATTTCAAACCGGCAGTACAATATTAAGATAATATAAAGCTTTAGTGACACACACCGCTGTTGGAGTATCACTCTATGGTTTGGAACTACAACAGACATCATGTACAAACAAGACCATCATCAGCATTGCACTACCAGAGACTGAGTGAAAGCAGCAGGGTCCTAAAAATATCGCTGCAACAACTTTGGCTTATCCACACTTCAGACAACAAACAAAGTCTATGAGACATTATTTTCCTTCAAAGCGCTCAATGACCACATTGATCTGGATATTTCAAAGATACAAGATGGTGATTCCCGATGTGAGCAATAGGAGATGGATGAAACCCATTGTAGGAGGGTTTCTAGCAACTGTAATATCTGTGTATTCGACACAATTAACAATTTCAAAAAGATAGTGAATGAAATTTTTAGATACTTTATTTTCTTTCTTGTTTGTGTGGTTGACATAGTGCCTGCCTTCCCAATAGATTTATGTGTAATAAAGTGAGGTTCTTTTTACTGTCCTACTACACTTGCTTCAAACCCTCAAGGAAAGAATCGCTATAAGGGAATATGAGGAGGCCATGGAAAATAAAGAAAATAATATTTTATGAGCACATAGTATCACTTTAATCTTTCCACTATCAAAGTCTGTTCGGGCCTTGAGCTCCTCCCACCACTTCCCCATATGTTCTCATCTTTGTGCCTATCCTGGTGTTGAAAATGTTCATGCTGTGAACTTTTTTCTTGTGAGTGTGAAGCGGGTGGTTTGTCCAAGATACTTTCGCTTAGTTTCTTCTTGTCTATGGTGTCTTCTAGTCAATATCCTCCAGATCCTCTCTTATTTCTCTGCTCTATCTGCATCCTGTCTTGGTGTTTCTTTTTTTCAGTCGAATTGTACTGTAACAATGTTTCAGAAGTCTTGAGTCTTGTATCCTCAGGGTTCATCTAAAGAATCCTAGCCTCCTCTTACGCATGGTGTGGGCAATGGGCAATGGGTTCTAGCTTCCTGTAGACAGCTTTGTTTGGCACGATCCACTATTGGCCGTCTTTCTGGTACTTTTTGTTGTTGCACATTTTTCCAATTTTCTTTACAGTATCAGTCTTTGAATGTTCATTCAGGTGGAAGATTGTTTCAGCTGCATATGTCACTTCGGGTTTTATAACTGTGTTGTAGTGTCTTATTTTCATGTTTATTGGTGAGTATTTTTTACTGTACGTAAATTTTTACACTTAAGCTAGTTTGTTTGTTCTTGTTTGGATTCAGGTGTTTCCGTGAAGGTCTTATTATTATCTCAGAAATATTTAAACTGGATAACTATTTTGATTTTATTACCATTTATCCTTCCTTCTTTTAATTGTGGTAGTTTATTGGGCCTAATTTCTGTGTTCTAGCTGCACTGAGGTAGTTTGTTAGCAATGTCAAGTCATTGGCAAAACCTAGACAGTTTGTTTTCAACAAGTGTTTACTTGTGTTTAATAGTGAAGTGATTCCTTTTAATTCAAAATGAATTATAAAGAAGGACCTCGATTTTCTGGCAAACAACTGAAAACAATGCACAGCGAAACAAGATCCATGATTTATTCCATACTGACATTTTTTGAACGGTTGTCAGATCCATCGTTCAGAAATGGTATCGACTTCAAACAAGTACAGGTCGTTACTGCTGAAGTATGTGGTGTAAGTAGGCCTTCACTAAACAGTTGCTATTATCACAAAAAGAAACCAAAGAGACAATTTAAATTTTTCCACTCCAGGCAAGGAAAGGAAACAGGAGTGGAAAATTACAAGACGATTTCAACAAAAGCTCTACACGTCGAATAATACATTCTTTTTACGCCCGAAATGAAATTCCTACACTTGAAAATATAAATCGTACAATTTTCAATCAATTAATTATTAATATGAGTCGTCCAACTTTAGAGACTGTATTACAAAATCTCACTTCAGGTCAAGAAATTAATTGATGGACGATCATTATTTATGGAACAAGCGAACATTGTGTTGTTAAGGTTACATTTTTAAAAACTTAGTAAAAATATTAGCAATATTGATGAAAATCACCCGCAGTTTAGGCCAAATTTTTATTTAGACGAAACTTGGCAGAATAAAAGACACATGTGGGAAGACATGAAGAAGAACAGTGAAATAAAAGTACCCTTAGCAAAAGGAGAAAAACTAATCATTTGCCATGTACGGGGTTTATTAACAAGAGCAAATGGGTTTTCCCAAGTAAATAAAAAAACGATGACATTTATAAGGGATGGTTCATAGGATTTCTAAATATGTTACAACAAGCCAAAACAATAGTTATAGATAACACCAGCTGTCACTCTGTTGTACTCAATAAAGTACTAACAATGACATGGAGAAAAAGGGAAATTCAAGGCTAGTTGCTTGAAACAAAATCAGAACTGATGCTTTAAGTAACACTGTTCAAAGGAAACAAAACAATTCACGAATCAGATAAAATAACTGAAGAAAAGGGCCATATTGTTATTGCCTGAATCTGACTGTCTATCTGAATTGACAATGCAGTCTGTCTATTCAGGTAGACAGTCCGACAGGATGGCATATACACAATATGGCAACATGGATAGTAACGGCCCCCCCCCCAAATTACCCATTCTATTTTCCAAAAATTTAAAAATTTTACCACAACATGGGCCAATCGATATTTCATGTTGTTAACATATTTGTACTAAGTTTTTTACGCTGACTAAAACATTAGTTTGCCCGAGTCGAACGATCAATCGGTTACCGAGATAGCAAGGGTTCAGAATATTGTTAATAAATCAAAATTTAAATAACGTACAAATTTGAAATGTCATACACACTGTAAGAATATAATTGTCTATGTTGCGTTAAAATTTTAAACTTTTCAGTCAAATGATTATCGAGTTACACGCCTCTAAACGCATGAAATTTGTTGCGGTAACAAAAAAAAACTGGGTCTTTTTGTCTTCCAACCTCAATATGGCAATTTTTAAACAACATTAAAAATATAGGACTATTATGGGTAAACGCAGAATAAAATGAGCTAAATTTTTATGTAAAATATGTTGAAATCCGACTCATTTTTTGGAGATGCTTTGGGTTCAAACTCGGGTGTCTATAATTATGAAACCGAAAGTAAATACTTGGTTAATTTGCTGTTTTGGATATTCAGTTTTACTTTTTACTATATAGTTATTGATCATCAACATACTCGGTTCACCACACAAATCTGCAACTCAACTTCCAGTGAGTTTTTTATTTGATTTTATTATACAATAGAGCTACCTATTTGATTTAAGTAATGTTTTAAAGTGCGTCCTTCATTTTTATGTAATTACATAGTATCTGGCTCATGTTCGACACAAAACAGAGTGCGACTCCACTTCACTGCCCACTACATACCTTTAAATGGATAAAATCCTTTTAAAAATCTACCTTTCCTTTAAAAAGGAAACTCTTTAAATTTAAAACAAATATTTGTAGTGTAACTTTATTCCCTTATTAATTAAAGGGATACAGCCTCGGTTCTAACTAGCTATGCCCATCGAGAATGAAAATAACATTTTTTTTAAAAAAAAAGTGTAATTGCTTTACCCTTTGCACTAAAAGGCTGAATTTTATTAGCTGACATTAATTAGAAAACATGTAGGAACACTTCTCTAAACCGCCATATTTTTCCTCTTAAAAGTGAATGTGCTACATGTTCTGAAACATGGACTAAATGAAAAATGAGCTAAAAAACGGGTACATATTTTGTTTCCAAATCGCTAGGAAATACCTAATAAAATCCCGTGTTTTGTAATTTATACGAATATAATAACAAAACAACCAAGCTTTAAAGCAAGCCGTACCTGAAATTTTTACGGTTTTTACTTTGTGAGATACTTTGCGATTTCAAACACAGCCATTCTTGTTTAGTATACTCAGGGTGTTTCCAGGTTTTCAGTTTTTTACTTGGAACACGTTGATTTCAAGATTAAGCTATGGTTTGTGCAGAGTTCAAAGAGTCTCCATCTGTTTTCGGGTGGGCCATTCCCCATTCCCCATCCCCACCTAGTCTCCAATTAGTTGGTTAATGTGACACTTTGAGATGTGATTATGTTATCGGTCTGGTCGAGTAGATGCCACAACTTATTCGTATCTTCTTCTCGCCCCTTGGTCAGTTGTTTTTGTTATTAGCAGAGGCATGTGCGTTTATTACGGTATGTGTTTCATTAGTGTGAGTGTAGAGATTCATGGGGATTTCTTGCTGAGGATCCTCGGGGGTCGTTTCAACTGCTGCTGGACAATAAATACACAATAACAATTCAGAAAAAAGTGTGTCATACAATCACAAAAACATTTGCTGTTACAAAATGAAGGGGAATTGATAGATATAAAATAAAAAGCAAGAAAATATAAAGACTAAAAACTGTTGAAAGTACCTCCAATGCCTGTCCTAGTTCTAGATCGAATGTGACCACACAAATACAATGGCACCAACTTGAAAATCGTTCCCACCGCCGAAACTTCTTTTTCATTTCACAGTCCTCAGGTGCTACCACAACATCAATGTTACCTTCTGTCGCCATAATCTGTTTCCTGAACACAAGCAATCATCTATATAAATTAATGTGCCAGTTGATCGACAATTACATTAATTGATAATCGGTGCTTAGTGATCGAATACAATGTCCATCGAAAGACTTTGCATACACTTGACATTAAAGTGCGGCTGGAGGGCAGGAGAGCAAAAAAAATCATCATTGCCTGAGAGCAATAAATTCATGTGAAATCTGTAAAACAACATATTTACAGTAAAACCTATCCAATCCATTCACGGTTAATATGATTTCCTGCATAATACGAATCTTTTATAAAATCCTTAAAGAAAGAATGAAAAAACTACCCAAGTATGCTGTTTTAATAAGCACCAAATTCTACTTATTACACTATGTTTCTGTTCCCGACAACAATATAGCCTATTATACTGTTGTTTACTTTTACTTTCACTACAAAAACCCAGGTATAGAAAGTAACAGGTGACTCCATTTCACCCTATTCTACGTTCCACTCCATGAATACCGCCAGCCACTCCATCTAGCCACTGTTACAGTTATGAGCTGGTTTTGACAATCGAGTTCCTTCTTGGTCCAAGTTGTCCATTTGTTAAACAAGCGGGTGTTCTCTTAATTAATTTAAATAAACTCTTTATTACCATCGAGTGAAATAGAACCTAGCTCTTTAACAACCGAAGACAATTCAAATATTTTACAAACTTACAATCAACATTCTAGATCAATGAACAAGAAAAAATTGCTGGGCCTGCATTAAGAACAGTTTAAAAAAACAGACGTAGGTAGAAGAGAGCACTAAAAGGTCGAACAAAAAAGGAACAAGACAAAGGCACGAAAGAATCAAGTTTCATCGAATTCAAACCACACAACAGACGATAAATGAAACAGCTTCAACAGAAAAAATCACTTTAAATTGCACAACGGCAGATTACTTACTTCACTGTCACTGGTTTCTGTGGTTGGTTCAACCGATTTAAGTACATCTTGGTTTATCATCAGAAATGGGAAGAAGCTGAGTCATTTAATGAAGACAGCGCTGATTCGTAGAAGAGATGTTTTAACCCCTTGCGAAAGGATTGTTGAGGGTCATTTTTAATGCAGATGAATTCAGTATTATCTTTAACTTCATAACAAATTAAACACTAGTTCATAAAAATAAAAATGTCTTAGGCCGCCACTGTAGCGTAGTGGTAGCATGCTAGCCTACAACATAGAGGTCCTGGGTTCGATTCCAGCTAGGATCTAGAAATTTCCACAAGTAAAACCCCACTATTTCATAACCCAGAGTAGCCACTAATAAATGGGCTGTTGATGTGATTTTAAATGACTAAAAAAATGTCTTGATGGCGGCTTCAATTAAATTTAACTAAATACTTGTTCGATCGGTATGCTAGTCCTCCCAAGATCATTTTCCATTGCAGACAGGCAACTGTCTACACACGTATATATATCACGTCTAACACACTTTTCTGTATGATATGCTAATACAGGGTGTCACATGATAGAAAAACTACATAGGTGTGCTCGTCACGTTGCTCAATTTATTCCACTTGTGTGACTGACAGCACCTGTCACAGGTGGAAGATCCACTCTTACCATCATTACTTGTCTGCTGCGGTACACATTTCATAAATCAATGATCAACTAGCACATTTCCCGTGGCTGTTGCTGGATCAGCTATCGGGAGCCGCCCCTGGCGATGGGGTACGCTCGCCAACCTAGTTGGAGGGTACTGGGGAAATAAAATACCCAGGGTGGACAAAAACCAGAGGAAGTGATCAACGGCCTCGACGGCGGAAGAGGAAGAATTCCCAACGGCGAAGAGGGCAGAAGAGTCTAGGAGTTGGGTCTCCGAATTAAACCCAGGGCAGGGCTAGAGGCTCAAAGGTGGCAGCCCCATCACTAGTCTTACCTCACAATCCGCCAGTAACGGATTTGGGGGAATATACTCTACTTTCAATGCAATGGTAAGAAATAGCCGGACGGATTCACGGAAAACAAACTGGACACGAAAAAATAAAAAAGATTTTTGGACATCGGAAAGACTGAAAATAGCAACATGGAATGTTAGGAGTTTATACCGGAAAGAAGAGATCTTGGTGAAAGAGCTGAAGAGCGCACAGATAGACATAATAGCGATCAGTGAAACTAAGAGGAAACAAAAAGGCTCAAAGGAAGTTGGAGATTACATGCTTTTCTATAGTGGAGTAGAGGTGAAGGTGAGAGCGAAGGCAGGAGTAGCAATTGTAATGCATAAAAAATTTAAAGACAGGGTTGAGTCTTATAACTTTTTCAGCGAGAGAATCATGAGTATACGAATGAAAACAAGCGCAGGTTTTATGACAGTATTGGCAGTTTATGCGCCAGAAGAGGGTAAGGGTGACGAAACGGAAGACTTTTATAATGATCTGGAGGACTTCGTGCAGGGACTGGATCAGCGGGATTATATAGTTATAGCAGGAGACCTTAACGCTAGAATTGGAAGCATAGAGATGGATGGTACGATTGGTAAATATGGGGAAAGGACACTGAACAATAATGGAAGGGCTCTAAGAGACTTTGTTTCGAGGAACTCATTAAAAATAATGAATACCTTTTTCCCACATAAAGAAATACACCAATATACGTGGGCGGCTCGAGGAAGTAAGTCTATCATCGACTACGTTATGGTGAACAGTAGACTGTTCCCGTTAGTTCAGAATACTAGAGTATATAGAGGGTTTGACGTGTACAGTGATCATTTTCTGCTGATATCAAAAATAGTATTACCCCGTAAATTTAAAAGAAATAAAAAAGAAATAACTGCAGATGTGACTTATAGGGTCAATCTTCTGGACCAATCAAGTATTAGAGACCTATACAAAAACCGATTAGACGAACATATAAATAAATACCCGATGGATTTAAATATTAACAGGGAATGGATGCAATTAGTGGATTGCATGAGAGGAGCTGCAGCGGAGTCTCTAGGTGAGAGGAAAAACAGAGGTAATCGCAAAGGGATACCGTTTTGGGATGAAGAATTGGCAAGCTTGGTTCGAACTAAAAAAGAGGCTTACTTGAGATATCTGCAGAGTAGATCGCAACAGGATCTAGAAGAATACCACAGAAGGTCGGCGGCCGCTAAAAAAGAAATACGGAAACGCAAAAGAGAAGGATGGGAAAGAACTGTCAGCCAAATTGAGCATGACGTCCATGGTAGACAGGAGCATACTTACAAATTTCTAAACAGGTTAAACAGAGAGGTCAAGGATAATATATCGATAAATCCTATACCAGAAGAGGAATGGTTGGACTTTTTCGAGAAATTATGGACGTCTGGCGAAGAAAATATAACCAACTTGCCCAATGACACTAATGTGGACGATCTTTCTATGGAAGAGATATCGGAAGCATTGAAAGCAAGTAGAAATAGGAAGGCTCCGGGGCCAGATGGAATTAATGTTGAGCTGATCAAGTATGCCTCTCGGAGTTTCCTAGAGAGGCTGCTGTCATTCTTTAACTGGTGTTGGAAGCTAGGACAGATACCTGAACAATGGGGAGAGTCTGTGGTAATACCAGTATTTAAGAAAGGAAATAGGAAAGACTGCGGAAACTATAGAGGCATCAGCCTCCTTAACACGGGCTACAAGGTCTATGCAAAGATTATAACTAACCGGCTGAAGATTATCGCGGAGGGGATACTGGGTGAAGAACAAAACGGCTTCAGGATGGGAAGGTCGTGCTCAGACTGTGTTTTCGCCTTGAACCAAATTGTAGAGAAGCATAGAGAATACAACGTCCCGACGTATGTTGCTTTTCTGGACTATGTGAAGGCTTTTGATCAGGTTAAGAGAAAGAAGCTATGGGATATTTTAATACAAAGGGGTATACCTACACATCTAGTCAGAGTGATACAAAGTATGTACCAGAACACAAAAATACAGATAAAAGTGGGAGGTAAAACTGGTGCAGGAAAAAGAGAGATAACACAAGGAGTGAGACAAGGGTGTCCCTTATCACCCGTATTATTTAACATTTATATTGACGATGCCGTAAGCAACTGGCGAAACAAATTAAAAACGAGGTTTTTAGTAGATGGTAGGCCTCTAGACACTCTATTGTTTGCAGATGATCAGATAGTGTTTGCAGACTCGGAGGATAATTTGCAACGAGCTGTATATTCACTGAGCAAAATTTATAAGGAATATAACTTGGAAATATCGGCAACAAAGACGAAGGTGTGGGGTTTTGTTGGAGAGGAACCTCTTAGAAGCAAAATTGTTTTGGCTGATCAGATATTGGAGCAGGTGTCAGGGTTCCAGTACCTAGGATGTAGATTATCCTATGGGGAGAGTGAAGATGTAGACTGGAAAATACATAAATTCCAACGTCTATTAGGAACCATAAGCAGAACATTAAAAGGGAAAGTAAGGAAGGAGAAAATTATTAAATTTTATAAGGTAATGGCTAGGCCGGTTCTATTGTACGGCGCCGAAGCTTGGACACTGACCTCTCGTCAATACAGAAGAATCGAGGCAGCAGAGATGCGCTTTCTGAGAAGTATTGCGGGTTGCACTCTCAGGGATAGGATTAGAAGTGAGATAATAAGAAATCAACTTCATGTTGAGAATATTAGCGATATTATCAGGAAATATAGGAACAGTTGGAGGGAACATGTAGAGAGAATGGAGGAGAGTAGGATACCCAAGTTTTTGTGGCGCTATAGAGCGCGAGGAAGAAGAAGAATTGGGAGACCGAGGAAGCGATGGGAGGACCAACTGTAGGAACGCATCGATCGGAATGGACTCGAACTTTCCAATTAGAAGCAATAATTTATGTATAGACGCAGGTTTCGATGATGAATTTTACTAAATTACAAAGTATACTTTTAAAATATACAATCTTTTAACAAATGACAATTTCAAAAGAAAGCAACAAAAGAAGAAAACAACTACCATTGCAACGGAACAGGCTGGGTAAAGCCTAAGCCGTATAGTTGATGATGATGAACTAGCACATTTGATACACACACCGACATCTTGCAGGATATGATACAATCGTTAACATCTTTTGGTTTTCTTTTTTAGCCATTGTAATATTTTTAAAAGTTATGTCACAAATTAATTAATAATTTTCCTGTTCTATTGTTCTCTTTTTCAGCAGTTAAATTTGGACAGCTATTCAGATGTTTTAATTATGTATGTCCTAACAAAAACTGAAATTAATTATTCAATGGCATTGTCAGGACTATTTGCATTTTTTATTACGTCGCACAAAATTTTAATACTTTTTGTACAGAAGCTTTACACCATCAACTTACAAAATGCCTTCTAAACAATTTTTGAGCACTCGGAAAGAATTGGTTTCAGAAGGTGCGATTGTATTGTGTGTTTTATGTGAATTTACAAATGATAAAACACACAATACAATCGCACGTTCTGAAACCGCTTCGATCCAAGAACAAGTATTGTCAGTGGAATCACTGATTAAATTGTAACGGTTGACACCCAAATTAGAAAATGTATGGTACGGTGAGATGAGCAATGATGTCGGAATAGTGAGATAGCAGCAGCAGTTAGCTCTGTGGACAGTGTGCATTGTATGTATTCTTTCCACCATGGTAAATGTTTCAGGCATGTAATAACAGGATGGGACAATAAAACCCAACTAACGTTTTACTTGAATCTTTCATTTTCTTGTAGTCTGCTCTATGTAATTTCAGTGTTTTACATTGGATCAGAGCCTCAAGTGAAAAGAAAGCATTGTTAGAAGGATGTCAATCAGCTATCCAGCCCCTAACCAATACTAATGCTACTTTCCTTCATGATTTTTATTAGACTTGCCTCATTCAGATTTGTACTCGACTCGCATCGGACACAATTTAAAATGTAGCTGTCATTCAAGATATCGATTACCCTGCAATACTGATCACTTTAACACCACCAGACCAGGGACAAAGTTAGTTTTCGATAACACATTAAAAGCCAACAAGAAAGAGACTCAGTTGTTACCTTCATTGTGCAAAATGGCCTCTTAAATATGAAGTTGTATTGTCCCTCCTCTCACCTAGCTCCTGCCTGAAACAACAAAACATTGACACAAATAAACTAATCAATAAATATCCCATATCAAACTGTTTATGCAATGAATGCTTAGAAATATTGTCACACACGCACACAGTATTCTGTCACAATAGAGATCTGGTTCACATGGATCCACTCACATTCCGTACGTCACAATCTATCATCGAGATAAGTAGGTAACTTTCAAATGACAAGTCGGATGTTAATAATTACTAACCTATATCTCTTGTCTCTTACCTCCGTTTTCTCTAAAATATTGCAACATTTAATGTACAATAGTTAAATAGTTTTTTAAGTAAATTTAATCTAATTAATATTAATATATTAATTTACTTCAATTACATTCATTTTACAATTAGGGTTATTTTATCAAACATCCTATGTAGGATTATCCACATGCGTATTATTTACAATTGAAATATATATATTTCTAACAACCAGAATTTGGTAACAATAAACACTTATTATATCATTGGGGTCAAGGTTATCGACTCTACAAGGAAATTCCTGGGAAAAAGGTCATGGAAAACTGTTCTGTAGTTTGGATGTGGCTTTTTAGTGAACCTGAAAGTAATCGACTCAATCCAAGAGTTTAAATCACAGTCTTCCTGTCTTGCAACTTTGACTTTCAGGACTGCGAATAAGACATACACGATGATCAATGCTCACGCCCCCACAAATGGGGAACACAATACTTAAAAAGACAAAGAAGAAGCTCAAAAATTCTGGGACCTGCCAGACCAAACAGTAGCCGCAACTCCCTCAAAGCATGTTACAGTATTAGTTGGGGACTTAAATGCCCAGCTGGGAAGAGAAAAAGAAGTATAGAGACATTAATGGGAAATGGCCAGCTCAAAAGCGAACTAACAAGAATGGATTAAAAACAATCGAAATATGTAGAAATAATAACTTAATCTCTAAATCCACATGTTTTAAAAGACTGCCCCACAATCTGAAAACATGGAAACACCCTAACAACCAAAGAAGAGAGTGGCAAATAGACCATGCTTTTATGGATAAACATCCACAAGGAAATCCATTATGTTAAAGTTTTGAGAGGAACAGACTCTGCAAAGATAAAAATTAAACTGACGTCTATAAAAAGCAAAAAATCTGTCAATAGAAATACGGGAAAGTTCGATCCAACAGTACTCACTGAATAAATTGTATCTGGCAAGAACTAAGGAAGAAATTCACAACACTAAAAACATAGAAGAACTCACACTAAAGTTCAAATCAATCGCTGAAGAACTTGCTCCTATCCTTCACACCTTTATTAGCTCCTTTAACACCTATCGTGGAATTTGGATTGTGACATAGCTATAGAAAAACAACACCAAGCCTGGGTTAACCACCAAACTCAAAAATCTGAAGATACCTATTCCACCCTAATTGTGCATTGAAAAATCATCAGCAACGCTAAACAAAATTACCATAAAAACACTCTTGGACAGATCGAAGAGAATTTCAACAGCAATAAATCCTGTCACTATTACAAGACATTTGGCAGGTATCTACAAAAATATGAACCTCCCACATTAGTGGTTAAAAGATGAAAATGGAAAAAAGGGCCATAATAATACTGAAAATGCTGAAATACTAGCCAACGCTTTTAATAAACTTTTAAATTGTGATGATCCTCCCGAACTGCTTCAGGTAGATACTGATAGACCAATTCTATCAAAACCACATGAAATTAACCCACCTAATTTCTCAGAAATGACTGAAGCAATAAAAAATTACAAAGCCTGCGGAGAAGATCAAGTTATTGCGGAAGTATGGAAAAATGCCAGCCAAAACACCCTCACTGAATTATACAGTCACAATGTAGAAATTTAAATCACTGAAAAATTGGCACAACACTGGACCACGGGAATAATTCACCCATTGTTTAAGAAAGGGGATTGGGCTGACCCGGATAATTACGAGGTAATCAGAGGCACTCTTGGACTGTACCTACAAAATTCTTTCCTGTATAACTCTAAATAAATTCAAAAATTCACTAGAGTCCCCGTTAGGGTGAATACCAGGGAGGATTTCTACCATACAGAAGCTGCTCAGACCAAATTCTCAGTCTTAAGTTAATAATGGAAAATTACAAGCTTAACCACAAACAACTTTTTATAACATTCATCGACTTTAAGAAAGCCTACAACTGCATTCACAGATCAACTCTACTCCAAATTCTCAGAAACTATGTGCTTCATCTGAAACTAGTAAGAATTATCGAACTAATTTTAACAAACACCCAATCAAGGGTTAAGTTTAGGGGAGAGATTTCAGACCCTTTCACCATTAAAACTGGGCTAAGACAGGGAGATGGGCTTTCTCCCCTACTCTTTAATGTTCCCCTGGACTATGTCATCAAAATGTGGGAAAGGGAGAATCCTACAAAAACCACAATTGGAAGAGTATATTAATAAACTGCTTAGGATTCGCGAATGATTTGGCCCTGCTTGCTCTGAATATGACTGAAGTGTGTGCCCAAATTGCTAGCCTTGAAAATATAGCCCAAAAAATTGGGTTAAAAATTTCCTATGAAAAGACTGAAATCATGGCTATCAACCCACTATGCATAAATAATGTGAGAATTAATGGTAAAGAAATTAGATTGTCTCAACAGTTCAAAGATCTAGGAGAAATCATCGACTGCTATCTAAAAGAAAAATCCACTTGGCAAAACAGAACGTCCAAAATTAAACAAAAGCACAAGGAATAACCTGGCAAACATACAAAAAAATGCCTTTCAATGCATGCCAAAATCCGCCACTACAAAACAGCTGTTCTCCCAGAGCCGCTTTATGCCGGTGTAACTATTTTCCAAATTAAGAATTAAGTAAGAATGCACTGACCAACTTCTTAAAACAAGAACACAGAATTATCAGAACCTGCCTTACTTAACAAGAATTATCAAAAAAATGGGGTATGGCGAATTCCTTCTAATGAAACTGTTTATAAGGAAATTGATCCGATTATTAGCGTGGTGAAGAAAAGGAGGATTTCCTACTTTTTCCACATTTTAATAATACCGAATGACAGAATATTGAAACAACTGATCCTCAGGAACTTGAACAGGAAGATACATCGAAGAGATTAAGAGGGATCTCAACGAAATTGACTGGCAATTGAAGACACATTTGACAAGAAAAAAATAAACAGTTCTCTCAAAACACACAGATTTTATAGAGGAAGAGCAGAAAGATGCAAGTTGGAGGTTACAGATAAGATACGGAAACAAAGATCGGACTGACTCAAAAAGTATGGCAAAACGAAAGGCTAGACAACCTATACATTATCCAAAGAACGCTAGAAATTGATTGGCTCAGTGGTCCAATGTGGCCTCAAAATCAAAAAAAAAATTATTGTGTTCACAATTTTTTAATTTTTTATATCTATTGTTTCTTTTGTGGGTACATTTGTGTACATATTAGAAGTATCATATGATACCATTTTTGTGTTTTTATTTATTTTTACTTTTTTCATTTTCTTTATTAAATTGTATCCATTTTAAATATTATATTTGAAATTTAGTTTAATTTTCTCTCTTAAAATTTTATCAACTGTTTTAGCTAGTAAATAATTAGGTGCTGTTTTGACATTTATTAATGGTCTAATTGGTATGTTTTTTTCATGTAATTTTGGGGCTTTAGGTATAAATGTACAAGAATGCATGTACAATGTTTCAAGAATGCAGTGAAAAATTTTCTTCCTTTGTCGGACAGAGTAATGCTTCTTCAGTTCCATTTGGACATTGGCACACTGAATCTGATTCAGGTCTATGCTCCAACAGCAGACGGGGGGGGGGGGGGGAGGAACTGATAGAGAGATTCTATGAAGATGTCAACACTGTGATGAATATGTTCAAACATCAAGATGTTACTATAGTCATGGGTGACTTGAATGCAAAGATAGGACAAGGTCAAAGTAACCAATGGATTGGTCGTTTTGGATTGGGTGAAAGGAATGAGAGAGGAGACCGTCTCCTTCAGTTCTGCCAAGAAAACAGCATGGTCATCACCAATACTCTGTTCGAGCTACCGAAAAGACGACTTTATACTTGGAAATCGCCTCAAGACTCCAATGTGAGAATCATTCGCAATCAGATTGATTATATCATGATCAACCAGAGGTATAGAAATTCTGTAAAAAGTGCTAAAACATACCCAGGTGCTGACATTAGCTCAGATCACAATCTACTAGTGGCAGAAATGAAAGTAAGACTGAAGAGAGCAAAGCCGGTGAAAATACATACTCAGTTGGATACCAAAAAGCTCAAGAATGCTACAGTAAGAGAAAACGTTTCTTGTGAGATCAATGAAAAGCTGGAGTTCATGTGTAATCAAGTCTGTGGAGTTGATGAGCCTGAATTGATATGGAAGGAGTTCAAGACAGCGCTACTGCAACCGTGTAGGAAGTATCTCAAGTGCCAGAGAACAAATAAAGGTAAACATTGGATGACAGAGGAAATTCTAGATCTGATGGAGGAACGCCATAAATTCAGAACTAGTAACAGGCAAACATATAAGGAAATCAATAACCAGATACAAATGTAGAAGGGCAAAGGAAGCATGGTTGAGGGAGAAATGTGAGGAAATGGAAAGGTTACAAGTCCTAAACGACTCTCATAACATGCACAAGAAAATAAGAGAATTTACTGGCAAGCAAAGTAACAGAAGCTATTTCATGACTGATGATAATGGGAGAATAATTCTTGATACAGGGGAACAGTTGAAGCTGTGGGAAGATTACATCCAGGAGCTTTTTGATGACGAAAGGAAAGTTCTTTGTTGCAATAGTAATGACAACTCTGGTCCAGACATATTGACAAGTGAAGTAGAATTTGCCATTAAAAACATTAAAAGTGGGAAAGCTGTAGGCCCAGACGAACTCCCTGGAGATATTCTCAAACTCATTGACGAAGATTATGTGAGAATACTTACTCACTTATATAATCAGATATATAAGACTGGTGTGATCCCTGCTGAATGGCTGAAGTCAATATTTATAACGCTTCCAAAGAAAGCGAATGCTAAGAAGTGTCAAGATTACCGAATCATAAGCCTCATGAGCCATACAATGAACACATTTCTCAAAATAATACACAGAAAACTGGAAGAAAACCTGTCAGATACTCAATTCGGCTTCAGAAATGGCTTGGGCACACGAGAAGCTCCGTTTGCTTTCAATATTCTTTCTCAGCGTTGCCTGGATGTAAATCAGCCAATATTTGCCTGTTTTATTGACTACCATAAGGCTTTTGATAAGGTGCAACATACAAAATTATTTGAGATTTTAAAAGAAGTTCAAATAGATGCAAGCGATTTTCGTCTGATAAGTAATCTATATTTCCACCAAAAGGCCACAGTACGGGTGCAGTCAGAGTACAGTAAAGAGCTAAATATCAAGCGTGGGGTACGTCAGGGATGTGTGCTTTCACCGCTCCTGTTCAATATCTATTCCGAGAGAGTGATAAGCAAAGCGCTAGAAGAGGAGACAGGAGGAATAAAAATAAATGGCATATCCATCAACAATCTGAGGTATGCAGATGATACTGTCCTTCTGGCAGAAAACATGGAAGATCTCCAGAGAATGCTCAGCCATGTCATTGCTGAGAGTGAATTGAGTGGTTTGAGTCTTAATACAAGAAAGACCAAGTACATGGTAATTACCAAAGACACACCACCTCCTGTGGGGGATCTTCTGGCGGGAAGTGATGTGCTAGAGCGAGTGGATGCATACACGTACCTTGGAGCTCGAGTGTGTTGCAGTGGTGATCACTGTGCTGAAATAAAAATTAGAATTGAGAAAGCACGCGCTACTTTTATCAGAATGAAGAAGGTACTAACATCACGAGATATAAGTCTCGAATTACGAATGCGTCTCCTTAAATGTTTCGTGTTCCCTGTCCTGTTGTACGGTGTGGAAGCTTGGACTCTCAATAGATTCAGTGAGAAGAAACTACAGGCTTTTGAGCTGTGGACCTACCGTAGAATGTTGAGGATCTCATATACTGAGCATGTCACCAATGAAGAGGTCCTCAGTAGAGTGGGAAAGCAGCTGGAACTCATGGTGGAAGTTAAGGCACGAAAATTAAGGTACCTTGGTCATGTTATGAGGGGACCAAAGTATCAAATATTGCATCTCATCACTCAAGGCAAAATATTAGGAAAAAGATCGGTGGGCAGGAGAAGGATATCCTGGCTGTGTAATTTGAGAAGGTGGTTCAGGTGTTCCTCAAACGAACTCTTTAAAGCAGCGGCCAACAAAATTTGTATCGCCATTATGATAGCCGACCTCCGTCATGGAGATGGCTTGTGAAGAAGAAGAAGAGGTATAAATGGGTATAATCTAGAGTAGTACTTGAATATTACACTGGTCTGCAAAAAAAATAAAAAAAATTCCCCTTGGACTTTGATGGGTGATTCTTATGTATCTTGACCCCCTGAATCCAGATTTGACCTTCGTTTCTCTCTATCACCCACCGTTTTTGAGGGGGCCCCCCCGAAATTCTCAAAAAAACACCTAAAAGCGGTTATTCCTAATAAAGCGAGGGATGGGGGGATGTTGTAAGTACCCCATCCTCCCCTCCATAGAAAATGTTATCTCAGTGTACACACATTTATGCATGAACACCGTAGGGGGAGGGGTGACATCACCGTTAGTTCAGAGGTGTAGCAGGGTGGGAAGCCGGGCCAAGTGATAAGCTTAGCGACCATTAAACGTTTTCAGTACATTTTTTACGCTTAGAGCCTCATCTTGTCACACAAGAGGAGCTTAATGATCTCATCCGGGATTTAAACCTCCCAAAAACTAAAGCCTAACTGCTCGGGTCTCAGCTTCAGCAATGGAACCTCTTGGAAAAAGAAGCGAACATTTCTGTTTCTAGATCCCGGCTAGATTCGTTTAAATGATTGTTTTCGGGGGATGGTGACTTAGTGTACTGCAATAATGTAAATGGATTAGTGATTTAACCTAACATACCGATGATCCAGAAAATTGGCTCCTATTCATCGACTTATCTAAAACCAGTTTAAAAGCTGTTTTGTTGGCAAATGATAATGATTTGCCCTCAGTTCTGGTTGCATACACGGTCAACATGAATGAGACATACAAAAATATCAGCCGTATCCTTGAAAAAATTGGTTATAAAGATCATCCCCTGAAGCACTATGCTGATTTTAAGGTTGTGGCTTTACTTACAGGACTTTAATCGGGATACACCAAACATTGTTGGTTTCTGTGTGAGTGGGATAGCAAGCTCGCGATAAAAATTATACTGTTCGAAATTGGCCCTCGTGTGAAAGTTTAGTTCGTGATCAAAACACTGTTGCCAATGAGCCTTTAGTTTCGAGTGAAAAGATATTGTTGCATCCTTTGCGTATCTAACTCAGTTTGATTAAACAGTTCGTGAAAGCTATCGATTAAACAGGAGATGGATTCCAGTATTTGAAGAGCAAATTTCTACGTTTGAATGTAGCAAAAATTAAAGAGGGAATTTTTGTTGGTCCACAAATTAGAGAGCTTTTTAAAGATTCAGTGACCATCAATCACTTAAATTGAAAAGAAAAGAAGAGCTTGTGCTGCATTTAAGGACGTGTGTGAAAATTTTTCAGGATTTAACAAAAATGAAAATTATGTTGAACTTGTCGAAGAATTGCATATGAGAATCTGCATATGAGTTGAGGGGTTGCAACATGTTATTAAAATTGCACCTTTTACACGCGCATTTGGACTTTTTCCCAGAAAACTTGGAAATAGTTTACGATGCACACGGAGAAAGGTTTCATCAAGACATTGCACTCTTCAAAAAACTGTTCTCTGGGAAGTGGAACTTAAGTATGTTAGCAGACTACTGCTGGTTGCTCTTGCTTGAAACTCCCAGAGATCAGTACAAGAGAAAAGCTACCTCCAAGTAAAACCACTCTCTTTAAGTATATGTATTCGATGACAAGTATCTTGGACCAGAAAAATTGTATAAGTAAAAATGCACTAAATGTATCAATACATCAATACTCTCTTATTGTACTCTTTCAGTGTTAGGTAGGTCTTGAAGTACCATAAAAACGAGATACAACTGCACAATTTCATTTCATAGTTACACCAGACTGATAAAAAGTTGAAATTTCCCAAATAAGGGTGAGTGGCTTGCCCCCTAAAAATGGTGGGTGATGGAGCAAAACGGAGGTCAGATTCGGATTCAGGGGGTCAAAATACATATAGATCACCTATTAAAGTTCAAGGGGAATTTTTGATGCAGACCAGTGTTATTATTATTAGTCGTAAAGCTCCCGAACAAGTGGAAGATGCTAAGTAAATCTGGTTTGTTTTAGCGATTTCTTGTCCTTTTTATCCGCCCACCAGTTTTTCATTCTTTGTCAGAATTCAGCTTTTCTTTGTTCACTCCATTTTTTTCCGGTTCTTGGAGCTTTTGTCTCTGGTTTAACCTCTTAAAAATCTTAAAAATCTTAAAATCTTAAAAATCCATTTTTATAAATTTTCATGAAAACAAAAACCATAAAATCACTAATGCCGCTAAACTAAGCGTTATACAAAGAAATGTTTGGAATAAAATTTGTAGGTTTTTAAATTGTCTACAACTTTAATTATACACACTTTTGTTCTAAAATGCATATTAAGGCCGCAATCTTAAAAAAAACAATTTTTTTCTAAGAGAGTACAGCCGCCCCAAGAATATCAGCAGACATGGCGCCTACCCTATCAAAAAAGCATAAAAATATTGTTAATGAGGCGATTAAAAAAAATTTGTAGAAGCCGTTTTTGAGAAAATTGCAAAAAAGTGAAAAATTACACAAATAAACTACTTCCACTAGACCAATTTGAATGAAAATGATTGTGTCGGGCTCCCTAGTAGTACCTAACTTAAGTTTCAAGTTTCAAATTCATATGACGCGTTCCATTCTTCAGATATTTCATTCACACAGACCAATCGCTAAAACATGTTTTTTGGGTTCAGGGGGTCTAAAAACAAGTATATCCAACGAAAACTCAATTTTGAAAAATTGTCATGAAAACAATACTTTCCTTTGGCAAGAGAAAGCAAAAATATAAATTAAGCAGTCACCCGCAGATGCTGATGCTTATTCTATTTGCTTATATGCTATATGCTTAACACTTTGTTAGCCTATTTACACGCACCTTTTTATAAACAAATTTAGTGCTTTTCTGTTGCTCACCATCAGACTAGTCTGTTAACAATCTGTCAGTTTCAGGACGTAGCCCAATTTGTCATCACATCACACCGTTTAGTAGGGCTACCTGCTGTTCACTGAACAATATTATTGTTTATTGTTATACGTAAACACTTGTCCCTCGATTTCTACGGTCACATCAAATCAAATCCCGGTTCTGCATTTATCTTGTTTACTAAAATCAGAAATTAATATTTTACTATGTGTCTAGTAGATGTGAGTGCGTGTTAGTGTACTGTACTTGAGCTCATTTCAAATGTCTATAAACCGAACGTTTAGGGTAAGATACAGTTGCTGCTGCTTACGTTTCATCACAGAGAAAATTAGACGACGGCAAGCAAGTGTGGCAAAACTAAAAAAAACTGCACGATATTCAACAAGAAAAGTTGCAATTAAACAAAAGTAGAAGAAAATGCTAATGATACAAAAAGACAAAAAGGCTGAATCAAAGTTTCAGCCATTCAAAGAAATAAATGATGTAATTCTGCAGGAAGAGGTAAATGTTGCAAATTTTGCACACCTTACAATCGAGAACTTTACCGCAGACAGGCTTAGTGGTCGGTACGCCTACAACATTGTTTCTAATCATTTATGATGTGAAAACAAATCGGTACAAAAATTAGTATCTGGGGTAACAGATAGGAAAGGTGGGTGGGTGGGTGGTAGGTAATGTGTGATGTAGGCCTATGCTAATGCAAGCACAATATTTACAAGTTAGTTTGAACAATTTTAAACACGAGAGATCTACTACTTCTACTTCCATGCCAGCCACAACCGCTGTTTTAACTGAGACTGAACTTTGTTTTTCTAGTTGGCCTTTCAATCACAGCCTTTCAATCAGGCAATAATATAATTGTTTAAGCTTCAATTTAAGCTCCATTTAATGACCACATTAATTGCACTTATCGATTGGGTTCCAAGTGTAGCGAGCTGACAAAAAAATATTTCTTTGGTCTACATAATCTACCTAATCAAGTGCATAAAATCAATCGGCACACGTGAGTAAATGATAAAGTAATGTTTTAAGAAAACAGGTATTGATGGCGAGTTGCCAGAAGATAAACGAATAAATAAGAAAATAGTACGCCTAGGCCTAACCAGAATGAGAATTGAAGTGAAAATGAAGTGACTAGGTCAGCAGGCAGCCATGATACAATGAAATGCACGGTGATGCCTCTTCTACGAAAGAACAATAAGACTACTGGAGGAATAATATGAAGAAATCTCTGTAGCTGTTGCTCACTGAATCATTCTCATCTTCTTGGGTTCGAATCCCATTCAGGCATGGCATATTTTCATACGTTACAAAAAAATGATTCATCCTTCACCGTCTGCATTAGCAGTAATTGCAGAAGAGTCGGATGTTAAAAAAAAAAAAAAAATCACTGAATCATTCTGTTAAAACAATAACACCCTAATTTAGGCAACACTAAAAAGGTTTATTTGCTATAATAGAGTGTTCAAGTGATTCTAGTAAAAGAGGTTATCAATGATAAGAAGAAATCCAGAAACAAAAATCATGTGTGAATACTTAACGAGTACCAAAGTAAACTCGGTAGTTTACAGGTCAGTTAAAAAAAATTGGATAGACTCATTCAAATGTTGTTTAAATAGGGCTATAAAATATTGGTTAATAACTCTGAATAAAATGAATACATACACATTAAGTAGGCCTACTACATCATTCTAATAACAATGTTTGTTGTCTCAGTTTTCGTTAAACACAAGTGTAACACTTAATAGCCATGTTTCCTAAGCTGAACAAAATCGTCCGAAACCGAAGTGGTCGTTTTCGAAAAATTTCGCAGTACGTCCTTTGTTGCGATTATTCCAACCGCTCTTTAATATGGATCCTGTACAGAACTAGAATCGCCACTATAACTAATTTAATTAATAACTATAAAACTAGATAAAACTCACCTATCTTCGGAATCAATAAAATAATGTGTTTCTACATGATTATCATCAATAACCACACGCACTCTTAGAAATAAAATTAATTTGTAATGAATACCACAAATATTACAGAAATCCTGTCACAAATAACGATAAAAGATTATTCTACCTAAACAAAACGCAGACTAACCTAAAAAAAAATTGACACAGAAACATAATAAGAGCGAGATAAATTACACCATAAACACTGGTGGTAGTTAAAGTGTCAGTCAATCTTGCTGTACCCTTTAACAAACTTTATTACACACTTATTATAACACACTTTATTACAACAATTAACCACTTCAATAATTTTTTTATTAAAAAGCCTAGGCCAAGACTAACAAAATGCAACAGTATTAATTGCCCACATGCAAACGCAAAATAGATTCTGAAGTAATTTATATTATAAAGAGATTCAGTGTTTTAACTTAATTACAAAATTTGACAAATACAAGAATCTACTTTCTCAGACCTAACTACAACATCAGCCCCACTCCACTGCAGGCACATTTGACGACACCTAACCAAGCCAGGGCGCAAGCACACCTACCTGACGAACTAGAGGGCAAAGTGCGACGTCTAACTTTGTTTCAAGTGAAAAAACTTATTTCAATAACAATACTAAGAAAAAGTGTTCTTTTCTAAATTAGAATTGATGTTGTCAGTGCCGAACGAGTTATTTTTATCACCACTAATGAAAATTGTTGTATATCAAAATTATAATACAAATAACTTTTATCACTTTTGTCAGCAATAAAAAAATCATAATTCAATTAATCGAAATACATTATTAAATTGTTTAAATGAGTATTGGTTCATGATAAAACAATTTCAAATCATTATCGAATACATTTTCTAAAGTATAATTCTAGGGCTAATTCGAAACTCTTATAAAATTTAAACAGGTTTTCGCCGAAGTCGTGTACCAGCTGTCGAAGACTATAAACGTGCTAGCTGCGTTCATCCGTCACCTATGACGTCAAACACGGGTTAGTCTGTTTTGTGAAGTTCTGTCGTTAAACGGTAGTGAATACGGTTTCGTTTGTCACACCAGACTTCACAACCGCCACGTTCAACCCATCAATTTCCATCTCTCAATCGCCATCAACCAGTTCGCATCATCGGCGTCCGTCTGTACAAGATACGGGTGCAAACGGACAAAAATCCACGTACCCTACTTAACTGTGTCGAATGGTAAGCGCGGTCCGTTAACTCTAAATCTATTTTTAATCAATTTCTTCTTTAGTTCTTTAACTCTTTAGTTAAAAATTTAATTGCTCCTATCTTTGCACTTCTCAATCAATTGACTCAAGTTCTGCGTAACAGTGGCCGTAAGTTTGGTAATCAATCGATTTCGCAGCTTCTTGTTTTATTCTGAAAATGTAACGGCGTATTTCAACCCAAGAACGAATTAGAACTGAGCTGACTGATAAACACATTGACGTTGCACTTCACTCTGGAACCCGCCTTACCAATAGATACACTTTTTATATACCTAATTACATTATCTATACATCCGACCATCCTGACGGTAACGCACATGGTGGTACGGCGATACTTATAAGATGTTCTCCTGTCAGACACCAGACTTGGGGCTTACGACTAAATAATCCACGTGGCAGACAACTCCTCTCGTCTTTGTCTCAAAGTAATTTAAATATTCTTGCATCCTATGAATTCAAATTTCGTTCTACTTCAGTTTATTTCGAGTTTGGGCTCGTAGAAAACCTGATCTTCTAGACTTCTTTGTAACCAGAAACCTCAATCTCTTTTCTGATACAGAAACCACTCTAGAGCTCTCGTCTGACATTCTTCCATTCTACTGACCCTCAGTGATTACCCTGATTGTCACTACAATCAGGGTAGTGGGGGGCTCACTAGCCCCCCACCATCGTTGACTCCGGGTATAGTCGACTGGGACAATTTTCGCAACGAAGTGAATAGTAACCTAAATGTTAGTTTTACATTTTAAAAAATGCTTATGAAATAGAATCTGCTGCTGAACACTTAATCAGTGTAATACAACAATCTGCCTGAAAATTGCGGACAAGTACAATCACTCCTTCACAACTACCTCCGCACCTATTTATTTTACAACACTAATTAAAAAGAATAGAAACGCTGGTAAATTATGGTAAGTTTTTGAAGGCCTTCCCTGAGAAGGGTCTATAATAACTAAACAATATAAAACCCACAACACAGAATCATAAGGGAATCGGTTTTGAAAATTACATAGCTTCTTTAAACGCCAAGATAAATCTCTCTGATTTGCTACCAGGAGGCGGTCGAAATACCACTCAGTTTCACCTCCACTTCGAGTGCATAACGGTATATGGGCATTTGGTGATCAGGAAAAAGCAACATTGTCTGCTAACTATCTCTCACAAGTGTCCAAACCCCACGAAGATATTTGACACGCAACATAATCTGTTGATTATGGATCAGAAAGCCGAACCATTGCTGCTCCAATTGCCACCCAAATTGTTTGCCCCTGCTGAAGTTAAACAACATATTTTGAGACTTCCACTTAAAAAAGTCTCCAGATTATGACCTCTTTACTGCAGAGGTCCTGCGAGAGCTGCCTAGGAAAGGAGTAGTTTCCCCTAAATATTTATGCAATCTGTATTATGAACAGCAAAGTTTCCTGCTTAGTGGAAGTTGGCTAAGGTAAAAATCATTCTTAAATGGAAGACGCCTCCAAATAACCCGACCGTCTTAATCGTCCGATTAGTTTACAGCCGGTTCGATCAAAAATTTTCGAAGAACGACTACTGCCATTAACTGATCATATTATTCCAAGTTATCAGTTTGGTTTTTGCTCGAACCATTCTACAATTCACCAACTCCTTCGTGTGGTGGATTACGTTGCTGAAGCTCTTGAATGTAAAGAGTACTCCGCAGGTCTTTTTTCAATAAACAGCCAAGCCTTAGATCGGGTTTGGCACATTGGTCTCCTTGCTAAATTACGATCTTCCTTCCCATTACTTCTTAATAATTCCTTTTTTCTGCAACGTTTCTTCTTTATCTCTAAAAAAACTGCAGATTCTCATTACTGCTTCGTACTAGCCGGTGTGCCTCAGGGATCTATCATAGCACCACTTTTATATTCTATTCAAAAGTCGTAAATAATTAATTTGCGTAAATTTTTGAAACATCACTACGACTAGGTATCTAATTAGCTAATAAATTCATAAATGCCTATTGATGGAGATCAAAAGTTTGGTAATGTTCAATCCGTCTATTTTCCGTGTATCAAATGAAGAATTAAAATTTTGTAAAGTTCTGCAAAATGCATCTCCTCCCTACAAAGCACCTTCTTCGCCAAGATTACTATGAACTATTTTTGGATAGTCGATTCTTAATAAATTTACATCATAAATTCATCCACTAATGACTAAACCACAATAGAGATTTGCTGAAATACGGAGTACATAAAAAGAATAACGAATTAGCTTATGAACACAACAGCTGAATGAATAAAGCAATAAAACACATGTTTCAGAAATAGTAGGCCTACTGTATTACTTAATCTTAATTGGTGTACAAAACCGTAACGTATGTTTAAATATAAAGATTATATGACGCGATATATATGAAATAGTATTTAAACGGTCACGTACTCATTTTACAGGAGAAAAATATTTTGTCTAGTCTTAAGTTAATATTGTATTAAAAATTATACGACGGGAACTGAGTAGTTGCAAACGCGACTAAGCGTAAGCGGTTGATTTCAAAACTTTATAAGTGTGATAGTAATGGACTGGCGGCTGGTTATCCGCGGCAGCTGTTTGATAGTACCGTTGAAGTTTTGTATTTATCGTTGGTTTGGTGTATTTAAAAGTAATGGCATTATATAAAATGGTGGAATTTATTTATTTTTGAATCAAGTTACGGGAATACATTACTAGAGGCTTGTAACACAGTAACAGCTGTAACCTTAAAGTAGTTGGGCTGCTATTGGCTACTGATAGTAGTTATGTAAACGCTTGCATAATCAGTTGTTTTGTTAGTTGTTACCTTTCCTACTCGACCATTCAATTATGGTTACTGTTACATCTCTAGTTTCGGTTCCTGCCAAGTTATTGTTCTTTTTTTAAATTATGTCCTAAAATATTTAAGTTCGGTGGAATTTAAAAAAAAAACAATGCGTACGATTGAAGGAAAGGTTGTTGTTCTGGGGTCTCAAGGTATACAATATTACGTTAATTCACCATTCATTATTTACATTTGTGCTTTTTAAAAAATGTGTAGGCTATTAATTTTTGAGTTTATCCAGATGAAGTTGTATCTATTGTGTTACCGATACCGAATCGGTCATATTTACGAATGTTCTGTCTTTCAGTTACTGTATTTATTTTTCACCAAGCATGAACTTAACGTATCAAAAAATATTTGGATTTTAAATGTTGTGAATATACTTTCTTGGCTGTCTACACGTTAGATACAGTAAATGTTATTAATACCTTGGCCTAAGGATAAGAGTAAAAGGTGTTTGATGATGTTCGCATACCGGTTTACCTAGGCGTACAACCCCCAAGTTTTTATTATTTTCTTTACCCATCGCAACTTCATTATATTGGCACCTGTAGAAATTAATTATAAATATCGGTTTTACATATTGGTTATCTTGAAGAAATTTTCACCAAAATTAAACTTGATAAATGAGGGCCATTCAGAGGTGGCCCTGGGCACACCCTTCATTACACTCTTAGTTTCATTAATGAGTGTTCTGGTAAGGAAGGGTGGATGAGAGTGAAAATGATGTGAATGTAGCTCAATTTATGGTTTTACAAGTTTTGTTGTATTTTCAACTTTAAGAGGGGGTGCTCCCACCCAAAGTGATTTATTTTGGTGTTTAAATGTCCGTTCCTTGGACACTACAAGAATTTCCTTTCTGAAAGGCAGTGCTTTTATACTTTTACAAAAGTCATCAGCCAGGCTTATGTTTAATTTTATTAACGTTAAGACTCCTTTGTAGCTTGTCTCCCTACTTGTCCACTCGTCACTGGTGGTCACTGGTCAGTGGTCAGGTGTGGTATTTATCTTTCGATTTTTGTCTATATTTATACTATTTGTTTACTTACAGAGCAAAGTTCACTTAGTAATTTTTACAATTATTGTTAACAACGTTATTACATAAGAAGTTATTTCTATTGGAAATTAGTGTACTAAAACAATACTACAGTTTATGTAGTTGAGAGAATACGTACAATGTAAAAACATGTGAAACTGGTGGTGTTTGGTGAAGGATATTAAAATGAACATATTATGAATAATAGTGGACAATTTATTTAGCTAGTTAATTGAGCGATGAATATCGTATACGCAAACGAGTACCACCAATTTAATCAGTTCTAATATCAGCCAACGCATTAAAGAGTTTGCTGTTTTCTATTTTCCATACTTCACCTTTCTCACTGATCGTGCTTCAACTCTCCTTGATGCAACACCTTTGCTGCGAGGTCTGCTAACGTGACATGAAATTTAAAAAAAAATTATATTAACTTATCTAAAACGGTTAGAAATATTTCACCCCCACCCTGCCCTAAGGTTTTGTACCGGTCAATTGACTGGAACGAATTTGAATTAGTCAAATTTAGGAGAGACAATTTCTAAGCTAATAAAATTATAGACCGACTACCTGGAACACTACAGGAGAACTTATGTAGCTTGACTTGCTGATTTCAATCGACACAATTAACTTTACTGCCCAACAATTTTATAAAATTAATGGCAATGCGTTTCTTCAGCCATCTTTAGAGGGAGAAGCAGAAGCAGACAATAAAACTATTCTGATGACCAACGGTTTTCCAGATCTGATGTACGGTTCACTAAAGATAACATTTTAAACAATCAAAAAATCGGTCCAGCTTCAACAATAAAATACCAGAATCTTGAATCGCTCTTGCGGTGAAAAAACGTGTGCTTTGTAGCGGCAAAGACTTACTCATTAATAGATACGATTTGTACACGCTTTGGACAAACAAAGTGGTCTTTAAATCATCGACCAGGTCTGCCATAGCATTTTCACTACTCATTCCATCTTGCATCTCTGAATCCATAATGGTCAGAAGGGAGAAAAGGAATAAGCAGGATAAGCCAAGCCATAGAGGCTTCAATAGGTAGACAACATCTACTCCGTTGTGCGTTTAGGGGCTGCATTTTTTCTCTTGTTTACATTCCAGCCCGTTCTTTGGAGTTATTATTAGCCCGCATTCTATATGTGTTTTCTGAGAGACTAAACAAGATACAGTCATGGAACTCTTTTTTTTAAGTATTCACATTTAATTCCATATAAAATCACAAAAATTCTCCCATAATTGATACTCCCAGAATTTCTGTAAAGCTTTATTTTACTGAAGGAACAGAAATTAGGGGGAATCTTTGCCGCCCACTACTTGTTAATGAGATTTTTTGATATGATATTGACCTTTTGTCTCCTTCTGTTAGTTAATAGAATCAGTTACCAAGAGACCGGTGGCCGGTTTAAAATGCTCTGTGTCGTGAGAGAATAAAGTTGAGATGTTATGTGCTGTGAGGCAGGCCCCTTCCACATTGTTTCTCTCCAACTTGTTATGTTTAATGCCAATGCCTTAAGTTGTTGATTGTTGTACCCCTTTTAAGACGTCTGTCACCTTTAATTCTTTGACGTGCTCTTGTCTTACCTCTTTCTGCTATAACCGTTGTTCTGTAATTGTGTGGCCCATCTGTTGAAATCAGTTTCCCTTTGTCAGATGACAAATGCCATTCATTCTTCTCTTCGTACCCCATACCACCCATCGGTATATTGCTCCGCTCGATCTATTCCAGTTATTGAAAGTCCATTCCATTCATTATCATCTGCATCATGTGTAGGCCTACTCACCCACTTTTCAAATGCGTATGATGTCGCTTCTCTTTTATTTCTACCTTAATGGCCACATACGTGTATAACTCGTCTAAACCGGTACATGTTTCATCCGACTTCCGACTTCATCTTGGTACTTAGTATTTCTTTTGCCATCGCTATCGTTTCTATTGGAGAGACACTTGCGGTCTTCATTCAGCATGCTTTTCAGCTACAGATACATATGTTCTGTTTTCCTTCTTTTGTGAACATGTTCTCTGTTTGTGTTTTTAACATCCATCCATCTCAAATATCCATCCATCCATCAAATATTGTGTCATTACTTTTCTAATCCGGTTAGACGGACTAACCGGATGGGACTGTGCCTGAAACTTGTATATTTCACTTTATCAAAGTTTTTAATACGCTTTGTAATTTCAATAGTGAAGCAGTATTTTCTAAGGTACACTTTACTCCGATACGTTGGACCAAATGCTGCCTGAGCACTTTAAATGAGGGTAGGTTTACACGTGTACACGTGTTTGGTCATTCGGATAATGAAGGGGTCGGAATGAATTAAATTATGTTCATGCGGGTTCCGATCCACTTCTGTCTGTGCCTTCAAATTGTTTTTTCTTACACCAGAGATGTTTGGTATAATAAAATAAACAAAATACCTATAGACTTTTCAAGCGGTCACATAATTATAGACTTACCTCACTTAGATTTTATAGCATAATTTTAATATTTTATAGTTTATCTCTTGACTACACCGTATTGATTGCAACGGTATAGAATTGATATATTGTCCCCCGAAGATAATCCCTTCTTCTGTGTTTTCACATTCTTAATAATTTCTTTGAGATACACAGCAAGATTAACACGGTCGGCAAAAGGCAGTGACCCTATCTCACTCCACTTTTCAGAAAGAAACCGCTCGTTTTATCCCATATCCTTACCCGTGGTGGTGGGGTGGTGGGGCAGTAGCTCAAGCGAGAGATGTCAGGAGCCAGTCGAAGAGGTACTCCATAGGTGTGACCGGTCCTCATGTTAGAGGCAGCTTGATCGCATTGTTTGTTCTCTGTGTGAGGGGGGCTGAGTCATAGGGAGAAGGCACTGGAATACCACAGCCTTATTTTTCCTGGTATAAACACTATGTACCTGTATGTGTTCTTCTGTTAAATATTGCACGGTTAAAATAGCACTCCGTGTGGATCTCTAGTATCAATGATGACTCATCGTTTGAATATGTTTGCATCATGTGTAATCAAATCGTTCACTTGCCTCATTGAAAACCGATTAAAGAAGTTCTTGTGCGAGTTCACCTCGGTTCGCAATAAACAAGCATAAAAAACACCCGACTCTAATGTGAATGTAAAATGGAGTGTAACAACAGTTTTAATTATCGTTAGTCATTGTCTCGTCCTCGTTTGACTGCCTCATCAATCATCAAATATAAATGTTATGGCAAGTATCTGATGTTATTTTCTACCTGTCAAAATTCAATCGGTGCCAGTTGCCGGAAAGCTTTTCATTCCATGGGCATTATTATTTGAAAATTTTTATTCATGCTGCATCGCACTGGAAGTCTTGTTGAAATTTGTTTTCCAGTTGTTGATAAAAAGTGTGTGTATGTTTTTGTTGATATACAAAATGGATGTGGAAAAGTGAAACCTTGTCTATTGTATTGTATACTTTTTGCAGGAGTTGGAAAAACAAGCATGGTCGTTCGCTACATCGGGAAAATGTTCAGTCATCACATAAGCCCCACGATCGGCGCTTCATTTTTTACTTGTAAAATTAATTTAGACGATACAAGAGTGAAACTGCAGGTAAGTCAATTAATTTTGATACGAGTGGTTTATTGAGTGGCGAAAAGCATTCATCGGCAGTTTGCCGATCTACTTCATAGCTGCACTTTCATTGTACTGCGCACCTGTTTCCAGTTTCAATCTAACAAAACAATCAAGTTTGTTGAAGGTGCATGCATTTTTTTGCATGATACTCCTGTTTTGATGAAAAACAGTACCAACACCACAAAGTACAGTATCATTAAAAATAAGAAAAAATGCATGATGGAAGGTAAAGTAAGGTACTTGTGTCTCTCCACATCTAGTACACGCTTAATTGCTGGTCTATGTCTTTATCAAATAACAGGCTGTGCCTTTCGATAAACCCATAGGTTGTTTATTAGTACATCCATCATCCATCATCCATAAAGTACCTAACAATAAATTACAGTTTTCCCCCCAAGTCGGTAACAAATCTTTGTAAGATTATTCACCGTATGTAGTCAGACTACATGTGTACAATTACTGAATGTTGAGTAATGCATCGGTAAGTATTATATTACATATTACAACACAACAATAGACTTATTGTACGTATAATGTACAATATTTAAGGAGTCGTGTTTAGCTGTACGTGTTAAAAAGCTAAAAAAATTTCTTTATCACATTTAACAGTACAGAAAGTTGTTTTCTAAGTGATTGTGTATCAGGCTTAGTTAAATGTCAAATTTTCCATAAAAAATGGCTGCTTTTTGCAGCATGGTATGTAGAGTGTTTAAATATATAGAGTATGCAGAACTGAAAAATGAAATTGAAATAACAAAATGCAAAGCTTATAGAAACGGATACAATGAAGAAGCAATAAATAGAATTATGAATAAAATTAAGAACATCTATTCGAAAGCCGATTGATTAGAGAACCACCCTAGAAAGAAATGATCTTGAAAAGCAAAAACCATATACGTATCCCGATTACAGTATAGGCCTAATAGAACGATTAGAACCAGGTTAAACAAAAGATTGACCAGATTTTTTATAGTATCTTTCAGATGTGTTGTACGAAAACTTGTTTAACAATGAGATAAATAGACCAACCCAACCACTAAGTAATGAAGGGTGTGGGGTGGGGTGTGTATATTGTGGAATATATATATATATATATTCACTGAAATGTGATTAAATTATGTCAAATTACACTAATCATGTAAAAAAGGAAAACCATGAGTTTGGTAAAATAGACAAATATTTCAGTTGTATACGAGTAATAGAACCGTGTAATAATAAAAACAAAAGTGAAATTGAAAAATATTCCATTAAACAGATGTTCCTATTCTGTTTATACAAACATTTAAATAAACAGAGGCAAGGCATTTTAAACAAACAGGTTAAATTTTAAAGTGATTGAGTAATATCGACCGGTGCTCTGCTATCTGCACACAACATGAAGAAAGTTCAATTTGAATAATTAAACAGTTTTATACAAATGACTGAAGAACTAACATTTTCTGAAAATTTCATTTTTATTTATTGTGATGATGATGATGATGATGATGAATCCGCTGAAAAATGCCGGTAGAAAGTAGGATTAAGTAGGATGAAAAAGGTAGGCTAAATAGCAGCCACGATGGGGCAGCATGGAGCAGCAGCTGTTAGAGGTCCGGATTGAATGTAGGCTGGAGGAGGAGAAGTGGTTAGTGGTGGTGACCACCCTACCACCCTACCACGCTTATACGTCTGTTAGCCAACAAACTAAGAAACTGGTCCAGTAGTATCCGTTTAATACGCTCACGGCTAAAACGATTTTCTCCTTAATATACGCTTTTCATCAAGTCTTTTGATTAATAAGGTAAAACATGTGTATATGTTTCTGCTTAATACGCATTCAATCCCACCTGATTCACGCTCAAAATTTATGACTATTTTAAAAATAAGGGATGGAAATTTTGTTATTAGTTCCGGTATTTATGTACTCATGTCTTAGTGGTGTTATGTGTTTGTGGTTTTTTAATTAAATGTGATGTTATTTATTTTATTTATTTATTTACAATAATTTGTTTGTAAGGACTAACCTTATACAAATAGAGTTGCGAAAAAACAATGTTACAATTAAACAAAACCAAATACAAAATATATAAATTTGGTGAAAATGCTGTATTTAATAGAATAATTGAACAAGTAATTTAGTTACGTGTTATCTTCTCCCATTATCATTAATCTTATTTCCATTGCTTTTACTATAAATAAATACAGATTACTAATTTTATCCTTGTTTAAATTGGACAATAAAACTAATAATTTTCCCCTTTCTGATAAGATATTTTTTAAATACTTGCTAAAAAGACTAATTCTTATATCTCTATACATAGGACACTTAAGTGAAATATGACTAATTGTTTCATTTTCCTTTAGGTTGCAGATAGGGCATACTTTATCACTATTTATAAATGTTCCCCTCCCTTTAACATGTAAATAAATAAATCTATCAGTCGCTAAGCGCAATTGAGTGATGCATCTCATATGTTGCATTGGCAACCTATACAAAAACTGCTCGCCTAACTCAAAGTTTGGGTTTAATTCTTTATACATAGAAAAGGAATTTGTATTTATAGCAGCTTGAATATCCTGCGCAAAAACCGCGCTAGCGTGGCTTTCTATTATACTCATATAATTCGACGTTAGTTCTTCTACCCTTACTTCCCCATCAACCAATATGTTATGTACACCAGCCAAATGAAATTGTTCTTTTAAAAGAAATACCCAATTAAATTTTTGTTTTGTTTCTCCTCTAAGCGCATTATTGCTTGAGTCCACCAACATTTTATAACACAATCTAGGCAGACGATCGTCTGGCATCTCAATAATTTTTTTAAACCACTTAATTGTCCGTATGAAAATATTGTGCGATAAATTTAAACGTTTTAATTCAAGGCGTATTGACCAGCTCGGAATAGTCTTTCCCACGAATAGAACTCGCTTAAGAAAATATAATTGGGCGGTTTCTATAATATTTAAATAGCTGAGGCCCCACACTTCGGAAGCGTACAGTAAAGAGGGTGTTACAATTGAATCGAATAATTTTAACTTCGAGTTCCATGAATCAGATTTTGCTTTCTTTAAGATCTGAATTACTGATTCACTATGGCTTTTAGAGCGCTTAACTACCTCTCTGGAGAATAATCCAAATCTGCCGGATGACGCAAATCTAACCCCCAAGTACCCATATGATTGGACTATTTCTAACGCATTCCCTCTATAATAAAAAGGTTTCACCATTTTTGTTCTGCCCTTATGAAAATTAATAATTTTTGTTTTATTAATATTTACAGTTAGGTATAAATTTTTGCAATATTCGGAGAGACAAATAAGTTTATATCTTAGGTCAGAGGCACTATCCGCCATTATAATAACGTCATCAGCGAAGAGGAGCATTAGCACGTCGTTATTATTGTCAATGCGAACACCATGACAACCCCTATCCCTAAAAAACCGCTCAATATCCCAAATATACATTGAAAAGAGGAGGGGGCTTGCCGAGTCGCCTTGCAAAATTCCTCTAGAAGGTTGAATTAGTTTTGATTGTTCCCCGTCTTTTTCTACAAAAATACCGGAATTCCTATACAGATTACTTAAAACCCTTATAATTTTACTACTGAACCCTAATAACCCTAAACGATTCCAAAGAGTACAGTGGGGGACGGAGTCAAAAGCTGTTTCGAAATCGACAAAAAGAGCATAAAAATTTTTGTTGTTTAGTTCTAGCTGCTTGTAAATGATTGAGTTAAAGACAAATATATTATCAATGCAGCCCCGTGACCTTCGGAACCCGCTTTGGCATTCTGGTAAAAGTTTACACAATTCTGCCCACTCGGACAGTCTTCTTTCTAATACGCGGCTAAATAATTTAAAAAGTGTATTTATTAAAGCTATACTTCTATAGTTAGTCGGAGTTAGGCGATCGCCTTTTTTGTGTAGAAAGAATATCTTTATTTTCGCCCAATCACCCACTGCATCTTCAGATACAAAAATTTTTTTAAAAAAATTCACAATATAATTTACCCAGTCACTTGGTAAATTTTTAAGAAATTCATATGCGATGCCGTCGCATCCAGGAGATTTCTTATTTCTCATTTTCCGTAATGAAACCAATACTACCGTCAGGGATATATCAGTGTCCAGTACTGGATGCAGCGCATCTTGAAAGTAGTAAGACTCCGCGTTTAGCCTTCCCCCTTGTGAGAATTTAATCCTTAAAAAATCAGCCCATTCTCCCAGACCTATTAAGTTAGGAGTGCTACTCACACCGCGAAATTTTTTTACGACATGCCAAAATTCTGTCGTATTCTTTGTGTTCGATAATTTTTCTCTTAAATCGTTATAATAATTATTTTTTTTTACGGTAAGAATTTATTTATATTTAACTTTTTCTTCTAAAAACAAATTCAGGGATACATCCGAAAAATTTTCAGCTTTTGCCTGCCTATATTTTTTGCGTAACGATCTTTTTAAGAATCAACATTCGTGATCATACCAAGGTTTATTTTTTGGCATCATTTTGCCAGTAGTCGAGTGTCTTACCATGCCCGAATCCCCAGCGGCAATTTTAATAGTATTTATTAAAGTATTATACATAAAATTTGCATCATTGAAGTCAGACGAGGGAACCTGTTTTACCTGCATAGAATTTTTAAAATCAATTTTACGCTCTTCAGACAAAACATATTTGGGGCAGATTTTGTTACTCGTCTTTAAGCGATTACCAGGAACAAAATCAGCATTTATTTTCACAGAGATCGGTAAGTGGTCAGAAGCTAATATTAAGTCGCAAACAGATAAATCCTCAAGGATATCTAACGATAAATAGTTCGACCACACTAAATCTACTATACTTTTACCATTTTCGTTAAAAAAGGTAAACTGACCTGGGTTATCGCTAATGCTACGACCATTTACGACATAAAAGATATTATCTTCCATTAGACGGACTAACCTTCTCCCACCTGAGTTAACGATTTCGTCATTTGAAATCCTGTTTGACGATAACCTCGAGTAATTAAAGTTCAAATTGTCTAGCGACTGATTTAAATTTCCCACCCTACAATTAAAATCGCCTCCTATTAATACCGGGTAAGAGAAAAACAGTTCCGCCTCCCTTTCAAACAAAGCTGATAGTTCGGTTAGGCCATCGTCAACGCACTGTGGGCTCAAATAAACACCCCCAACAATAATAATGGCATTCCTATAAGTAATTTCAATAAATATAAAAAATTTATTAATAGAGACTGTTTTAAATTTTATGCCTTTTTTAGCTAGTAGGAGTAGACCTCCAGATGCCCGGCCCCGTGAGCTGTGTTTTTCAGCCTCTTTTTGGATACAGTCATCCTCAGAAAAATTGTTAATATTTAATAACGGATTATGCTCCCATGTTTCACTTAAAAAAATTATTTCATTTGTTTTAATTTCCGATAACTCTGTACCATCAAGAGAAAAAAGGGTGGAGATGCCATGACAATTCCAAAATAAAATGTTGGTCGACTTACCTAAGTTGTTATTTTGAGTTCCTACCATACTAAGTTCAGGCATTAGTTCTAACACACTGCTACCGGCATTCGCCGCACTCCCCGCACTCCACTCCCACTATACACTTCCTACTCTGTCTCTCGATGTAAGGGCGGGCCCTTTAGATTTGCTGCGAGTAACTGTGCCCTCTTTAAGCCACCGACGTACATCACTTGTGCAATTCTCTTTCCTGGAGACTGCTCCCTTTTTAGACGATCCTGTACTATTTTGAGTTTTTACAGGTGAATTTTCTGTATCTGCGCTAAAATTCCCACTACCTTTGCTAAGAAAAAATTCCACGTGCGTTCCGTCTGTAGATTTTTTATGCTCAGGAGTTCGCCGCCCCTGATCTCCATTACCAACTTCCTGCCTTCTCAGGTAGGCTTCGGCGCTTGAAGGAACCAGATTTTGTGACTCAGTAGAGGTATTTTCGTTAGTGACCGGCAACTGGTGCACTATGCTAGACTCTGTATTTTCGCCCTTTAAGTCCGATAAACAATAGTATTTTCCATTAACAACCAGTTTGTCATATTTTATTGTAGCATAATGACCCTGCTTTCTGGCATCGAACATGTAACCTTTTAATTCATCGCGTATTTCCCTAATTTTCTTAGTGAAATCCTCTGACACAGCGATACCAGAATCTTTTAGTTTTTTACTTGCAGTCAAAATTGCCATTTTCGTTTTATAATTACTAAATTTAATAATAATAGGCCTGTTTTTACCACACCTACGCCCAAGTCTATGAGCTCTCTCTATATCATAGTTGGAAATGTTGACACCCAGTTCATTTTTAATAATATTAGACACTATTTCTTCGGATCTATCCCAATCTTCGTCCTTTCCCTCCTGCACATTATAGAAAATAAGATTATTTCGTCGCGAAAATTGCTCAAGTCGGTCCATTTTTACGTGAAGCAATCCATTCTCGCGTTCGGCAGTTACAATTTTTTCGCGTAAAACGCTTACTTCCTGCTGCAAACTCGAGTTAAACGCTATCACTTCTTTAATAGAATTTTTTAATTCCCCGATGTCGTTGCTAATAGTGTCCAGACCACGCATTTTCTCCCATAAATCTTCTAACGTGACGGGTCCTGGGTTAGTTTCAACACCACCGATTATTAAAATCACTAACAAAACAAGGCCATAAAAGAAGCAGTTTTCCAGAGACGGGCCAAAAAATTTAAGAAAACTAGAATAATTAAATATGAATAAACTAGGCCGACAATAGTGAACAGAAGCGGTATGCAGGCCTGTACGCGCACGGTACACATTTATTTCGATCGGCATCGTAGCAATGCAAACGACAGTACACAATACTGATAAGAGAGCGGTAGACAAAACACAACCTTTCACCGTGGCTTCTCAAACGCAACTCCCTAAATGTGATGTTAAAAAAAACGTATGTATCTTTACGTTTTTTTATGTAGTACCTATAACCTATATATTTTATTTATATATACTTATATGTGATTACTATTATTTATATTTTCTCACATAACGAAGAATGTTGAAACATTAACGCTTTTCTGCATTCAATAATAATTTCTTTAAAAAGCACTCCCTTAAGATTGTCTTGACCGCTTCTCAGCTAAGACGCTGATTTGTGTCGGACCCGTGCAAATCGTATCAAGTCGATTATACTGTATTTGGTAAAGGAATAAGCATTTAGGTAAGTGCAGATATTAATGAACGCTCTTGGGTTCGGATCCCATTCAGGCATATTTTCATACGTTACAAAAATCATTTTCATCCTTCCTTCACCGTCTGCATTAGCAGTAATTGCAGAACAGTCAGACGTTAAACAAAAAAAAAAGTTCCTTAGGTGCTGCAAAAAACGATTCCGCCTATAATTTTAACACCACGCGGAAGAGAGAGAAACTGTGGTTTGGACCAGCACCTTGGCAAGTTTGATAAATCTGTGGCCTCCAATAACAGGGGATGTTAATAAGTAATGTGTAACACCCTGAAAGATTTTTTCCATTAACATAGAATTGTTATTGCTTGATAAATTGTGCCGGTCTAAAAAAAGAGGGTTTTTTCATTGTCTTTTTGCACGTGTGCCATTGAGGGGGGCACATCTCGCCCGGCACCTAGCTACGGCCCTATTTTGGACATCCACTCCATACTGAAATTAAAAAAAGTCATAAGCGTATCAGAATAAAATTGCATCCTGTGTTTTGAATGATCTTTTTCAGATGACATTAAAAATGAAATTGTTTAGCTCGTTTGTAAAAAAGGTCAGTTATGTGAGGTAGATGTGTGTATGTGTAGCCTGTTGGTGTTCCTTCCATAATCATTGTCTTTCTATTCAGATGAATAGAAAGAGAAATAGACAAGTAGGCTACTATTATATTATTGTACCGGTTGAGCTTCTCCATATCTATTATGACTGGCTAAACCTAAACATCTACCTGCTCTATTTATTCTTTTTTATACATGTGTTTTAATTACATGTGTCTGATGTTCAGTTAGTTTTGAAATGTTTTCATCTATATACATATATATTATTTTGTCAAAAATTCTGTGTTGTTTATTTAAACCTTCGTATTATAATTATTGATATTCAGTTGATTTAAAATGCAATGAAAATCTATCGGTAGCTGATAATAAGAACAAAACTTGAAATAATCTTAGGGGTGAAAAAGCTTTGTTAGCAAGTTACTGCTGGTGAAAGATTTAGCTGAGAATTCAGTTACTAGTTTTGTACTGGTTCTATAATATAAAGAGAACTATTATAGAACTAGTTGTTTGGGTTTAGGATATTAAGCTTCCCGAGTAAGGATTTTTAAACCGACAGCACATGAAAAGATCAAAGAACGGTAGTATAAAGATGAAGCATCTCACTTTAGTGATCTAGGGAGATAGAACCAGCGATGGAACAAATCGATGTGTTAAAAGAACAAGCAGAAAAACAGGAGCGGTCCCATTTTGTTTCCAGTTGTGAAAGAAATCTGCAGAGATTTCCTTTGCAAAAAACTAAATACGTAATGAACATCAAAACAGTCCCACATCACTTGAAGACACAATACAGAAAAATTGGAAAAATTCATAACTTCAAGTATCTCGGGGAGATAATACAGCCAAAGACAAGGGAAGAGGAAGTGAACACTAGCAGATGAGGAAATGTGGCTGGTACACTCTGAGGAACTCACAACCGTTTAAAGAGAAAAAAACTCTCTCAAGACGAACCAAGATTAGAGGTTATAACATTGTGATAAAACCCGTGTATCTGTACACGAGTGAGTGCCTTAGAATAACTGGAAGGCTGATCTAAGAGGAGCAGAGAAATTTCAGAGAAAGATCCTCTGCAAGGTCGTAGATGGACAATATAGGTTACGAGCTCGAGAAGATCTGTACTAGGAAAAAGAAAGAAAAGTGGAAACGGTGAGAAAAAGAAGACTAAAATTTTACGGACACCTGTACAAAATGGTATACGAAACAAATTTTTAAGACACTAAACAATAGGACCTAAGGTGTCAGAAAAATGGTTATTCAGAAATCAGAAGGGATATTGGGAAAGCTGGAATAAACCGATATGACATATGGATCGAACCAATTACTGGCTTTTAGGGCTTCCATGCGGAGCAAAAACTGAACTCCTTGTGGACAGAAGAACTGAAACTAAAACCGGTAGAAGAGGGAAATTGATATCTTGGGAGTTACAACGTGATCGTTTGGAGAAAAATAACAGAACTGGGGTCTCTTCATAAGAAAATTACGGAAGGGGTAGTTGAAGAAAATTTTTTTAATTTCAGAATCGTCGGATGTAGGACCATATTGATAATCAATATTTTAGAAGTATTTACCAGGCTTTTAGTAATATAAATGTTGCCAAAATTGAGGCTGGGCAGGCAGGACTAACGTTAACATTTTAGTTAACTGGCCTAGAATAGTCGTGGAACGGCAGGGTGCGTATCCATTTGTGCAGATGAGCTGCATCGTAGATGTTTTTGATGAGCTCGATGTCAGATGTTTTGCTGGCGTCGTGTAGCTTCCTTGACATGTTGTGGATTTAGTCTTCTTCGGAAGGGAAGAGAAGGTGTTCGTGTACTATGGAGTTGGGGATTAGGAGGTCAAAGTTAGCGATGAGGCAGAGGATGCGGTTTTGGAAGGAGTTGAATTTTTTTTGGTGAGTTTTGGCTAGGAGGGGCCACCAGACTGGCGAGGAAGGAGCAGATGATGGCTGAGTAGACGAGGAGTTTAAGGGTGTTTCTAAGCCCTTTGGACCGAAGGATAGGTTTCAGTTGGTAGAGAAGGATTCTGCCCTTACGGAGTTTGTCGTGTGCGTGCTCAGTGAAGTTCAATCTGCTGTCCATCATGACCCCCAGATACCTCACACTGGTTGCCCAGGGGAGCTGGCGGTCGGTCGGCTATTTGACCTTCTTGGTGAAGTTGATCGCCTGGCATTTCTGTGGGTTGAGGGAAAGTTTCCAGGCGGAGGACAGAAGAAAGGAGAAAAGCCACTTTATATGGTAAATTGGGTATGCTTGGCCCTATACAAAAAAGAAAGAAAATGTATTGTTAAATAGAATGCGACAGTGAATGCTGTGAATTCATGTTAAAATAAATAAATGATCCTGCTCTATTCCACCGAACCATTACAATGAAAAATGTACAATGAACAACCCAACCTCTTTGGTGAGATATCCCTTTAGAAACTGCAATAATATCACAACTAATACCTGTAGTTGTGATACCTACAATAAACCATTCTAGTGTTGTACGCGATGGACTGACAATGTCTCAACCTGTCAACACTAGTCGGTGTATCATTTCAACCGAAGCCCAAAGCTTCCCTAATGGAGACTCGTGTGCGTTAAGTGGCTTCTGGCAAAATGTCTGGTCTCCGTAAAGTAATATTTTTGTTTTACAAACAATGGTAGGGATACTTAACACGATTGGTCGATCGATCTCATCTTCACTATGTCATATGATGTAAATGCCGTATAATTATAATAACCTTCATTCCTACACTGTCATCGTTTCGTAGAAAGAAGTGGACATGGGTTACATTCTATTGATCCTGTTCCCTTCATTGGCCATTAATGCATGATTTTCCATTGAAAATTAGAAAAACATTTTTACTGGAAATGATGATTACATTAAGAAAGATGTCAAGGAGAGACGTTGTAAACTATAAGATATTAGTGATGCGATTGTGCCGGAAATGAGGAACACTCTCTACCAAAAATATATTCTACTGAAGGAAGTATCAGAAAACAACGAAATGTGTGACAAAAAGTTAACAACAGTCTGTGGTAGACATAGACATTTTTCACAAGACTTTCAGTGGCAAAATACATTAAAACACACAAAAAGTACTAATAACTAGGCACTTTGTTGTCCTGATTTTTTATGTAGATTCTGAAAGCAAAATTCTTCGAGAAATCATTATAAAAGTTTGTGTAAGATTATCTTCCATATATACAGAGTGTTTTTACTTTCTCTTGCCTATATGATTGTATAGGAAGGAAAGTATTGTATTCAATGTCGATTTTTCGAAATCATGTTTACACTGGATCGTCATGTTTTCTGACTCCCTGAACTCAAAAAACATGTTTATAGCGATTGGTCTGTGAACAGAATATCTCAAGAACGGAACATCGTATGAAGTTGAAACTTGAAACTTAAGTTAGATACCATTAGAGGACCCGACAAACATTTTCATCAAAAGCGGTCAACTGGTTTATTCTTGTCATTTTTCACTTTTTTACGATTTTCTCAAAAACGGCTCCTACGATTTTTTTTAAAAATCACCTCATTTACTAAAACTTTTATGCTCTACAAGATAGGGTAGGCGCCATGTTTGCTGAAATTCTTGGGGAGGTTGTTTTCTCGTAAAAAAATTGTATTTTTAAGATTGTAACTTTGATATGCATTTTAGTGCAAAAATGTATATAATAAAAGTTGTAGAGAATTTAAAATCCTACAACTTTTTATTTCAAACATTTTTTTTGTATAATGCTTAGTTTAGCGGTAATTAGAGATTTTCTGTTTTTTTTTCTCATGAAAACATGTAAAAAATAGATTTTTTAATGATTTCAGCAGTATGCATTTTACAACAAAAGTGTATATAATCAAATTTATAGGAAATTCAAAGATCTACAACTTTTATTTATAGCATTTTTCTTTACAGAGTCTAGTTTATTGTGAAAGAGTGATTTTCTGTATTTTTAGGCCAAACTTGCTGATTTTCATTTTGTGTCTTTCACTCATGATTAAAATAAGGTTATGTTTTTTTAGGTTAGTTTTTTGTTTATTTCTTATGTTTTAGTACTAATGTTAGATTATATTGTTCATTATTTGCATCAGCAAGCGAAAGTCGTGTGAGTGTTTCACACCAGATTTTTTAAAGTAAGTTGCATCCCTCATTAACGTTACCAAAGCAGATAGCAAAACGCAGTTTGCGATAATCTTCATTGCTATGATGGGCTACTCTTGTACCAGACAGTTTTTAAGTTTTCGTCCTTAGGGGTTGTAGGGGAAGAATTAAAAATTTTAAATACGATGTATAGGGTTGCGATACCTTACGTTAAAGCCCCTGGTGAGACAAGAAAAATTAAATTCAAATCATCCAAACCAAAATTTTGTGGTCACTACTTTTGCGAGCGGTACACCGCTCAAAATTTATTTTAAAAATTTAATAATGAATGACCTAGCCAATTTTTTTAAAACTGTAAATTTATTAATTTTAAACAATATCATTAACAATTAAATGAATTAATTAATTATATCTTCTTACTTGAAATTAAATGTTGAAACTGCCCTCCTTGAATTTTTTATACAGTAAAACAGTGTTTTGAATCGTTTCCTTATATTATGAAATGTTTTGGCTGAATATGTTGTATAAGGTCTTGATGAGAAGAGAAGTTGATTTAGGATGATAGACAACTGATTTTAAGTGGCCTCAAAGAAATAAACAATAGGCCTACTTGCCTGCCTGCCAACCTATCCAATGTTTGGAAACTCCTTCCTTATTCAACAGTTTCCGTACATTGCAGGCATAGTCGTTCTCTATTGAAAACCGGAGTCCATCTGGTGATGATGATGATGATGATGATGATGGCTGCTCTATGTAGTATGCAGTTTCAGTCAAGTTATTGGTAGTCATTGATCATTTCAACGTAGCCTACTCGTCGCCATTTAACCCAGTTTTCCATTAATGAAAGAAGGTCCAATTAGTGGATCACCTACTATTACTACTATTCCTGGCCATACATTTAACCATTTAACCATTTAACCTCTGTCCATGTTGAGTATGACGTATCACTTTCACAATACGAGCGGCCGTTTTCTTGAGAACAATATCTACTGTTATGCATGTTGTGAAATTGAAAATGATCCATTATCTGTGAAAAGGATGTTAAAGTAAGAAATATTTCTTGTTGAAAGGCTCTCGGTTATGATGTCACAAAATGCAATCCTCTCGAAATTGTATTTTATATTGTTTTATTGTATTCTTATACAGTCTTGTTATTGTACGAGTTGAATTTTGTACGGATGAAATTTATGTTTTTTCGGTACTTTTAGAACAGACCACCTTGATACATTATGATACCGACCAATTGCCCGTGCCGATTGTTGACTGTTTTGAGAAATTTCTGTCAAAATTCCTTCCTCAACAATTTCATCTATGCTTGGACGACCGGGCTTTTTATCATTTGTGACAGAACCGGTCCATAGATATTTGTCGATTAGCTTTCATTATCTACTTAGATGATACTTACAATTTAGTATCTACTATACTACTTAGATGTAGCACACTGCATGTTATTAACTTTTACTCTGTATCATTTTTCTTGTCTCACTGGGGGCTTTAACATAAGATATCACCAGCCTATAATGCCTATATATGCTATTTAAGATTAAAATTTTTAACTTACCCCACCCTCTACAATGCCTAAGGAGCAAAACTGGAAAACTGTCCGGTACATTAGTGGCCCCTCATAGTAATGGATATTGTCGCGTTTCGCTATCTGCTTTAGTAACAAAGTTAAACGGCATTGCAACTTAACTTTACAACCACCCTGTATAGATTTCATTAATGTAATACTTTTCATATTTACTCTTTTTTTATGTATGTGTATAGCGGAAGGTTAATCGATCAAAAAAGAAGGGATTTTAATCCCTTCTTTTTTTTTTTTTGAAGGGAAGGGATTTTTAATCGATCTGGAAACTTCAAAATCATGGAATATAGATGTTAGCTATCCTAGAGCATGTACGATTTTCTGTTTCTTCAGGTTTCTTTTAGCAGTTTTGACCTTGGGTTTCTGACCTGTTTTCTTTGGAATTTTTAGAATATTCTTAGTATTCTTTGTTCTTCAGCTCTTCTCCGTTTCACAAGTTTTTGTCTTTTGCTTCCTTACTAGATTTCTCGGCCGACAAATAATTTTTATAAGGACTTGCTGACAACACAGCTGCATAACCTTCCTTCTGCCAATCGCTCCTGCGAGAAGCGCTGCAATTAATCTTTTATCATACATAATCATATTTAAAGCTTGTTGAGAGGTAACTTTAAAAAGGATTAATAAAAATAAATAAAGCAGATGGGCATATTAGCCACGTACTGGCCATTGTGCCCGCCCTGACGCCATTAAGAAAAGCTAGTTGTCAGGTGTCAACAACAACGATAAACAATTTCTCAATATAGAGTTTTGAAGCTGAGTTACCACTCTTTTTTAACCAATTATGTTTCAAAAACATTACTTGTTACGTAAATTTGTAATAACTATGTGAAGTTCTCTTTATGACGCAGTTCTTTTTTCTTCTAGTCTTTCAACTCAACTAAAGGGACTGTGAGGGTAACCTTCGCTCGTTTTCCCCAGGATAGCGGCTCTTACAGCCTTAAAAAGCCGCTTGGCCGTTATACCCGTCCGTCCTTCCCCTACTGCTGTTTTTCTTCAACTTACGAGCACTTTTGTGGTGCGCACTGCATCATCATCATCATCATCATCATCATCATCATCGTCTATAATGAAATCTTCCAGAAAACGTATTTTGAAGACTGCAACTTCTTTTGTCAGAGTTGCTGTTTTCAAAATATGTTTTCTAGAAGATTTATGTTATACATGATGAAGCAGTGTGCACTGCAAAAGTGCTCCTAAGTTGAAGAAAAACAGCAGTATACTCGTACATAAAAAAAGGGTAAATATGAAAAGTTTACATTAGTATGGATGGTGGTGCTATGTGCTGTGACGCTAACCAATTACTTACATATTATACTTACAGGTAATAGTTGATTTATTTTTAGATGGATCGTGAAAATGTGACTGCTCAACTGCAACTATCTATGTTCATGGTCAGAAACAAAATAATGAAATATCGATTATTCACTCTTTTTTATAAATGAATATTTGTATAGCGATGTAAAATGTTTAGGGGAGATTTTTTCAAACGACAGACTTGGTCGGGACCAACAATCTGCTTTTCGTTTTCTGCTTTTTCTTGGAAAATGTTGGTGTAGGATTTAGTGATAACTGATGAAGATGATTTTGATAACGGGATAATTATAAAACAGGCTTTCTACAAATAGAAATCGACCTCTAAGCGATTTTCTGGTTTTTCAGTAAGTTATTATTTGTTGTCACATTTCAGGTGTGGGACACTGCCGGTCAAGAGAGGTTTCGTTCTATGGCACCGATGTATTACCGCAATGCAAATGCAGCCCTGCTTGTGTTTGACATCACGCAGTACTTCACCTTCAATTCAGTTAAATCTTGGGTGAAAGGTACCAACTGACAATACTCATTCTATGTTTATTTTATAGATGTCTTGTATAGTTTATTAGTTTATGACATTAAAACACTTGCAACTTTAACAATTGTGTCTTTTTGTCTATGGCCAACAGATGTGAAACAGCATTTTCCATTCCAAGTTGAATATTTGTGTTTAGGGTGGCTGACATTTCCATTCTGTTCATCAGTCATCACTTGTCGTAAACGCTGTTGATGCTGTTAACGCTGCTGTCATCAATTGTGATTGATGATTGTTTAAAATGAATTGAGACTATGTTCAGTGTAGGTGGTTGTTTTAAGCGTCCAGCATGGTAACCACAAGTTTTAAACCTTTCATCTGTCAAACGCATCAATCAATTTAAACCGATATTTAAGTTTCACATATTGTTTTAATGAAAATTTAATTTAAATCTTGTTGAGTATGACTTATTATTTTCAGAGCACACAGAATATGAAAAGCATCTGATGTTGCTCCTATTACTCGAGTGTTGTTGGTACCACGCGTAAAAAATCTGGACGCTTAAGTGGGCTCTGTAAAAATAAAAGTTGTACATTTTTTGTTTCCTTTAATTTTGATTTATACACTTTTCTCTTAAAATACGTACTAAAGTCGCAATATTAAAAAACCCAGTTTTTTACAGATTTTAATAAGCAAAATACAGAAAATCACTAATCGATTCAAAACTAAGTGTAGTAGAAAAAAAACCTTGAAATAAAAGTTGTAGGTTTTTAAATTCCCTACAACCATTTTTATATAGTCTTTTACCCTAAAATGAATATTAAGGCTGAAATATTAAAAAAAAAACAATTTTTTACTGTGAGAGCACAACTTCCAAGAATTTCAGAGATAGTGCTTACCCTATCTTATAGAACTTAAAAAATGTTGTTAAATAGGCAATTTCAAAAAAGCATAGGAGCCATTTGAGAAAATCGCAAAAAAGTGGAAATCCACAGGAAAAAACTGCTACTTCTGGAAGTAGCAGTTTGTTTGTTAGGAAGTAGTAGCTTGTTTGTTTTTGTATAAATCGGTCAACTGGTTGACCGATTCTGATGAAAATGTTTGTGTCGGGTTTGGTAGTGGTGCGCCTACCTAACTTCAGTTCCAAGTTTCAACTTTGTATGATATTTTGTTCACACGCTCCGACATTCAGACTGACCAATCACTATAAACGTGTATTTCTGGTTAAAACTCAATTCGGAAAAACTGACATGAAAACAATACTTTCCTTCCCTATTTATTGGTATAGGGCAAGAGAAAACAAACAATTTCATCTGTGTTCTGTCTGATGTCTGAGGACAGCATCTGTATGTGTATGTGTGTGTGTGTACACTGTATAAACCTCACCTGACCATTTCTAATGTTGACGAGTAACGACAGTCGACTCCACTCATCCAGTGGTTTTTACAAATGCTTATCACTATTATTTCACTTAAATTAAGAAAACAACCTAAAGTTATACATGAATTACTCATTTGATTTTCTTTCTAGAGTTATTATTTTGGAACTTGAGTTTTATTTTGTCTTTCTTCACTCCACTTGAGTAAGTTATTCTTGAGTAAGTTTTGAATCTATTTCTATGTTTAGTATCATAGGTATCTCGGTTTGTTTTCGTATTACCTGTTTGAACTGTAAGTCTTTGTTGGTTCATCCTTACCAGATGTGTGTAGAATCTGATCGTTCTCTTTCTTATTTTATCCGATATGTTTATGAATCTCTTTGTTCGGGTGATGTTTCTGTCTTTGTCTGCGGTTTCAGTTATCGGACCTGTTATTCTCCTGACTCTTCTTGGACACGTTTTAAGTTTTAGTCAAATGCTTTGAACCATGCAACCATGCTTCGGTTGTACAGCACCTCATATTTCTATCCTATGAAAGAGTTTTCTTTATGTACGTAATATTTTTAAATTGTAATTTGCATATCGTATTTAATTTCTTTAATTTGCAAAAGCAAGACTGTCATTTCTAATATTTTCTTATTTCCTATTTGTTTTCTATATTTTATTTATTTATTATTTTAATTGAACAGTAGCCTATTTGTGATGGTATACTTTTTGCTTAACTCTGGTATTTAGGCTATGTAGGCCTATACATACTTAATCGGGTAGTAGGCCTACATTTGGATTCTTTCAGTATATCAATTATCCCCTTAATTAGCCTCCTTGTCTATTGAATCTTAAATCAGGTGCCTTTTTCAATTCTGCTCATGTAATTAAGCTTATATGATTTAAAAACCTATTAGGCCTAAATCTACTGGTCTATTCTATCGTATAAGATTGTGAAAAGAATCTTGTATGTGACATTTGATAGTTATCCTTCTATAATTGTTTCTATTCATCCCCGTCTCTTTTCCCCTTTCTTACGTAGGAGATGTATCGATGCTGTTCTCCATTCTTGTGGTGTTTGTTTAGGTCAACAGCCGAAAGGCTGGTTTGAACCAAAGAGAGGTTTTACTAAGTAAAAACAAGGCGTGAGATGGTTTATTGTTGCCGTCCTCACAAGTTGAAAGATTATGCTTATCATCATGCCAAGCCCTCCGAAAAGCACCCACTTTCCACCCTGCAAATGACACCTTCATTTTATTCACCACAGTATCTGGCTGTATAGTGAAATTCATTACTCTCAGAGGAGACAACTAGTGCAGACTAGTGTCTTTTACACCTCTACTTCTTCTGTTCTTAAATAGTTCGGTCATGTAATTGGCTGACTATAAGAAAAAGAACTATTTTTTGTAGTCCTGGAACCAACAGATCGCGTGCAATTAATTTAACACTCTACCTGCCTGTTATATTCTTCTGGTATCTTTTGTCTTTTCCACATTTCTATCATAACTTCTTGTAAAGCATTCTTTAGGTTTGTTTTTAAACTGTGTTGATTTTGATACAGAGTTCTGATTTCTGCATGAACCAATCAGCCTTTCCCCATTATTATTTTTTCTTAAATTGGCTGAGTATTCCGTGTCATTTTTCTGAACTTTTCTTTTTCCCTGTTTGTGCATTGAAATCTGCTAGTAAAAATAGTGTGTCTGATTTAGATTTTACTTATTCATTCATCTAATTTGTCCCAATATTTTTCTAATTTTTCTTTGTTTTACTTTTATTGTTTTCTGATAGTCTTTAATTTATAGATTCAAACTGTAATTTTTGAATATAAAAAGTCGTTTCTTATGGCAAACCCTGTTCCTAGATGCGCAACTCCGTCTTCCCTTTATAAATTCTGTAATTGCCTGACCCATCGGTTGACGGATAAGAAGACGTTGTAAGAACTCGGTTTAGTCGATTAAATTTTAATTGAATAGGTGTTCCTTCAGTCGGATCACACGGAGGTGCTGCTGTAACCACGTGAATCAAAGCCATGGTAAAGCGTTTTCATATCAGAAAACACTGTGGTCACCCAAAAAACAATACCAAGTTATTTTTATTATTATTCTTTTATTTTTTTGTGTACTTATAATTAAGTACGGATGAAAACATTAGGAGTGAAAGGAAAAATATTAATTTGTTTATCTGTGACATTATTATTTCACACTTGTTACCGAATAATAATATCAATTGAAATATGGATCTGTGAATCAGAAATAAATTATTACATATTCAATGGTTATAGATCGCATGCTTTTTTCAATCGAATGTCTACATGTGCGGGACATATGAAGTCCTGCACCTCTGAAAAGGATGTTGTGATGTATTTCTTGCGACCGCAAGAATTTTTAAATAATCGCATATAGTTGTTGAAGGACCAACCTTAACTGTTGTGCAATGTGCGGGTGCAGTAATGTAATGGTAGACATGACTAGTGTATAGTGCCAACCGGTGGGTGTCTGAGCCACAGGCCCTCCGGACAAGTGGAATACCTGTTTAGTGAATACTTTCCCGGTGAATAACTAAATTTGTGCTTAAATTTAGGTATTCTATGTATCTGTTTATTATTTGTATGGACCTTGTACCTTAATACCTCAGTGACATGATGCAGATAAGAAATGAGGAGGTTAGGTGGTGTGGTACTGGTGAGTTAACAAGTATTAATCGGTCAACACAGTAAAATGAACTGCTGAGTTACGTAAAGTGCCTTTCAATAATAGCCCGATCTGAGTTGTGAAATCGGTCATAAATGAACATTTATGAGGTGTCGATCGGATTGAATCAGTTGAAATGGTGCGATGAGGGAGGGAGGGAAGGCTTCGCATTGTGCAAGTGGCAAGTGGTGAATGTTTGCTGTAACGTGGTTTTCACCAGGATACTATAAACCAATTGGTAGTGGATGCTGTGGGCTGTGGGAGGCGGTGCCTGAATGACATATGTCATATGACTTGTACCTTATCAGAGGGAGATAATTATAGTTGTGATGTACATGGGATAAATTAGCAAAGTACTTTGCCAGACTGATTGCAGAATTATGTGAAATGGCCCACTAAAAATCATAACCTCTAAAGGTAAAGGGAGCAAAGTAGTTTCGACTGTAACTGGAGCATCAAGTGTTGACTTGTACCGAAAATTGTTTTCATAAGAGCAGAGCCCTGCAACCATTACTTTCACCACATAACAGGGTGACTGCTTCAAACTGTTACCCTCTCAAGTAGGTGAACAGCCTTTTGCCATTTCCCAAGTTATAGTTGTCGGTATTATGATAAATTGCACATTGTAAATGCACCGATTTCATTTTGTGGTGATTGTCGGAAGCTTGCCGACTGTTACTTTGTCATCCATCATCTAACTTTGTTAATTCGGTATGATGTTGGAATAGTGAAATGATTGGTGGGTCGTCATTGGGCTTGAGACTACCGCCGACTGATGATCGCATCATACAGAACCGTTTGTAAGATATGGCTTTGGCTTATAAGTGGTGGTGACATTTCATTTGATTTTTGTTGCAGAGTTACAGAGGAATGTAGAGGAGCCGTTAGTTTTGTGTGTGGTGGGCAACAAGACTGATCTGGAAAGTCAGAGAAAAGTCTCCAAAGAGGAAGCTTTAGATTATGCCAATTCGATCGGTGGAACGTACTTTGAGTCATCTGCTCTTCATGATACCGGTACATGATTATCAACGTTTTAAGTCTTGCTTCATTTACTGTCAGTGGCTGGGTGATGGATTGATTGATTTTCAGCATTATACATTTACAACATTTTATGTTTTCCTTTAAGAATAAGCCCCGGTTTTATTTGAAAGTGTTCACTTCAACTTCTTCTCTCATGAACGTATTTAATATTTTAATACTTGTTGAGTTTATGAAATAAATGGTGGACTATTGCCGGTTCTTGTGTTTCTATGATCAACAGCAGCCACATAGGCTTCCTCTATGTGACACCCAGTCGTAAGTCGTAGCATACTCTGTTTTCCACCGGCTAATGAAATGCACTCGTGTTGAATCAAGGAATATAAAAGCGTATTTATTTATTGTTGGATGGGTGGAGTAATGAAGCCATTGCATTGCGGCTGTGCTTGCTGTCTGCCCCCTATATCATCACTTGACTGTCTGATTTTCTATTTTTCATACAGGTGTGGAAGAGGTTTTCTTGAGTGCAGCTGTGGGATTAGTCACTTTGAGCAAAGATTCATTAGTGACAAGTCTTCGAGTGCATGATAGCATTGATGAAGAAAGCGTTCTGAAATCACCTACAATGGATACAATATCACTGCCTTTTCATTCTGGGTCTGCTAAAAATCGTAAGGAATCCACAGGACGAGTAAAATCTCGATTGTATTCTTCATCTTTGCAATCCAGCGGCTCATCAAATGCTTGTTGTTACCATTAATCTTCTGTTTACTGCTTGAACATTGAACAATAGGTCTACTGAAAATGGAATCTTAGCGATAATGGTGGATCTTTTGTGCTGAACTTTTTGGTACTCCATAAATGTTTTGTATTTGCTGTTATCGATCGAAATATACGGCCAGTAAGCCTTCAGAGGTCAAGTTTACGGTTGAGTTCTGTCCTGGTTTCACATGTACATTTTCAGAAAAATAAAATCAAATGATCGAATGAAACTGTCCGAGTAAGTAAGATAGGTGTACAACATAGTGGTAAACAAGAGAAATTTTTGCAATACTGAAAAACAAATAATTGTTCGGATTTTGAGCACAGATTGTTTATTCAGTCATGTAGCTATATAAGCATATTATTTTAAGTGAAAAGAAAACACACATTTTTATCTTGAAATACATTATCTCATTGTTTGGTGCCAGGCATTCACCAATCAAACACTTCAAAATTTTCATCAGTATTTCTACATCGTCAAATTTTTTTGCAAATCTTTTCAGTTATTTTTATCTTTGAAACTCAAAGACATTTCAATATCGTGTAGTTAAATATAATTGTGTGTGTGTGTGTGTAAAGGTCAGTTTGTGTAGGTATATTATATATGTATTGAAATATATTTCTAACCACCAGAATTCTACATAGGATGTTTGATAAAATAAAAATTATATATATATATATATATATATATATATATATATATATATATATATATATATATATTATTTTATGAAACATCCTAGGTAGGATTATCAACAGCCGTATTATTTAAAATTGAAATATATATTTCTAACCACCAGAATACAGTAACAGTAAACACTTACCAATGTTTAGAGTGCTTTCGTGCAACTTGTACACATCTTCAGTAAAATAAAATTGTTAAAAATATTTTCACATCATAATTTAAAACTTCCTACTCCTACCATAATAGATAAGGAATCCTTATCTACTATAAGGATTAATTTAAAAGGAAAATAAAATTGTTAAAAATATTTTCACATCATAATTTAAAACTTCCTACTCCTACCATAATAGATAAGGAATCCTTATCTACTATAAGGATTAATTTAAAAGGAAAATAAAATTGTTAAAAATATTTTCACATCATAATTTAAAACTTCCTACTCCTACCATAATAGATAAGGAATCCTTATCTACTATAAGGATTAATTTAAAAGGAAAATAAAATTGTTAAAAATATTTTCACATCATAATTTAAAACTTCCTACTCCTACCATAATAGATAAGGAATCCTTATCTACTATAAGGATTAATTTAAAAGGAAAATAAAATTGTTAAAAATATTTTCACATCATAATTTAAAACTTCCTACTCCTACCATAATAGATAAGGAATCCTTATCTACTATAAGGATTAATTTAAAAGGAAAATAAAATTGTTAAAAATATTTTCACATCATAATTTAAAACTTCCTACTCCTACCATAATAGATAAGGAATCCTTATCTACTGTAAGGATTAATTTAAAAGGAAAATAAAATTGTTAAAAATATTTTCACATCATAATTTAAAACTTCCTACTCCTACCATAATAGATAAGGAATCCTTATCTACTATAAGGATTCCTTATCTATTATGGTAGGAGTAGGAAGTTTTAAATTATGATGTGAAAATATTTTTAACAATTTTATTTTACTGAAGATGTGTACAAGATACACGAAAGCACTCTAAACATTGGTAAGTGTTTACTGTTGCCGTATTCTGGTGGTTAGAAATATACATATCAATTTTTATTTTATTTTTAAAAAAATATATTAGTTTCTTTAAACCACCAGTAATACGGTAAAAAGTAAACACTTAATTAATAATTTTAGTGCTTTTGTGCGTAAAATGCACATCTTCAGTAATTTTCATCATTAAAATTTAAAACATCCTACTTCCACCGTGGTTGGATAGGGTGTTAGTCGATTATTAATCTATTCTTAAATCTATATTTAAAACAGTCTTGCCAACTTAATTTGGTTGTTATCATATTCAATTTGTGAGTTTATTAGTTTCTGTTTATTTCCATATATTTTATAAATATAATACTTCTCCAAAATCTCAACTTGATTCTGTTTACTATGGGTAAGATATGTAGATGACATTCTAATAATTTATCGTGAAACAATAAATAATGAACATGATATCGTAAATAAAAAATTAAATAATTACCATCGCGAACTGAAATTTACATGTGAATCAGAACATGATAAAACCATACATCCTTGATATAATAGAAACTGATGTAGGCTACATAGGAAACCACAACTAACAAATAATACAATACACAGATTTTCAAATCACCGATGGATACACAAAATAAACACATGATACATAGAGCATATATATATACAGATAAGAACAAAGAAAAATTTGATAAAGAAATAAATTATGTTAAAGAAGTTGCAAGAAATAATGGATACAATAATATTTGCATAGATTTATAAATTAATACTTCTACAAAACTGAACAAAAAAAGGCATATTTACTACCAAAAAATAAACAAAAATGATAAAAAATGTACTACATACAATTACATAAATAATAAAATAAATAAAATTACCAACATGTATGACAAAAATAAATATAAAATAGCATATAGACCCCAACCCCAGTTTCCTATTAAATTTATTTTACAAAGTAATAATAATAGAAATGAAAAAGAAATAAAATAACAGGTTTAATTCGTGTGGAATCTACAAAATTAAATGTAATGAAAGTAATGAAATATATATAGTAAAGCGCACCATGATGTCATTCAAAAAACAGTTCACAGAACACTTTTTAAACTACAAAAAGGGAATAATAAATTTCAAATGTAACTCAGCATATCCACAGAAATCAACACACAATACCAGATGTAACGAATAATTTATAAATATTAGAAATTAATGAAAAACAGAATAAAGTTGAGATTTGGGAAAAGTATTATATTTACAAATGTGGAAACAAACAGAAATTGATGAACTCACAAATTGAATATGACAACAATATAATTAAGTTGGCAAGACTGTTTTAAATCTAGATTTAAGAATAGATTAATAATAGACTAAATCCTTATCTACTGTGGTGGAAGTAGGATGTTTTAAATTTTAAATGACATGAAAAATTACTGAAGATGTACATTTTATGGAGGAAAGCGCTAAAATTGGTATAAAACATTATATATTTCGATTATAAATACAATACGGCTGTTAAAAATAGGATCTTTGATAAGATATTTTATCAACTAATAAGATATATATATTTCTAACCACCAGAATACGGTAACATAAAACACTGGTTAGTGATTTCTGTCACCGTATTCTGGTGGTTAGAAATATATATTTCAATTTTAAATAATACGGCTGTTTAAAATCATACATAGGATGTTTGATAAAATATATATATATGTATATATTGAAATACATATTTCTAACCACCAGAATATGGTAACATAAAACACTTACAAGTGTTTATAGCGTTTTCTTGTACACATCTTCAGTAAATTAAAATTTGTCATGTCAAAATTTTAATTTACTGAAGATGTGTACAAGATACACGAAAGCGCTCTAAACATTGGTAAGTGTTTTATGTTACGTATTCTGGTGGTTAGAAATATATATTTCAATTTTAAATAATACGGCTGTTTAAAATCATACATAGGATGTTTGATAAAATAATATATATATATATTATATAGTATATATATATATACTATATAAGCAGTAGTCAATTTTCTGATTAAAACGCTGTTTTCATAAAGTCCCTTGATTAATAAGGTAAAACACGTGTATATGTTTCCGCATAATATGCGCTTAAAATTTATGACTGTTTTAAAAATAAGTAATGGAAATTTCATTATTAGTTACAGTATTTTGTACATATGTATGTATTAGTGGTGTTATTTGTTTGTTTTTTTTTTTATTAAATGTGACGTTAAAAAAAAATGTATCTACGTTTTTTTATGTAGTACATAAATAAACTATATATTTATTTATATATAACCTATATGTTTCGCCCATAACAGGCAGGTGGAGTGTTAAATTATTTGCACTCGATCTGCTATTTGATCCAGGGTTAAAAAAAATTAGTTCTATTTTTTATCATACGGTCAGCCAATTATATGACTGAACTATTTATGAACAGAAGAGGTAGAGGTGTAAAAGACACTAAGAGTTATCTCCTTTGAAAGTAATGAATTTCATTATGCAGCCAGACCCTGCGGTGAATAAAGTGAAGGTGTCATTTGCAGAGTGCAAAGTAGATGCTTTTTGGAGGGCCTGGCATGCTGATAAGCATAGGCTACTTTGTACTCAGTTAGGAAGGCAATGGTAAACCACTTTACACCTCGTTTTACTTAAAAAACCTTTAGAGGCTCTAACGAGTCTTTCTCGGCTGTTGACCTGAACAACAACCTTATGTAATTACTGTTATTAATATTTTCTCACATAATGCAGAATGTTGAAACATTAACGCTTTTCTGCATTCAATAATAATTACTTTAAAAAGCACTCCCTTAAGATTGTCTTGACCGCTTCTCAGCTAAGACGCTGATTTGTGTTGGACCCATGCAAATCGTATCAAGTCGATTATACCGTATATAAATATATAGGCGTATGCTTTTTACAGGAGAATGAATATGTTGTCGTTTTGCTGTTGCTGCTGTGATAAACCAGTCAGCCAGCCAGCGCGTTACAGGGTGATATGATAGATGACCGTGTTTGGCATACTTACCGTAAATTGAATGATCTGTTGACCAAAGCACCTACACAAACAAAAGGCACTGTTCACATTTAGACTTTGGATGCTACCTATCCTACCTATACCAGTAAAATAATATATTTCAACATAAAGTACGTAAAGTATACAACTTAAATATTAGCACAAGTGTGAACAGGTCCCGGACCCAGGGGTTGTTGTGTTGGCCTATCTATCTCTTGCATATAAAGCTGAATGTAACGGGCTCAGTCAAGAAATTCTAACCCATAAGGAGGCCTCGGAGTGAAAAAATACCAATGATCATTTACTCCTCAGCAGTAGAAGATATTGAGCTTGGACCTTTTTTAATCGATTTCTCGATCCAGAAAACTAAAGACTTTTCCTAACATAATATGGATAACGTTAACTTTGTTGCGGACTTTTCTTAAAAGAAAAATTTTGGACGAAAGGAAAGCGGATTATTTATTACGCATTATTTATTTGTACTGGTAAGCCAATTTTTCCCTCTCTCACGTAGTGCGCTGGTCATGTGACGCTAACACACCGTTAGTGTTTGTTATTCGATGTTGTGATTTTAAAAATCTTTATGTTAGCGGACTAGGCTATTCAAAATAAGTTCTTTTAACAACTTTATCTTGCGAAAAGATAAAAATACATACAAAATAATCAAAATTATTCTTCATTTTAGTACCATATTAAATAATAGTTACTTAAACATCTTTAACCTTTGCGTTTCTTTTTTTTAAATCATTCGTTAACAAATTATTGTTAATTTTGATAAGCCTATTATTGCCAGTGTTTCCTTTTTGATTTATATTATTTCGCACTTGCAGTGAAATGCACGGGCTTATCTAAAATAAATTAAAATTATAAAAACCACCTTAACGATTACAGAATTAGTAACAAACTTGCTTATTTAGTAAGAATTTTAAATGGTGGATGTATGCTGTAATGGTGTAAAAATTAATATAGACTATTTTTATATTCTCTTTGTTTGACCTTTGATAGTTGCAGGTATTTGTTTTTCACGGTACCTCATCAGCATCTTCTTCGAGCCACTCTTGAATATTTTCCACATTAGTGTCGTGCTCTCCTGGATTTTCTTAAACATTTCTGTTTCATTCTAGTCCTCTTTTTCATAGAGTTGGTACTGCTAAGCTGTATGTGTTGACAATATACAAGAGAATAGTGGTGGTGGTGTTGTTGTGGTGGTACAGCCGCCGCCACCTGCAACCATCGGTAACTCCTTGTTCTACTGACTGTATCGGTGATGAACTTTCTGTTTCGCCCTTGCAGTTGGTAATGTCCCCTGCACGATGCGCTCGAGCATTGTTCAATAACAACACTGCTTTAACTTGTTCCATCTGAAATGATGTGACTGACCACAAATTGATTGGTTTGCTGTGCCATGTCGATTTCTAAATCCAAACAAACACCTCGAACTCACCATAAATCTTGCTTTTTCAAAATATTCAGCAGCAGTGTGCAATTCTATCTCACGATCCGGGACACTAGCTCCTTGGTGTTTATTATTCGTGCCTAAACAGCTTCGTTTTGGCAGGAGTCGTCTATTTTTGCTTCATTACAAATTCAGTGACTCTATCAAAGTCAGTTGAGTGAAACGTAAGTGATTGCTCACCAGCTGTTTTTAATGTAGGTAAAAACAATGGACCAAATCATGTTTAATAGTTTTGAATAAAAGAAAGGGCGTGGAAATGCTGTACACTGTAACTATGAATGTTCACAATCATCACAATTAATGTACTCCACTTTAGTCAGTGGCTGTATGAATGGATGCGTCTGCAGGTGTTGTATCCATTGCTATGTACTGTTGTAGCCTACATTATGTTCACAATTCCAAGGAAACATATTAAGACACTGCTTTTTGTTGGTGCTCACCTACCAATTCATAATCCCAGTTCATGGAAATACCCATAAATTACTCTACCGAGAACCCCTGTTACAATGGTAGACATTTTCAATTACCGATGTTTCATGTTTCACTGTATACATACATTTTATGTACGTTTAACCAGTGTTACAATTTATTAAAAATATTGTTTTCAAAACCACCGATAATACGGTAAACACTCACCAATGTTTTCATAGAGCGCTTTTGAGGATTTTACACATCTTCAATATTTTGTGTATCTTTTTGTATTTTTGAATAGTAAGATTGATAAATCAAATTTATAAAATTAAGTCTAATGAATGTCCCAAATTATTTTATATATATATATATATATATATATATTGAAATATATTTCTAACCACCAGAATACGGTAACAGAAAACACTTAACAATGTTTATAGCGCTTCATGTATCTTGTACACATCTTCAGTAAATTAAAACTTTTTTTGTTAACGAATTCTGGTGGTTTGGAAATATATATTTCAACGTAAATAAAGTTCTTTAAAACCACCAGTAATATGGTAAAACAGTAAATATGTACCAGTTATAGCTCTTTCAAGCATAAAATTTGTTAACATTTAAAGTTTAAAACTTCCTACTTCCACCATGGCAAAAAATGATTTTTTTTCAGAATTTCAGGATCTTTTTGCCGATTCTTTATCTGCCATGGTGGAAATAGGAAGTTTTAAATTTTAACAAATTAAAGAATAAGAACAATTACCAAAGATGTCTATTTTATCCACAAAAGTGCTGTAATTTTGATAAGTGTTTACCATATTGCTAGTGTTTTTAAACAACATTTATTCCAATTATCAATGTAATATGGCTGTTGAAAAATGGCTGCGTATGACATTTGATAAAATAAAATATACGAGGTGTGATCAAAAAATACGGTGAATGATTTTACTACCAACAAACTGCACAGACTACGTCCAAGCCTGGTTCTTTGAAATAATCAATGATTATTTTTGAAGTATCAAGTTGCAACTTGTCAGTTGGCTTCCAGAGCTGGAAGAGTGAGATCATGTTTATCGTGTCTGTCATGCATCATGGATTTCGAACACCGCGTTAACATTAATTTTTTTTAAGTTCCAAAAAGTGCCACAGCAGCAGAGCTCATGAAATGTTAAAATTAGTCTATGATGATAATAATGTGATAACTCTGAAGACTGTTAACAAGTGGTATGATGAGTGATTTAAAAGCAGAAATGAGTCTATTGAAAACGACAAATGACCGGCATATCTTTCGACCTCAAAAACAGACGAAAACATGCAAAAAGTGGTAAAACTGGTTCACTCAAACATTCGATTGATTATTCAAGAGCTTACTGAAGTCTGAAAAAAGCATTTTAATTGATAATAATTTGCAAATGAGACGAGCGAGAGCAAAATTCGTTCCCCGACTTTTAACGCCCTTGCCACACCTCACTTTTTGATCCAGAGTTTTCAGCTAAAAATGATTCCTGTCTATCTACATCTGCCTTATTCTCCAGATTTAGCACCATGCGACTTCAGGCCCTTCCCAAAAATAAAAACTGCTGAAAGGAAAACATTTTGACATCATTCCCAACATTGAGAGGGCCTCGACAGAGCAGCTAAAGGCCCTTTCGAAAGAGGCATACCAGAAATGCTTCCAATCATGGAATCAACATTCAGATAAGTGCATTGCTAGCTAAGGAGAGTATTTTAAAGATTCATTAAAATTTGATGTAAGCTTATTATTTTTTTCGTATTAAAATTATTCGCCATATGTTCTGATCACACCTCGTATGTAGGTAAAACCAGCAGACCATTTAAAAACTGGTGTTCAGCACACTTGTTAAAGTATAAAAGAAGCTATGGAAAATTTTTCAATGTGATTGAACACATGTGTAATGATAAACATATGATGACAAATAGAAAAAATAATAAAACTAAATCAAATTGCATAATGAAATCGATATTTCAGAAAAATATTAAGGTCTGTAATCTTAACAAATATAAATATGTATCATTTATTTCATATACAACCAATTTGAGACCACATGAGGTGACATTCCCACATTCCCAACGTACGCTCACTGTAGGCTTTTCTCCTTTCTTCTGTCCACCTGGTGGTATATTTTTGCTCTTCATGGAAGCACTTAAAGTCTGTTATTAGTTGTCTGAATTTGGTTCGATTCATTAAGTTTTCTCGATTTATTCGTTTTCTCAATATCCTTTCTGACTTATTTAAACCTTAGGTCTATCGTTTAGTTTCTTATTTTTTTTTGTCAACCGTTTTTGTTGTATTATCTCCCCAAGGTACTAGAAGCTATCAAATTATCCAATTCTCCCATATTGTGTCCTAAGTAACACGGGACTGTTTTGACGTTTGTTGTGTATTTTTTTTTTTTAAGGAAATCTGTAGTCCTGCTTTTTCTGCTTGTTCTTTTATGCAATTGCTGTTTCCGTGTCCCTAGAAACAATGGCTAGGTCGTCTGTAAAAGCAAGACAGTTCTTCAAGCCGTTCTTTGATCCTGCAATGTGTACATGGTTTAACAATCCTTTATCGGCAAGTTCCATTTCCCATTCCTGAATAACCTTCTTCAGCACACAGTTAAAAAGACCAGGTGACAGTCCATCACCCTATCTAATGCTAATTTTAATTTCAAACTCTCTGAAAATTTTTCCCAAAAAATTTACTTTTGATTGTGCCTGTGTTAACGTTTCCTTAATGATAGCCATTGTTTTGATGTCCACTCCAAATTCTAAAATATTCAGTAGCATTTCTTGGCCGATTGAATCATTGCTTTCTTAAAATCAACAAACATAACCACTATATCTCTTGGAATGTAACTTTCCAGAACTCGTTTTAGGTTCCATGTGTTCTGTGCAGGATCTTCCTTTAGTGAACCTGGGGCTTGATATTCACCTAGTTTCGAATCTACTTGTTCTTCTAGTGTTATCAAAAGTGCTTTAGAGGGTGCTTTGTATGTCACGGGTGAAAGGGAAATTCGACAGTAATTGTGTACGTCCATTCTGTCTCCTTTTCTGTGCACTGAATGTATCAGTGCCGTTTTCCATTCACAGGGAATCTTCTCATTTTCCCAGATCATTTGCATTTCTTTTATAAGAGCTTGTAAGGTTACTGCACCACCATTTTTCAACATTTCTGCCGTGATGAGTCTTTTACGGCAGCTTTGTTGTTTTTCAGTTCTGTGGCTATCCTCCGAAGTTCTCTTGAATTTGTGTTCCTTCATCTTGAATCTTTTCTTGGCCATTTCTCCTTGACAATTTGCTGAATTGTAAAGAACCCAAAAAGAAATGGCCTAGAAAATATTCAAGTCGATGAAACAAAAATTCATCTCCACCAAATTGAAGAGAACTTTGGAGGATAGTCACAGAACTGAAAAACAACAAAGCTGCCAGAGAACTCAACCACTGCAGAAATGTTGAAAAATGGTGGAGAAGTAACCTTCCAAGCGCTTAGAAAAGAAATGCAAAAGATCTGGGAAAATGAGAAAATTCCCTGTGAATGGAAAACGGCACTGATACATCCATTGCATAAAAAAAGGAGACAGAATAGACGTACACAATTACCGTGGAATTTCCCTTTCACCCATGACATACAAAGCACCCTCCAAAGCGCTTTTGACTAGACTAGAACAACAATAAGATCAGAAACTGGGTGAATTGTCAATGTATTCAGGTACGATCTTGCAATTTTTCATATTGTTCACACCTTGTATACGTTCTCTCCCCGAAAGCATAAGCTTAAAGGTTGATAGCCTGTCAAGTGCTGTTTAACATCCTATTGGAGTTCCTACTGTTGTTTTTCTTGAAGTTTGACCAATGTCTTAGATATCTTCGGATATCTGATTTCTCTTGGCTCGTTGAAGTGTTTTTGCTGTCTTGTTTTCAAACTTCCTTGTATACTGTAAGTTTTGCTTCTGTTGTCTGAATACCAAGCTTTGAATGCTGTTGCCCTCTTGTAGATTGCCTGGTCGCAGCCTTCAGTCCACCATCATACATGTTACATGTATCATACATATTACATGTTCTATGTAGTGGTGCCAATTCATTGGTTGGCTATGTCAACCATAATGCTGTGAATGTCTTCCAAGGTGTTATTTTCCTTTCTTAAAGTATTCTTTGAAATTCTGGCTCTTTACGTTTCTGTTTTTCGAGATCAATACTAATTCTTTTCTTCCAAGTCTTTTTTTGTTAATGGGAGAGGCCTAAATTTTAAGTGGGTCAAGCAGTAGTCCGAGTCAAGATTAGCATCTTTCTGCACTTGTGCACTCATAATTTCCTTTTGTTCAAAAATTGCAACGTGATCTATTGGGAATTCACCAAGCTTTCTTCCTGGAGGCCGCCATGTTGTCTGCTTCCTATGGAGTTTCTTGAAATTAGTGGACATCAGTTTAACAAGAAATTTTTTACACCATTCAATTAATCTTTTACAGACTAGGATTCCATCATGTCGTCTAAAGATAGCTGAAGAATAAAAATAGTGGGACAGAGTAACCTCGCTCTACCCAATATAGCACTACAGTTGTACGCCATACGCTCTCCTCATCAGCTCAGCAGAGGAGGTAGTCTATCCAAGGCTACCATATGGAGAGCGCACCTTGAAATCTGGACCATACTGACTATCCTTGGCAGGAGAACGAGCCCCATAAATACGTATAATATGAAACAGAAACGTTTCACCTGTAAAATACCTAAGGAAAATACTGGGAGCTTCTTGTTTACAGATGATCTGGTGGTATGGGAAAAGAGAGAGGAGGAAGTGGTAGAGAGGGTACTGGATTAGTGGTACAAAGAGACTGTAAAGTGTGCGTTTGGAATTCAGTGAGAAAGAAGTAAAGTGGGCTGGTTTAGAAGGGATGTGGGGATACAGGCTAAATGGTAAAGTGCTGGAGGAAGTTAAAGCTTTCACACAGTTGGAAACTGTTTTCTCATCCGATGGAAAATTGGAAAAAGAGTTAAGTAAAGTGGTGCAGAAAGGTTTCTTCCAAAGGGCGAGAAGCTTAGTCTGGGATCAAGAGGTTTGTATGCATTGTAAAACAGTTATGTATAATGCATAGTTTGTGCCAATTTGTACTTGTCCAGCCGAGACATGGACCAGTGGATAGAGGGTAGAGAGTTGAATTCAGGTGGGAGAGATGAAGTTGGAGAGGAGTATGCCGGGCAAGACGAGAAGAGGTAAAATACAAAATGATGTAATTGGGGAACCACTGGAAATGGGCAGCCTGTTAAGGGAGGGTCAGGCAGACAAAGATACAATGGTTCGGCCATGTCAGTACAATGGAGGAGGGACTGCCACAAAGGATGTTGTACTTGGGAGATGCAGGGAGAAGACCAAGAGTGAAGCGGATGGGTTGAGTTGTGGACAAATTGGGGGAAATATGCGATGCCAAAACAGCAATGGAAGAAAGATGTTTCAGTGATAGAGAGAGATGTAGAGGAGTTGTGTTAGGCCCGCCCTGAGAAAACTTGGAAAAGGATTATAAATAAAGAAGCGATTATATCCGTAATATGGAAATAGTCAGATGTTAATGAACTTACAGGTTGAGTATGACAACACTTTAATAAAGTCGGCAAGACAATAATCAACTCATTCCTCATCTACTGAGGTGGTAATGAAAACAAGTTTCATAATCTGACTACTACATAAATCAATATAAATACTGAAGATGTGTAAAATACATGCAAGTGCTTTTAAAAACATTATTATTTATAATATTGGTATTTTAAACATTTTCCATTGTATTGTTAAGACTTGATAATAATTTTTTGGAATTGTCATGACAAGTTGACAAATGTGCATGACCTGCATGGCACTGTTCTAATCATAATCAGGTGAGAGAGAGTCATTCAATTTCAACATCTATTTGGTGCTTTAACGAGTACTAAGGTAAATGACATAATTTCTTTATCAGATCTAAGTTTATCTATTTTTAATATTTTATGTAACATGTAAAATGTTTAAAGCAAATAAAGTCATATTTTATTGATAGGCAAATATTTTCAATACTTGCCAACTGTTATGAGATTCAGCATCTCTCAAATACTTTAAACAGATTAGGCAAAGACAACAACTGCAAAACGGTGTGATCTTGTGCGAATCGTTTGGGAGGAACAAAACATGATCTGAGTGTAAAATAAAGAGTGTGTTCGGTAATCCATTTCCAATCATCGCTATTGCCACTGTTCCCACTGTTCTCTCCTCCGATCTGGAACAAAAATTTGAAATCATGTTACGGTGAAAATGCCAAAGCACAAGTAAAAGAAAATATGGAACCCGTGTGAGTGATTGAGTGACCACTTGGTCACTCAATCAGAGAAAACTGCATCTAACATGCCTACACCTTAAACCGCTGCTTTAGGCACACCAATTGGGCTCACTACATACAAGATTTGTATTATCGTCTGTATTATGTACAACCTTTCATTTGTTAAACAAAACCTATAAACACCTGCCTCGGCACCGAGGAAAGACAAGCCCAGACACGTATTTGATAATGCACCACTTGTGTCAGTGGATGCTTGTCCACAAGCCACGCCTCTTAACACTAATCACTCGCACCTGATACATTTGAACTTTTAAAATGTGTTTCTCATTTATACGTTTTTGGTCCCTTCAAGTATTTGAAGACACAAAGTCATTGTATCAGCATAATAGGTAAACAGCCTTTTAATTTGCTGACAACTTTGAGTAATTCTGTAAAAGTGCAATTCATATATCCCTCATTTAATATTAAAAACCGACTGCATTTCCCCTAAGTATTTTCTTACTCTTAAAGGGTCCAACTGAGAGAAATGCAATAAGACTGTTTTTGGTGAAGCAACCAAAAGGTTCTCTTTTAACGGCTTAATATTAAATGAGAAAACTGACCTGGGAATTGCTACTTAACAGAATCACACAAAGTTGTCAGTGAACTTAAATTTTTATTTTAATCCAACTCATTCATGAAAATTTTAGGTTTGGCTAAAAAGAGTGAGTTTGGAGAGCCTGCTTTCAATTGGACATGCTACTGATGGGCTGATGGTCCTTTTAGGTTTGTTTCATAGCTTTTGTCTACAGTTTGCATGCATGGGGCAGGTGACTCACAAACACAATGTTTAGATGTAATCAAGTGAATGTTTTCTGAAATCTATAGAAATCTAGAGCCAGAAGAAGAGCAACATATTACTCACTGAACAGGTTGAAATGCTACTATAAAATGTTGCAGTTTCCCTACAGAATGTTTGAAAACATTCCTGTTCATTATCCCAGTTCACCAAACAGGCCAGACGAAGTATATATCTCGGAAGACCACCTAAATCTGGTAGATAATTATCTAAAAACAAAAACATTAACAATCCAATTAGTCTGTGACCAAAGTTGACACATTTTAATCTAATGTAAAATCATCAGCACTTAACCACAACTGTTCTTAATGTCTAGACTTGTGTAAATACAAATGCACAAACAAATTCAATGCGGTTTCAAAACACCACAATTAAATTGAGTTTCTGAGCCACAAGCCAAAATTAAATAGAATATCAACGAGATGGGATGTGTAAAATTCTGAAATCTAAAATATAGATGCACGGCAAGAGATTAAAGAACAATCTATTTTCAAATGTGTTGAAGCGATTTGTAATATACCAAACTCATACAGAAAGCTTTGAATCACGGATTCGAGTAAACTTGTTCAGATCAACTGACCAACCTTAATTGGGAAAACTGCGTAAAAAATAACATAATAGATTGAAAACATAGGCTAGTTTCCTTCTACGTCTACATAATGTTTGTTTTACCAGGCTTAAAAACAATTCCATTTTCTTGTGTAAACAGAATAATCCATTTCTAACTTACGGTCAGGTATTATTTATTAAACCTCCAATGAAAAATGTAATCCCTGACTTTTCAGGAACCCTGTTCTTTATTTTCAAAATAACTGACACCACTGTACATTCCTGAAAGGTGAAATCTACTTGAACATGAGCCAAGTTATTTCTAGATCCATGCTGATAAACGTCCAGCAAATATTGAACACGCTTTGAAGAATTTAAATTCATTCCCTGCCATCACAAGCTCTTTTCTGGTCATAACAAATAAAATGCAATACATTAATATGTAGACACAACACACTCTATAGGTAAAACCAAAAGAAAAAAACTTTAATGTAGATAGACATCCTAAAACAAAATGTTCCTTGTAACCAAGTTTTAGTTCCTTGAATCCAAAATTTAGAGTTAAATATGTAGTCGTGTTTTATTACCTTTATCAAGAAAAATTGAATAAAGCAATTTCCAGAACTTTTCTACAAATTGTCAAAAGATAACTTTGTTAAATTAGCAATACATGTTTCACAAGACGTACTTTACTCAGTGTACAGTGAGTGGTGTGCTTTGTGTGCTTTCATTGGAGCTCTCATTATTAAGGTTAAAGGGAAACATCAGTGCTCATTTGCTAATGCAAGCTGTTGGCATAAACTACTTTTTTTTTATCGTATGCTACAGTATACTCCCGTGATGTCATTGCTCCGGAATGTGGTTGGTGGTTGGGTGACAGCTCTTGGCTGTTGGTGATGTTTCACTTGTATACGCCTATTGCTTACCGCTTATTCACATATTCCTACAGTTACACGTGTTAGTGTTTCGACCAAACCATTGCATTCATTTGTATTGTATCAGTAATTTTAAAGGTTTACTATTCATACATTGGTCTTGGGTTCGAATCCCATTCAGGCACGGCACATTTTCATACGTTACAAAATATCATTTCATCCTTCACCGTCTGCATTAGCAGTAATTTATTAGCAGAAAAGTCGGACGTTAAACCAAAAAAAAAAAACTATTCACACAGTTGTTTTAGTCATTAGAATTAATTATAAGTGTAACGCTTATAGCCGAATAAGAAACATTTTAGTGTTATGTGAATGGTAGTGTATACATGCTTTTGAATTATTTTTTCTTGTTATATTCCTGTCAATTTATTTTGTTTTTTTCATACTGCTGATGAAATTGCTGCGGATTCTCCAGTTAAAAATAATAATAAACAAGACCAGCGCATTAATTGAAAACAAAAAATTTTGATTATAAATATCTATAAAAATTTAATACACGTTACGGATATTTTATTACTAACAGCTTCAATGTTTGCCGTTGAAAGAGTCTGCAATAGATTATAACAATATACATACATAACAGAAAGCCACAAATTTATAATTAATTTTGAAATAATGTACCTCCATAAGACTTGTGAACCGGCATAAGTTTTGTTGCAGTTCCTTAAACAACAATTCCATCGTGTCATTAGGTGAGGTGTACACCGGTTGAGGTTGAAACAGCTCCCACCAACTATATTTAAAGAACGATGATAGCAGTCGACAAAAAACTGCTGATATTAATCAATTTGATACTTTTGAAAAGGAACTTATCGAGTCAGAATAACACAATAATGTTATCAAAACCTTATGAAATAGTATGACTGAATTTACCGATTAAAATAGTACCAAACTGAAAGCTGATAGAAAACATTATTTAATAAAGAAATATTAATATAATTTGCATCATTTTGATATGATGCGCATTCATTCGGAGAAAAAAAAAAATTTTTTTATGTACAGTAATTCCTATCCATTCACAGTAGCTTTTCCACAAGTCTTTTTCCCTCTCTCTCCAAGCACAGCATCCTTTTCAACAGTCTTCCGTCCTCCAACGCTCCTAACGGGCTGCCCATTTTCAGTTGTTCCCCGATTACATCATTTTGTATTTTACCTCTTCTTGTCTTGCCCAGCATACGCCTCTCCAACTTCATCTCTCCCACCTGAATTCTACTCTATGCCCCTCTTTCCACTTGTCCACGTTTCAGCTGTATTAGTCGGTACTGTTGGCACAGCTTATAGTTTTATGCAATATACATAACTTTTTTACAATGCATAGGAACTTCTTGACCGAATTCGTTTTCCAATTTTCCGATCCGATGATAACACAGTTGCTAAGTGTGCGATAACTTCCCCCGGCACCTTACTATTTAGCATTATTCCATTCGATGCCTCCATCCTCATTGAATTGGAAACCAGACTTGAGAGTGTCGTCCTTCCACAACTCCAGTGGCTTCTCTACCTCCTCCTTTATCGTGTAACCAGATCACGTGCAAACGATAAGCTGCAAGTATTTTATTTGGTCGCCTTCACTCGTGTATTCTGTAATAACGATGGGGTTATTGTGGACACCGCCTGCCTTAGATTACTCTCTATTGCAAACCACTCTTGTCTTCACACAACTTCTACATTCCTCACCAACACCTCTTACCATCTTCTTTCCTACACCCCTCTCCTCAATATGCCTTCACTCTATCTAAAAGTACCATGATCAATATTCTATTGTACTCGGTTCTTTTCACAAACTTGCATCTGTTGCTACTCTCCTAGACGTATTTCAGTTTTCTCTTTAATGAGATTGTTGAATGGATTTATGCGACCGTGTAGATGAACTTCATGTTTGACAGTTAATCTTTTTATCTCATTGGACACTCTGTCTACATCAGTAGTCCTGCTCCTCACGTACCAACGAGCAACGTTGTCGTGGGTCTCGGTACTTTGTTCTGAAACGTTTGTGTAATCCTTGTCTTGGCTTTCTCTTGTACACCATAAATCCAGATGGGTCTCTTATCGAGAGGCAGTTGTGACTGATGTCCCAGTAATCAATATAATTTCTCATATCTGAGGCCAAGCAAAGCTCATTTTATCTTTCTGTGCACCTTCCATTTCAGTTTCATGTCGGAAGTCATATTTTGCTGTGTTAGCACACGGTAAAGTATTTCAATTTATGCTGATCGATAAAGGATCTACAATATTTTTATTGGTGAAATTTATAAGAACAAATTTTGGCATGTTCAGTTTTATCCTCCACTTTTTAGCCATCCAAGCTCTTTTATTATTAAACCAGGAGTCTTTTTCACACTGAAGTTTGTCTAACCTCCCAACCCACTTCATTCATAGTAACAAGATCAACAGCTACATTTTCATGGTTCAATGTTAACTGCATTTCAATAGCATCTAGTAATCCACTAATCTCCAATAGATTAAAAAAACTACTTAGTCTGATGTAATATAGTAAACAATATGAAATGGCTAGTCGAGTGTTTTGCCTTACTTAAATTTAGCGTTGTACAAGCATTAAAAAGTGTAATAAGATTTGCACTGATTTGTTCAAATTTAACTCGGATTAATCAGTAAACTAAATTTTAGAGGCAGTTAAAGAAAGACAATACAAACATCCAAGACAGGCCACTTTCACTGTGTTCCCGATTTTGATGGGCTGTAACTTCAAAACGGAAAGAGGTATTTAAAACATTTTCACCAGTGGATTTTTTGCAAAATTCTACGGATCATATTCCCCAAGTTGACGCCTGAAGTAAACAAACCAGTTGTGTGTGGAGCAGTATGAATCGAGTGCACACAAAAGTATGCGACAGCTACTGCCCGCCAAAAGCAGTTCTGATTGTAAAAAACAGAAATAATGGTTTACTGTCTGGTATGATTCTAAAACAATAAGTGCTTTCTGTATAATGGCTATGCACAAACTCTGAAATACTATGAAAATGCATGAAACAATTTTAATTTAAAATTATTTTTAAACATTCTTACCAATTTATGTCGTTTTCTTTTGTAAAGCCTTATGTCGAATCACATCCACTGAAAACCTCATCTTCATATTCACTAGCACTAGATTCCGAGGAATCGTTTCCTCCCAAGACAGCAACAAGTTTATTCACCTCAATATCAACAAAATAACCACACGCCACAGCATGTGTTCCGCCCACCCCCACTTATCCACCATTCTCAAGTAAAACCTTCACTTAAAATGGACACACACGTGAATTCAGATGTTAAGTACTTGTATTTGCTTTTTCTAAAGTTGAATATTTTTCCCTAAATTTATTAAAAACATTAAGAACTATCCCTTTTTCCCCATTTCCTAATGTTTTACCTTTTCTGTGTTTAACTGTACCGCAAAGAATCTCAGCCATAGTTATCAAATTTCACACTAAAACACTATAATTCTAAAAAAAGAAGTACTAATTTAAACAACATTATGGACAACGGCAGAATCAATAAAAAAACTTGTACCGAGAGCAGTTTGCTATGTAAGAGTTAAAATAACACTGACGTTTCGTAAGGCCAATGTTATAGTTTTAAAAATAATGTTAAAAGTATATTTCAGAAATGTTATAAATCTTTCAGGTATAGCTATTGTTATATAACAATATTACATCATTTAAACAACTGCCATGACTCATCATGCATTTCGATTCAACTGTTACATTGTTCAGCAATTATGAAGCCCATATAGGCCTTTGTGTCTGTGTTGTGTATTTATTTGCACCGACACACACAACTGTTTGTTTAATCCGGGTCTCAACTTATGAAAGATAGAATATGATGCGTCATATGATCAACTTTGTGTTACAAAAAAGTTGCATTCAAGATGGCGGAAAAAATGAATTTCAGTAGATTGCATTTACATTCATAAGATTATATTGCGTTTTGAAGAATGACATCACTCGCTTATGAAATATTTTGCTGTACTTGGACTTTAGGTACAGCCCAGTATGTACAAAATAAATCGAGGGATGAAAGTTTTATTAAATGCGATGGAAAATTACAATCAGATCCTTTTAAAATTAGTAACATATTTAATGACCAGAATGTATCAGAATGTTATAAAATTCAATTTAAAAATTTTTCCAAATTTAAATAAGTCGAAGAGAACCATCTAGTAAAAATTATTAGTGCTCTTCCTTCTAAATTGTCATCTATAGTCACAGGTATCCATCCACACCAATTAAAAGAATAAAAAAATTATACCACTTTTTAAGAAAGATGACCCAACTGATTTAACAAAGGCGTTTGACAGTGTCTGCCAATCTAAATTACTTGATTATGCATAGAGGAGAGCACAGCTCTGAGATGGTTGTTCAAGTCTTACATCAGTTACATCAAATTTACAGGGGATTAAGTTTTCTGTCACACAAGGTTCAGTCCTCGGACCATTTCTATTTTTGTGCTATATAGGTGGGGGTTCCTGGTGTCCTAAAAAGTCTTCACAAAGCAATGCATGTCTTTTTGCTGATGATATTAGCTTTAAAATTAGTTCAAGGGATAGAAATGGGGTTGTAATTGATTCATGCCTCGGTATGGATAGCGGGAGAGTAAGGACAGAAACTTATTAACTTTCAACAATTTAAGTAAAACATTATTGTAGAAGCAGGTAATTTGAGTCATTTGTAGGATGTCTGAAAAGGATTCTTGTAGAGACAGGTTTAAGGAGTTAGACATTATTACAGCTTTGGACTTTACGTCCATGAAACATTATTACATATAAAACTGAATCTGTCTAATCTGACTAAACACAACCAAATCTATAATTATTCAACTCGTAATAACAAAGGTTACGCTGCACGGTCACATAACAAAAAGTGTTTCGAAAAAAGAACCCAAGTTGCCGGTTTAAAATTATACAATTCCTTACCTGGCAGTATAAAAACCGTCGATAAATATACACAATTTAAGAAAGCACTTCTAAAATATTTGATACAGCATCCAATATACGAATGGGGTTGGAAGAGTGTTTTGATTTTTGTAATGGTCGATTGTTATTTGTATAGGCGGCCAAACGATGTCATTGGGGTACAGATTGTGACAAGTCGACTCCAATCAATGTGTAACCTGCCTATCAATTATGAATTATGGAAAAATATGAAGTACACACAAAATTTAAATACGAGGACCAGCATGTAAACTGGATAACCGATTCGCAGGCAGAAACCGGAAGAAAAAATTTGAAAATCTGAAATCCATGTCTAGATCTATTAAAAAGCCAATTTTAAAATCAGTACCTAAGAGTAACGGGATAGACCGCAGATTTCCATCACTGTCGATGATCATAGAAAAATAATCCTCTAACATTGAAGCCTTAGATTTGAGCAAACCAGAGTAAAATACAGCACACTGTTCTTTATGGCGGTCTTCAACAGTTGAATTCAATTCACAATCCAGTGCAATTTTGCACAACGAACTTAATGGTAAATCATTCTGAAAAAAAAGCAAATACTCAGCCAAAAATTTTTAGAGGTGAGAGAAAACAATAAAACAATGTGACAATATAAACACCACACGTTTCTAATTACGAGATGTTCAATCAGTGAGTCTAATCATTACCGATTAAGAGTAATTTTAAACGTAGATACTCTACAGACGGATGGAGAGATGTTCTTAATCCGGTACCTGGATCTGTAAAATATGTTTCCATAATTCTCTGTAGCTAAAGCTATGATGCTGATGGACTATAAAGTTAACAGTTAGAAAAATGAAAAGAAATTCCAATTCTAAAACACATTCACATGTTAACAATGTAACTAGGTGGCGTACACTGTTACCGGTGCAAAGACAAAGCAAAATATAATTTTTAAATGAAATAGATAATATTATGTTCAATTTTCCTCTATGAATTGGGAGCCTCAGTGTGAGCCCAGGTTGCGGGTAGGAGAATGGTATTAAATTGCTTGCTGTGTCTAGGGGGACACACAGCGCACCTACAAAAACCCACAATGCCGACAAGGACTCTGTGACCTGAAGAATACTGGCTGCCGGTAAGTCCATCGGCCGGCCCATTGGCGTAGTGGTCAGCACAACTGGCTTCTACACCAGGGTCCCGGGTTCGATTCCCTTTCAGGTCTGGCATTTTTTCATCAATCATTTTCATCTATCACCCTTCTCACCGTCTGCATTAGCAGTAATTGCAAAACAGTCAGACATTAAAAAAAAAAGAAAAAGTAAGTCCATCACGTGCATTGACAGAACATATTCAATGCCTTTGGGAGCAACAACCTCAACAGTATCTTAGCCTACAACAGAAGTTTAGAAAAAAAAGGAAAGAACTGGGACATACCCCCCCCCCCCCGAAACAATCCATCCCTTGCTTCTTGGGGGAAGCAGCAGATAGATAGACGTCACATGGACAAATGGTCAGAAGGAAAAGTGAGAATGATGTGTTATTTGGTACAGCAGATGTACGGAGGAGCTTGCGGATTGTGTAGGGATGGAGTTGGTTTCAGTACTGAGGCATGTGTAAAATGTAGAAAGGGTTGGTGCAGGGATGACATGACTGTAACAGTAAGATTACAAATGAAAGGGAAGTAATTCAGGTACGGCCACCACAGACCGGATGTAGTCAATGAACATAGACTAATTCTTAGAGAGAGTAGCAAGCATTATAGATGATAAGGGATGTTGGTGTCAGCATGGATGCTCAAGTTTGAATAGAGCGAAATGCAATACAAGAGATCCTAGGGCCCGATAAGTTTGCACAAAGAAATAAAGACAGAGAAGTGTTACTGTAGTTCTGTGAAAGAAATGGCTTTATCATTGGCAATTCTTAGTTTAGGAAGAAAGAAAAAATGTAGGGTGGAATTCATGGATGAACTAAGTAGGGATGCACAGACAAATAAAGACGTTATATGGACTGGTGAACAACAGGAGAACGGTAAGAAAAGAAACTAGGTACACACAAGATAAGGCTGGAGTTGTGATTGTAAATGAGAACATATGAAACACGTGGGGATAATATTTTCAGGAGTCGCTGAACAGAAAACAAACATGTATACCGAATTCACTGTAAGAGTTATCCAGTCAAAGTTGTTCTACCGTGGAACGTATAGGGTGTTTCAGAGTTTATATTGACATTGCAATAAGTTACGAGTTCATTAACCCAGGTTTCATCTAGCTAATAAATTGTTCAACCTATTTTCATAAACTACCTTTTTTCTCATCCATTCCCTTTATTAATCGGTCCACCGTAGAGTGAACATGTAGTGTCAGCAAATAGTAAGTAGTTGAACATGGTGTTAGTGAACTTATTGTTTTCATCGAAAGCTGGTGTCAGCATTTTAACTCATTAGTAGGTACAATAAACATTATATGTGAGTATAAATTGTTTTATATTTAAATTATTATTTAAACAACAATATTATCTGTTGAAGTTTATTTTATTTTTTCTTTCGCCAATTCGGGCGAGTGGATGTCACTCATCAGGCCATCAACATTTCTTGTCCCGGAATTTGAGGAAGAGGATGATTGAGAAGAATCATTAAAAATGGAAACTTCACCAGAAAAATTGATAAGCCCTAACAGCCTCAAAACTCCAACTGAACAAGTTCTGCTCAATTGTTGGAAGGAGGCTGAAGCAAAATGAAAAGAAGCAGTCAACAGTAATGCCATCCTCAGGCAACAGCTTGAGGAGGAGGAGATGGAAGTCGGACTAGGTTCACTAGAAACTGGTATGCAGAAAGGAAACTGTCTACAGTGCAACATCTGCACATCAAAAGGAAACAGGGTCATTGACACCATCACCCACCCTTACCATCAGTGCAGCTGAAGAAAAGGATTACCACAAATCTACAAATAACAAAATCCAAAGTAAGAGTTAAAAATTACCCCCACTTCCACCTATAATAGTAGATGAAGTTAAATCGTATAATTTATTATACGAAAAATTAGTGAAGCTGATTTCTAATGACAGCTTCTCTATTAAACTTTTATGAGGAAATAGTTTTAATGAGAAGCAGAACATTACAGGACTGGCACCAGCAGAGTGCTAAATGAGGATGGTCTCACTTGGCATTGTTATGAAAACAAGCAGACAAGGCCAATAAGAGTAATCGCAAAACAACTGCACCTTTTCTGCCACCTGGAAAAAATTGTTGAATATTTGAAGAAAAATGGGTTCAAAATCATTGATGCTGCTATCAAACATAAGTGGAAAACAAAGCAACCACTAGATATGTTCTTATTGTCTTTTGAAGCAGACGAAGAAATAAGAGCAATTTATGAAATTAAAAACATCTTAGGATGTCAAGTTGAAATAGAAGCACTTAAGATGATGTACATAAACTATTGCATTTAATTTTAACCAAGTTAGAGAAGCAAGAAAAATTAATAACACAGTTTGATGAGAGGCTACTTCGACTAGAAAATAGCGACAAAAAATCTGTAACAAAGAAGAATGGCCAAAGACCTTAGAGTAGTAAGCAGGAATGCTGACGGGCTTTTGCAGTGTCAGGCAAAACTCAAATAATTCTTAGAATCTGAAAAATTGATGCGTCTGATATCGGAAACTCGGTTTACTAATCAGACTATAATAAAACTGAGAGGGTATAAAGTATACAATATCAACCACCCTGACAATAATGGGTGGGGTGGTACAGCTACATTACTAAAAAATAGCATTTCGCATTATGAAAATGATAAATATCAAACAGCTGGAACACAAGCATCTATTTTAACAGTTAAAACAAACCAAGTAATTTATGCATATCAGCAGTTTATTGCCCTCCACGATATAATAATAAGAAAAATGATTATCTAGCGTTGTTATATAAACTCGGTAATAAATTTATCAAAGGCGGCGATTTTAATGCAAAACACATTCAACGGGGATCTCGTTTAACTAATACTAAAAGAAGAGAGTTATACGAAGCAGCCACACAAATGAACTGTTCATTTCATTCAACAGGTAAACCAACTTACTGACCTACTCACCCAAATAAAATTCCAGATCCAATTGATTTTTTATATCGAAAAATGTTTCATCATCTTATTTACATATAGAGGAATCTAATGATTTGTTTTCTGATCGCACTTCAATTTTATTAACAATAAGTAATAATGTAATTCAAAAACAGTCTAATCCAGTTCTTTGTAACAAACGCACGGATTGGGAAGGATTTAAGCGGGATCTAGAGTCAGTCACTGAATTGCAGCTGCCGTTAACAACTAAGCAACATCTAGATGATGAGGTAGAAAGTTTTTACGAGACATTCAACAGGCAGGCGGCTTGGAAGAACACGCCGCCTGACATTAAAACAAACCAACGGTAATAACTACCCCTTAGAAATTTGTCAACTTGCGTACGAGAAGAGCAAGGCAAGAAACAAGATCACCTAACGACAAAACAATACTTAATCGTCTTTATCAACAACTTAAGAATGAAACAAAATCTATTAAGAACGAAACTTTTAGTCATTTCTTAAGAGGACTGACTAACCACAAAGACTCTGATTATTCTCTGTGGAGAGCCACAAAGGGACTTAAAAGAGCCCAGAAGCATGTACCATCAATACAAAAAATAGACGGAACGTGGGCCAGAAGTAATAAAGAAAAAGCACAAATTTTTGCAGAGCACCAAGAAATTTTATTTAAACCACATGTCATGGATACGTTACCTCTTGAATTTCAAGATATGGCTTTAACAGAAAATGTGGATATAAAATACACAACACCCCAAGAAGTAAAGGCTGAAATTAAGAAGGTGAAAACGAAGAAATCTCCAGGCTTTGATCTTATAAATGGTCAAGTATTGAAGAATTTACCAACAAAAAGAGTAATGAAACCGACCAACCTAATAAACATGGCTTTTAAGACTACACTATGTACCGGATCTGTGGAAAGTGGGTCAAGTCATTATGCTGCCAAAACCAGATAAAGCGCCAAATGAAGTACAGCTGTACAGGCCTTTATCATTACGACCTGTAATTGCGAAACTGTTTGAAAAAATTTTACTTAAGCGTCTTCAACAAGAATTAGATAAAACAAACCTTATTCCTTCACACCAACTTGGATTTAGAAATAGACATTCGATGATCACATCACATCACAAGTGTTACTGAAAATTCTCTGGAAGAGAAGCAAATCTGTTCTGCAGTTTTTCTAGATGTAGCTCAAGCATTCGATAAAGTCTGGCATGAGGGTTTGTCATACAAATTAGAAAGAGTGCTGCTGACTTGTTTATCTCGAATACTGAATTCGTACATCTCTGGAAGAGTTTTTCGGGTGAAGCAGGAAGACAGTTATTCTGAAGTCAAGCCGATCAATGCTGGCATTCCACAGGGGAGCATATTGGGTCCTGTTTTGTATACGCTATACACTAGTCATCTGCTGGTAAGTGAAGAAGCAAGTATTGGTACGTTTGCTGATGACACAGCCATACTGGCGACAGTAAATTCGATAGAGGATTCGACCGAAAAACTACAGCGAGCTGTAACTGCAGTTAGCATGTGGACCAAAAAATGGAAGATCAGACTGAATAAAAATAAGTCAGTGCATGTCAATTTTACAAACAAAAAAGTTATTCACATTCCTATAACTATCAATGGCAATCCAGTACCTTTTGCCAACACAGCAAAATATCTTAGGATGACCCTGGATGCAAACCTGAAGTGGAAGGAATACGCTAAGAAGTAAAAGGAAGAATTACAAATTAAGTATAGAAAGATGTATTGGCTGCTCGGTAGGACCTCTGAACTGTCAATCTTCAACAAATTTCTTCTATACAAGCAAGTACTAAAAGCGGTATGGACATATGGCCTGCAGATCTACGGCTGCACCAAAACAAGCAACAAAAATGCTACATAAAGGTTCCACAATAGAGTGCTCAGGATCATTGTCAACACTCCGTGGTATACCCGCAACAGCGACATCCATCGTGACAGTAGCAGAGGAAGTGTGTAAGTGCACCAAAAAACATGACCATCGTCTTCACAATCACGTCAACATTGAACCACTTCAACTGTTGGATAATAGGGTAAGCTAAGCCTGTAGATTCAGTATGTTAAAAAAACAAAAATTATTACTAAAAGTGTAATAGTTAGGTGACTGAAAAGAACTACGCCTGTAGATTTAGTGTGTTAAAATAAGATTACTAAAGTGTAATAGTGTGACAGTGAAAAAACCAAGCTGGTAGATTTAGTAGAAAAATAATAAAAGTAGACCTATTGTTATACCAATAAATAAGAATAAATTACATTTAAGTCATTGTATATAATATAAGTTACTAAAACTAATGGTTAGCTACATGTGATGATATTAAGCTACTTTTAAGTCATATAGTCATGTAAGTTACTAAATTAATGTCTAAATTAACAATAGGATTAAGTTAGAGATTTAAGAAATTTATAAGTTTATAGAACACTGTGAAGTGTCATTAGAAAATAAGTGCTAGCACCAGCGGGTGACTGCATGATTATAAACATAGGGGGGGGGGATAATATCACTAAAGAAAAACTGTTCGTTAGTTTCAAGTAACTAGTTGCAGTAAATCTACAAAAAAAATGTATTCCATTCACCACAATCCACATGTCATCCCTTTCCGTAATTAAATTTTTGCGCCTTCGTTTTAAAAAACCAAAACCGATTGATTTAATAATGTTATAAAACGATGTTGTTTTAAAGGTAGGTAAATCGGTATCCTCATTTATAACTAATCATATTTTCTTTAAGGTCGGAACTTTATTATAAAGAGAAAACTGTCCAATTTAAGTCGAAATGCCATTTTCACAAATTCATTGCACTGCTCCACAATGGGTTTGCTTCTTTTTTGTTTTTTGTTTCGTGCTTCCAGTTTACTGATGCTGTGAACACTCAACTGTGATGTCATTTTTTCAAAATATTTAATTGGAATTTTCCCATAGCTGTTGCTGGATCTGCTATCACGGGCCGCTCCTGGTCATGGGGACACTCTTCAACTCTGTTGGAAATAAAATACTCAGGGTGGACAAAAACCAGTGAAGATGGTCAATGGCTTCAAAGGCGGATATAGAAGACATTTCTAACGGAAGAGCCTAGCGCGGCATCTCTAAGGAACTGTCCTTCTGCAGGCTCATTTATGCAGTGATGTCGATCTGGCAATCCAATTCCATTAATCAGCTTAATCTGTGCAGTGGTCGTAACGCGGCCACCACATACCACATGATGGCAAACCTCATCATGGACCACCCTTAACAGAGCAACCTGGAATCTAATAGTATTGTCGACAAAAAAAAAAAAATAGAATTATATAACGAGCTAAGAGATCAAAGATTTAAGATAGCAACTAAAATGAAGAAACTGAAAAGAAGTTGAAAGGAACTAAGGATATGGATGACTATACATTGGTATATAGTGGTGTAGACCAAACTAAAAGCCAGTGCTGGAGTTACAATTTTCTTTGACAGGAAATGAAGAAAAGAAATGAGGAGCTACTGCTATATGAATATGCTATTCTATATATATTCTATTCTATTCTATACATATAAATCAGCAATCAGCTATATAAATGAAAGACAGTAATGGCAAGATTTAAAGTGCAACAACGAGATCTACTATCGGTTTCATAATCATAAACACCCGAGTTTGAACCCAAAAGGATCTCCAAAACTATGAGTCGGATTTCAACATACTTTATATAAAATGAGCTAAATTTTTATATAAAGTAAATCCAATTTTACTATCCGACTAATAGTTTTGGAGTTGCTTTGGGTTCAAACTCGGGTGTCTATGATCAAGAAACCGAAAGTAGTCATTGGCGTTAACACACCTGAAGAGGGAAGATCAGCGGAAAAAACGGACATGCTATACGGGACCCTACAGGATTTGTTGAATTTAAACAAAAACAATTTCGTAATCACTGCAGGCAATATGAATGCACGAGTAGGCAGTTTGCCAATTCCCCAAGTGGTCGGCATGTAAGTGGAACAGTGCATAAAAAGGAATGGCCATACATTAAGAGACTTTGCGACTTTTAATAATCTTAAAATTACTAATACGTTTTTTTTGGAAAAAGATATCCATAAATTTACCAGGTCTGTCAGAGGAACAAGGTCACTTTTTGACTAAAAATTGATAGATGTTACATCTTCAGTCATTTGTATAAAACTGATTTAAATTAAGTTCCTGTAATTTATCCCTTCTCATATTTATGACAGATAGCAGCAGCAGTCAACATCACTTCATCATTCTTAAATTTGATTTGTTCACTTAAAATGTCCTGCTTTCCCTCTTTTACAGGGTTATTAAGACACTTTGTTCTTCATTGTGCACATTAGTTCGGCCATTTTTAAACCTAATACACCATTGGCGCACTCCACCTTCAGTGATCACGTCCTCCCCACGCACTTCACAGAGTTGGCGATAAATCTTAATTGGCTTACGGTTTTTTGCCAACAAAAACCGTATTACCGACCGCACCTCACAACTCGCGGGATTTTCATTTGCGGCACACATTTCAAACGGTTACTGTAAAATAACAACGACTGACAGCAACCTCTCACTAGCACGGCTGGATAGCCACTCAACGGAAAAACGCAGTGACACCATAACGGCCATGATAGCCCCTGTAGCTCCTAGCAGCTACAGAGCAAAACATAATTGGCTTTGTGGATAGCCCTCATACATAAACAAAAAAGATGGACTTACAATGGGAGCACCACTCTACTTTATCTGAAATTTATTTACAATATTTTCACGAAATAATTGTGTAACAAATAGAACACACACATCATAATGTCATAATGTGGCACAGATATAGATGATATACCGGTAATATTGGAAAAACATATAAAAATGAAGAGGATATTATTTACAAAAAAATAAACATATTTTATTTAAAATTATGACATACTTTGGAGATTGAAAATAATAATAAATTAAATTTTATGGACATTCGGTTAATGAAAAATAATAAACAATAATAATAAATGTATAAGTATTAGCAGTAAGAAATTTGAATTTTAAGTCATCTAACCACCCAAGCAGCTTATCACAGTAGCACACGTAGAGCGTTTAATTGTATAAAAGATAAAAACCTGTTGGAAAATGAAAAAGAAATATGTAAAATCAACAACAAACACTATTTTAAAAATAACTTAACAACCACCCTTACAATATATAATAAAAAAACCTAAAACCATTCGTATCATTAAAATATAATAAAACAATTACAAATACTGTAAGTTATAAAGTAGCTTGCAGATGTAATAATAATAAACTACTATCCACAAACATACATAACAAACCGTGAACAGCAAAAAACGTGTACACAAAATTGATTGTGGTAATGAGGACTGTAACAAATTTACAATTACATCGGTATGACCGGTTGGTTGTAATTGTCAAGTGAGCTTCAATGAACATGAAAAAGCACTGAAATATAAACTGCATTATATCAAACTATACCAATCATATCAAGGAGGACAAACATAAATTCGGTAAAAGAGCAAAAGCAGGACATTTTAAGTGAACAAATCAAATTTAAGAATGATGAAGTGATATTGACTGCTTCTGCTATCTGTCGTAAATATGAGAAGGGGAAAACTACAGGAACTTAATTTAAATCAGTTTTATACAAATGACTGAAGATGCAACATCTACAAATTTTTAACATTTTTAGTCTCAAATGGTATAATATACTCTGATAATGGTGGATTCACCATGTTAACATTAACCACTTAACACATGTTAAGTGATTAATAATTAAAAAAAAACCCACCTTGAAAAAGGTTAGTGGAATTTATTATACAGTATAAAATAGTATTCATTATTATGGTTCATTGACAGCTACATTGACAGCCAATATCTATTCGTTTACGTTTTAAACTACCAGTTTCTCTCAGGTGCTCTTCAATGTGGAAGAGTAACACGTTACTGCTGAACTGCAGCCAATCCATTCTTGTTTACTTTACCGTAAATCAATATAATTTCTGTATACTCTTCAAATATATACATATTTGCAGCATCTACCATTATAATACTAAGAAAACTAAGCAAAATTTTATAAAACTTTATTTTCTAAATCGGAACAGAGGAATGCGCACAATATACCACCAACACTATAATCGTTATTCAAACGATGCTCCAAAAATTTCATTATTCATCAGCTGATACTACCGACATGGAAAAAAATTATTTCATTCCGATAAAAAAGTATCTACCTGCAGTATAGTAAGTATAGACTCAATGAAGAAGAAGAAGAGCATATTGTTTTCTGGTCACTTAATAAGAATACCACAAGATAGAATAACCAACAGCAGAATAATAAGAAATCTTCATGGCACCAATTTGGATCAATGAAATTAAAGAGGAAATGCAAGATCTAGAGAATAAGAGAGAAAAGTTAAAAGCACCAAAGGATAGAGAACAGGACAATAGAGGAGCGAACAGAGCAATTGTTTCGCATGAAGAAAGACGACCACGATCAGTCACAATGAAGAGATACTGGGAACAAATCAACGAAAAGAACCGGAGAAGAACTTCCAGTAAACTGACTTGAGTGATCCATTGCGGTCTAAAAAATAGAGTATTGAATGAACAATCACCTGTTGTTTCCAACCTATGGACAAAATTAGTTAGTATTTGCGCATATGCAAGTGGAACTCATGCACTTCCCCTCTTGTTATTGGAAAATCAAAAAAACCTCCTTGTTTTAATAATGTGTCTTGTCTTCCGGTAGGGTATGCAGCCCAAAGAAATGCATGGATGGACAGTATTTTATGAGTGGTATACTACAAATTTTGTTCCCGAAGTTATAAAACATCAAAAAAGTCAGAAAAGAAATGGAAAGGTGCAGCTTCTACTCGACAATGCACGTTGTCATCCTTCGTGTGAACTGCTAAATACGTTTCATGAGCAGTTTAGAGTTGAATTCCTGCCGGCCAACGTCACAGCAATGGTACAACAACGCATGGATCATGGATCAAGGTGTGATCGAGAAACCAAAAAGAATTTACAGGAAACAAGTTTAAGGCGGTTACTTTTGGCAGAGAATGATGAAGAAAGCGTAATTCAATTTTCGAAAGAGTTGAACTTGAAAGACGGTTGCTACATAGCAGAAGCATGGGCTCAAAAGACAGTTAACAATTTAAAAAATGCATGGAAAGAATTGTTGCCAGCTGAGGAGACAGATTCCATTGGAGAAGACAGCACAGTTGAATCAAATTTAACTGAAGTGGTTCGGGAACTCAAAGGATTTGAAAACTGTGACGACTCAGATCTTCAGGACTGGATTCATACCGACAAAGAAGACATGGGTTTTCAAATTTTCAGCGATGAAGAAATTGTAGCTTCGATAACAAATGGCAGCAATGAACAGACCGATAACCTCGAAGATGACGATGGAAACAACAATGAGAAAGATTCCAAAGGACCAACACACAACGACACATTGGCTGCAGCCGAAATCCTTATGAATTGGTATGAAAAGCAAACAGAATCTTGTGCAACCCAGCTGCTTCTATTAAAGCGTACAGGTGATTTAGCGGCCTATAAAAGGAGTTCATCTACAGTTCAACGGAAAATTACTGATTTTTTCTCTCGATGAACTACTGTACTGTAGACTGTTTACTGTAGGCCTATATACTGTACTCTTTTTTTAAAATTAAACATTTAGCTTAGTGTTAGGTTATTAAAAGTTACAAATAGTGAATAATTGAAAGTATGTTTTGTGTTTCAATAAATGCGGAATAAAAATTTAATGCAATATACACAAATCATATGTATTATTTGAATTATTGGAATGCCGTAATAGAGAGCCGTGCCCGTATAAGATGATTTAACAAATTTAAAGGTTTGTAAATAACTTTGTTTTAGTATTTTATTAATTTTTAGGTTTGTATGTGCAAAAATAAATTTTTTAATTAAAAAAATTGACCACCATTTGTTATTTTCTAATCGGAATCGCGGTCGGTCGGTCGGTCGCAATTAGTCCCGATTAACGACGCTCTACTCTATATACCTATATACAGCAAATACCACCAAGCTTCATTCTTATAAGATATTAATAAATTATTCATTTTCTTTAAGAATACTTTCAGAATTGTATGCGGAGCAACTGTATTGAAATGAAAGGGGTGAGCTATTACAATATGGAACGTTTTTCTCAGATATCAGACTTCACTGGTTATGATCGAGCTATGAGAACAGTTTGTACAATATCTTATTGAAGCGAGGTACAAATAAAATTACTATTAACACCGGACTCTTGATAAGAAAACTACAAATAGATGGACACAATTAAAATACAAGTAGAATTTATAAGGTTAAATTTTAATCGGTAATAGATTGTGAGAAATCACTTGCTGAAATACTCACAGGAAATCTCAGTTCTCCAAAGTTTCCGAATTCATAAAGCATGATCTGATAGAACATTTCTTCCCTAGAATAAAAAAATTAATCAATACATTTTGTAAACGCAATTAAAGATAATTTACCCTCTAAAAACAGACACATTTTAATCAGATGTCGGGCTAATCTGTGTCACGGCAATCAATGTAATAATCTGCTTGCTGAATTGATTAGATGTTGCTTTGATACCGAATGTGTTAATTCTAATTACATTTTAAAAGCGCCTCACTTAATTATATTTTTTGAAGAAGCAAGCAATTTTTCATAGAGTAACTCTATTCGAGTCAACCGATGCACTCGACAATACATCTGTAGTATTTTGAAAGCAAAAATATACAAATTTACCTTATACTGCGGTTCACATATCGCTGGACAACTCAACAAAAAACTACAGATATATCTAAAGTGCCCTGTTTCCCCGATGAACGGTTCAGTATGAAAGGTCGGGCTGTGACAGAAACTTTCAATGGTTCATTTATCTTAAACACCATCTCATGTCGAACACAGGTGTAAAAAAGTGTCATTGAAGTTTTTTGTAGGCACAACAACTGATGTGAAATCCCATGAATATCATTATGGGCTTTGACACATCACTTTATCAAAGAGATAAAGTAAGCATGCATGTCACATCGACCTGAACAAGTTTGCAAATAGAAACGGTTAAACCTTCCTCGGTACACTAATCGGGTGGGGCTTTGATCATCAGTAAAACACTTCATTAAAGCAACCAATCTTAAATTTCACATGTAAATTGCAACGACAAAAATGCACTTCCGGATAGAATAATCATGTGAGAATCACTTCTCAGAGGACAAGACTTTGATCGGAACTTCATAATGAAGATGTTGTACAGTGACATTTCTATAAAGCACCTGCACATATTAATTCAGTTGAGTGAAGCCTAACATGTAACGGTGATCCGTGGTGATTTCTAAAATCAGGCAACATTGTCCACTTATAACCTTACATGAACAACCGTATCGGTGAACACTACACGTAATCTATTAAAAATATACAACACTCATTCTAGTCGTCAACTAGGCCTACTGCATTTCACATTTATTATAATAGATTAATAAATTTACCTCACCAAACAACAAACATTCCGGTCAATGGACAAATTTTAAACTTTAAATGTCGCACGGGTAACAAGAAAGTACGGCAATGGCTTTGTGAAAAAGGTTAAAAACGTTGAGATGAATAGGGGTGGTTGTCCAGAGAAGTTTGACTGATGTAATTTTTGCCCAGCCAATGCAATTGGTGGCTGTTTGACTAAGCCACAAGGCTACTTATGTTCACCTGAAAGTTTTCACCATAATTATGAGAAAACTGGTCATTACTACCCACCACTAGTTAATATGGTGCATGTTAACAGCAGCCACACACGTTAACATTTGACACAATTACAACAATTACACATTCAATATCACATTCTGATCTCATCTGATCTGTGCTAAATAATAAGCATTAATCTTTCTGATGATACGCCACTTGAGAGAATAACTTTGTAAAGATACCATCAAACGATGATCCACAACTCACCTGTCAGCGATCAATCTCTTTCTTTCTTTCACATCTGTCACAGATAGGAAATGTCTCTGAATAGACTTTAATTTTTCTGATACGGTGGAAACAGTTACATTCAATACAATGCCCGGTTTGACATTCTCTGCTGGTATAACTAAATCTAAACACAACCCGGTTTTGACAGTTTGGTTTGAATAGGAAGTGTTTGTAGGGTGAAAATATTTGCTCTACAATAAAACAGTAAAGTAGTTGAACAATGACATACCCTAATTGTTTCGTGTTGCACATATAAACGGCTGTTTCATGTTGAATAAGAGCTCTAGTTTCATCCACACAACCGATAAATGTCATGCAACCAAAAATGTTTCTTAATCCTGAATCTTCATCCTCTTCGATTTCCTTACGAAGGTTTAAAACACTAGACAATTCGATTTCTCGACTGAAAAAAGTACAACCGATCAAATAGTGAACTAACAGAAACAAATTGTAAAGAGGGGAGTGAAGATGTGTAAACTGCCTCATCACAAGTGGTGACAACCTTGTCACCAAATGTAAACATGCTGAACAAGGTGTACCACCAAAATGATCGTAACTTTTCAAAACAGAAACTAATAGCGACCAAAAAAGAGGTAAGGAATTATGATTTTTATTATAATATATAAATTAAATGGTTGGCAGGATGCATTACAAGAATTTGTTCGTAAATGTAAACAATATAATGAAATGAAAACAATATCTATTGATTGAATTTAAATTCACCACATCAGCACAAAGAAAGTGGTTTCTGCTTATCACAATTCATGTGTGTTCTCCATCTTGCTCAACCAAAAAGTGATAACCAATCTGCTGTCTGGCAGGTTCTAGTAATAAAACCGGTTTTCCCAGTACACCTGTTTGGTTGTTGACCTACAATAGCATCGGTTGAAAGGCTACTGAGGGCTGAGACCGGGTGTGGTAAGGCTCAACGAGGAAACATGGTCCCTTGTCCCTTAACATGTCCAACAGCTTTAGTCTTTAGGTAACGTTCAGCACAAGTCTGCCAAGAGAATGTAAACAAAGAAAGATGGTTTCTAGGCTCAAGTGATTTGGTTGTGTGAGGACACTTTGGCTCAGATAACTGCATTTACCCTCAGCCCTCAACATCGTAGCGATTCGGATATGAACAACACTAATTCAGATTTTAGCAGCTTCACAGTTGTAACGTCTTAGAGAAGCAACAGGAATGTCTAATCTGGCCACACCAGCAGATAAGCAGTGGAGCTTCACAAGCAAACTTGGTGAAACCTCTTCAGACCACCTGCCGCTCTTCCATCACAACATCTGGTTGTTTGGAAGTCTCTCTCTGGGCACGTTGACAAAAACTAACAAGTCTATTTTAAGGGGGAAGACATGGTTCAAGTTGGCCTGCACCACACAGGCTCATCACGCCATAAATATATATACTGCAATGACATTAGAGTGACCAGGTCTGGTGACACTTGTAGCTAGAAGCTAGACACAACACAGTCTACAACTGGATTTGGTATGTAAGAAGGTATTGTACAGAGCTTTGGCATAGGACATGAACATATGTAAGGCGGCCCACAAAATCATGCCACATGTCGTGCGGCATTATTTCACAATACGGCGCAAAACAGTTGTTTAGGTCAAAAATATCAATTTTTCGATTTTGACGCTATCTGTTAGCTTGAAGTTTAAAATGCTACCTAACTAACACTTCTGGTGGTAATAAAAAGAATTAACAGAGAAATATGTGATTTATAAAAGCCTTGCACAGCTGACAAATCATGCCTCATGTCACCAATGCTAAATTTCCATAGCAACATCAGGCATGGTTTATACTTTTAATGTTTACAGATTAGTTACAGTTCTAAACACTTTTTTAAATTTCTGTAAATCTTTCAATTATTTTTTGATTTAATAAGAGCTTATTTCATAACTTTTTACGAGAATTGTTAATAAATGTGTAAAACTTCTTTGTAACAGTAGCAGTGGGCATGTTATTCGCCGGTTGACTTGTTTACTGTTTGTTTATGGATGCTATTCGTTTACGCGTAAAATTATCAGTGCTATTATGGCTAAGAATAAACATAAACATTGTATTTTTATTATAAATAATGTGATTTTATTAATCTTTTATTTTTCATACCTAGTTTATAATGTAGTAGTTAGATTAGGGCTACTCTTATCTCCCTTTCTAGGTATGCATCAACTTCAATTATCCAACGAAGGTGCAGAACGTTGTTGATTTTTTGTACGGTTTTTAAATTTATGTTAGTAATTAATAATATGTTTTTAATATTTAAGTTAAGTAAAATATGTTTAATGTAGATGTATAGTTTATTTGGTAATTCAACAATCCAGTTCTCTGCAGGATAAATTTTATTGTAATGGTACCGTAAATAAAGTTGGCTATAATTTGACAGTCGTTTGGACCAAACCGTATTTTTTTAATGTTAAGTAATTAAGCCAGATTATCTTAGAAAACTATCATAATTATAATTTCTTATACAAAATAAAGTCATAAATGATAGTTATTTCATAATAGAAAAGCAAAGTATTTCTTTCAATAATATCTCAAGTGAAGCTTTTCTTTGACTTTTAAAGATCTTCTCAAACTTTAAAGGCTGTTTTCTGAAAATTAGTATAAACTAAAACCATACATTCAAAAAATCATAAAAAATTTTATTTTCAGCCTAGAAGGCTAATTTTTATTTTTAAATGTTGAGAATTAAATTTTCTTTTAGATGAGGTAATAAAAGAGAAATGCATTTCGTGGGCCGCCGCCCTCCACCTCCACCAACACACATTCATCGTCGATTCCCTTACTACAGGTCATTTGTTCTAGCTAGAAGCTTTCCCTCCAACGCTGTGTGCCGCTGAGCTGTTCTGTTTAGTGGTGGGGGAAGCACCTCGTAGTTGTAACAGTAGATACAGTTAGAAAGAGAGGGAATGATCATTAAGACAACACTTGCCCCATTGAAACTATCCCTACTCTACCTACTCGCCCTCCCCTTACAATCTTCTTCCAAAAACAAATGCACTATACTTTTTTCTAGATTCGTAATTTACTCATGGATTTTCTTCCTGCCATTATAGCGTCATTTTTATCTCTTGTGTCATAATTGTGGACATTTAACTTGTTTGTACAAAGGTATTTTCCTGCATTGTAAAATGCATCAGGTAATAAACATATGTATTAATGCAATCACCAACAAATTTCATAACTGATTTTAGAGCAAAAATAAGAAAAATCTATACATAAATATACGTCCATAAACATTTTATTTTCGACTTACGGCTAGCGGAAGATTTCACCCTGATTTCTTCTACTATGGTAAAGTTATGCGATACTGAAATTCCAAATTAAAGAGTACATTTCATGGTTATAAATGGTTTTTGAACTGAGCAATTGAAAAAAATGGGTACCAGAACTGTAATTTAAGTCGTTTTTTAGAAAATTGGCATAAAACACAAAAATTGGAATAAAAAAATATCATATATTTTAGTTTAGGCATAAATTTACTTTGCTAAATTGTCAATAAATAAATAAATAAATAAATAAAAGTTTTTGACAAAATTTGTAGAGGATTCAATTTTGAAAAAAGTGATGTAAACAAATAAAAGTTGATGAATGTCAACTTTTATTAATAATAAAACTTAGCAAAAATACAGCAGTAGCCTACGTTGAAAGTTTAAACAAAATCATTTTCGTTATGTAGAAAATAAGTGGAGGAAGCAAAAATACTTACTGTAGTTTATGATAAAACGGTGGTTACAAGTAGTATCTCATTTGGTTTAGTATACGTACATGTTCAACAATAATTATTGCACCATTATGATGAACGCACTTTTAAACTCTATTTACTAGACTTACAGATGGAATGTTGGCTTTGCGTTGTTTGAATGTGGTTGCTGCACTGAGAATGCGAGCAATCAGTTCATCAGTTGGATGTGTCTACTTTGTGCTTGTAAACGTCATTTTACATCCATCGCCGCCACAAACAATAATCCAAGGTGGCTCTCCACGTCGTAACTATTTATCAGCAAACTTTCAACCGGCGGGCGGCAATTGCCTTACTTCATCAGTGAAATGTCTACCAGCTCCACCGAGTCGATAATACATTACAGTGTGTTTTGCTAACGGGATATTTTCCAGCAGTCTTATAAATTTGTTACATACAATTTCCTGATAATATCTCCCGGTGACAAGATGTTGTACAAACCAAAGTTGCACAAAAAAATAAAGTTCACAAATCACGATTGATTTGTGAACTTCCGTTCACAAATCAATCGATTCTATTATCTGAATAATTCCAAAATCAGTCGATTACTCTCAATACTTACCGTGGACGTTGATAACTAATTGTACTTATACATGGAGTACTAGGTGAAGCCACAACTGCCGGAATACAAGTAAAGAACCTGTCCAATTTCTGTGAAGTGGAATCAGTTCGTATCATGCAGCTACGATTAACATTAGCTTTAGCCGAAGGCTTTTGAGGATCACTTGACGTAGGAACTTTCACCTAAAAGCAAAACCGATAACAGATTTAAAATGTTTCCTAGAGAATTGTATAAAGTATATCGCTACGTTCCAATTGACCGATTTACAATCCGATGAGGACAATTCAATCCAACATTTATTTATTGACCGAGTCTTAAAGCCCCGACTGAATTTCCTTTTCAATCTGCAGCCGTGTAAAAATGTCATCGTGAAATGTCTACATATAGGGTGATTCAAAAAGAGCGCCGGTTTTGATATATCAAATTAAGAGATTTATTTTATTGAAAAACTGAAAATAAATACATCAACAAAAGTTCATCTTACCTTCCGATTTCATGTATGAAAAATGATGTCATGCATGTGTCCTCCTCTACTGCGCTGGCACGCATCAACTCTGTCCATGAAATTGGATATTACTGCACGACAAGTTTCGACTTCCATTTGCCCGATAACCCGTTGAATTTCCTCCTTCAAGTCATTGATGTTTCGGGGTTTATTGGCATACACCAATGACTTCAGATGACCCCAAAGATGAAAGTCACAAGGCGTCAAGTCACACGACCTTGGTGGCCATTGATGGTCGGAATTACGAGAAATGATGCGATCCTGGAACCGTTCACAGAGCAACAACATTGTTTCTCGTGCAGCGTGACAGGTGGCACCATCCTGCTGAAACCACAACTCGTCAATGTCCATTCCATCCAAATGACGCCACAAAAACTCCCTAATCATCATACGGTATCGGTCTCCATTTACTGTCACGGCTTGTCCTTCTTGATTTTCAAAAAAGTAAGGGCCGATGACACCGCCCGACCAAAAGCCGCACCAAACTGTCACTCGCAGTGCATACATTTCCCTTTCATTAACCACGCGAGGGTTTTCTAAACCCCACATACAGCAGTTCTGTTTATTAACAAAACCGTTTAAGTGGAAGTGCGCCTCATCACTGAAAATGATTTTGTTTGCGAAGGTGTCATCATCCTGCTGTTTTCTCAATACCCAGTCAACAAACTGTCGTCTCTTCTGGTGGTCTGCCACTTTCAAATGTTGCGTCAACTGAATTTTATACGGGTGATATTGGAGATCGTACCGAAGAATTCTCCGTACAGAAGAACATCGTAAACCCAATTGTTGAGAACGGCGACGTATTGATTTTGCTGGGCTAACAGCCACACTGTCACGAACCAACGCAACGTTCTGCTCAGTTCGGCCAGAACGACGACGTCCAGAACTTTTAAGGTCAACTGTTGAACTCGTCTCAAAAAACTTTTTCATGAGCCTGCGAACTGTTGATTCATTCGGTGCTTCATTACGTCCTAGAGTACCGCGAAGTCGCCTGACAGTAGCCGAATAACTCTCTCCACTCTGGTAAAAGTTTTGACGATTAACACTCGTTGTGCAATAGTAAACTTCTCCATGGCTAGACACAGACTGCGAGAGTACTACACTGCGAACAAGAGAAACTACAACTGAATCGTCAATCGGAATGTTCTCCGAAATAGAAATGAGGTCTAACAATGTTGCCAACCGATAAACAAAAATTTACCAGCCGTTTAAAAACCGGCGCTCTTTTTGAATCACCCGTTATTACAAAATTTGTAGGATGCATTTTAAAATGGCTGCTGCTTTTTTGTCTTCAAATTGAAAGCGACATTTGAATGGGATCCGACTTCCTCATGAATCAGGTGTCGATGCTCCTGCATTGCCAACAAATTCTAAGATGTAACACAACAGCAATTACATAGAGTGAACAGTAATCAAGTGTCACAGTGTGAAGATGTAGGATAGCGCACACTACGTAACACAACTTATCCATATAAACGTTATTCACATAATTAATTTCGGCTACATTAGCCTACAAGTTTACAAAACAATCATTGCTTAAACTATTTCATTTACTTGCTAATGGATTTTTTTTTTGGCTTATAAAAATAATATAATGTTTCAATAAAATTACTTACTACAATAACCACAACTTCAGTAAATTAATAAAAAAAAAATAGTAGATCAAAACTTGATCAAAAATATTATGTATTATTAAATTAATAAAAAGGAAAAAACAGTACAACTGTGAATTAATGTAATTCATTGGTTGGTGAGCGCCTGATAACATTTTCATATAAATTATTTGAAATTATCAAAAAAAGGATCATCGAGTTCCAAATGAAATTCATTTAATGTCCGTATTAATAATGTATTACGGAATTGCACAGTGTTCACTAGAGGCAAATAAAACAGATTAAAAGTTCTTGATCTGACAAAAGGTACATAATAAAAAATTGTTTTGACAATATCACATTAACAATAATAATATATAATTTATTAAAAGAGTTTTAATAATATATATGTAAAAACTGCATACACATCCCATTTCGCTGACTTCAAGAGATTTTATACTAAAAATTCTTTTCATTGTTTCTGGAGAAAACCCTAAAGAGCACGACATATCATATCTTATGTAATACAGGAGACACAATAATCTATTTCAAATGTTCTCAAGTGAGATTCTACACAATTCACACAATGCACCATACTCTATCCTCCTTCTAACCGGACCTCAATTCCATAAAACTGCTTCCTATTTCTAAATATGAACCCAAGAAACCTATAACCATTATTCACAATCATATCGATTTGTTACTTAACCCTTACAAACGGGACTGATTCTCGTAAAACAGAAGAATTGCAAAAATCAAACCGTGCACTCTCAAAACAATTTATCTAACGTCATAACTGATGAAAAATTCTGAAAAAATTACAGTTGATTCATATAATACATACGCGCCTTTTGAGTATAATTACAAGAAAATTGCTTCATAATACTTTGCATTCAGGCGAGCAAAATTTTCATCCATGAAAATGTTTCCGTTTCCTTTAGATTTTTTACTAAAACAGGCTTAAATTTCAGCTCAGCAAAAAAATGTATAAACCATGTTTTTTTGTAGACAAGAGTTTACTGGAATAAATGTTATATTTTATTTAAATTTCCGTAAATATTTTACGAAGTTACAAAATGTTCAACATGAGTCCATTTTTACATCACAGGGAAGCATGAAGGGATGGTATTTTACAATCTTTACAGTGATGTCACAGAGCCACTATTATATTTAGGTTACAGCTGTAAGCAAAGCAATGTAGAAAATTCTTTTCCCTACAACCCTGTGTTTTGAAAAATTCTGTAGGTGCAGTTAGAAGGAAGCCGTTACATGTCCTCTGCAACCCTGCAAAGTGTCGAATTTTTTGCCTGTGATGGTAAACCCCTTCCTTATCAGTAAAATGGACTTGTCTTCCCTTTTTCAAGGGGAAATTCCGTTATAGAAATGTCATAGCTTCAACACAAACTACAGAACATGTTAGTACGTTGACTTACACACGAGCTGGACGGACTTCCATTCAAAACAAACAATTCCTAAACCATCAATGCTACCTACACACTATAGAGGGAATAAAAATTTTCCCTTTCATGATATTCTATTTCTGTAAACACTATTAGATGCGATAAAGAATTCCCTACTAGAAAATAACAATATTTACCGGTTTCCGACCTGTACTTAACTAGCTGCACCACGTTTCATCGCCTCCCCCCCCACAATCAGATCAACAGCTGTTTAAACCGGGTTAAAGTTAATTTACTGTCAATTTGCACCTCTAAATATCCACCTCATCACCTAAATCCAATTTTCCATTTTCACAGAGAAATTTAACACATGGAAAATAATTTTGTTGGATAATATCTTACATTTACAGTTTTTAATGTTTAATTAAAAGTAATTTTTTTCACAACATAGATATACATTATCCAAGTCTTTTTGAAGAAGTTTACAAACTTAATATGTTTATACGGTTTCATATCATCAGCAAATAAATTACATACTCTATTATGAACAGTTAGTGGCAAATTGTTTATCAATAATAAAAATAAAAGGGGTTCGAGTTTACTGCTTTCAGGTATACCCAAGCCATTAGAAAATTTATGAGCAATATTTTTAAATCATCCTACATATAACGATCTATTTTTCAAGTAACTATTAAAAAATAATATTAGATTTTTTTAGTAGAAAGCCAATTTTTCCATTTTCATTGACAAGATATCATAATTTACTCTTTCAAAATTAATCTGTATTACATCTGTAGCCTATGCAATCTATGCGTATTATCCAAACTGTAGGAGAGATCCTGTGTGAAACTGAACATGTTTGTCACTATGGAGCGTCCAGCAGCCATGAACAGGTGATATTAACCTCTTCTTTATTTTGTTTAAAAATCTTTGAGTAGAAATATGCTGAAAAACCTTCACCAAAGAATTTATAATCACAATGCACCTGTAATTTGAGATTTAATTTCTATCTCCTGACTTAAATGATGGTGTTATTCATGCAACTTTCCATTTTATAGAAATAAAAGGTATCCGTTGTGAAACTGACAAGACTTTATCAGTATGTCTGCACACCCTTTAATAGCATTCACATAAGGAGGAATATTGTCCGGTCCACTACAATTCTTTGGTTTTTGAGTTTGCTAAACATTCGGTCCCATCATTTTCATTAATACTCATTAAATTAATTAGATCAAATTTGACTTTTTACAATAAGATTTTCTGAGGCGTTATTATGTAGGCCTACTACATTTTGGCCTTCATATAAAGAAAAATAATTATTAGCGAACCCTCAGGCTACTTCATCCTCCTTGAGTTCCTGATTTACAGCAACAAAAACTGATCGTTTGTTCGTTTCTGTTTGCCCTTTTATTATTCACTTTTCAACAATGTTTACTCTTACTACTCATAATTTAATTGAAATAGACCGCTCTGTATAAATAAAGCAGACAGAGCTCATCAGCTCATCAGACGTGATTGTCTGATTACAGTGCAATAGTGAACCGGTATCGGAAACTGTCACTTTGTGAGTGAGTTGGCCATACGTAACGGTATTAAATTCTATCCGGTTATATATTTATTTAATTAATTGTCATTCAACTGATCTAAACTAAAACTATGAACATGCCATTTGTTAAACCGGCGACTTCTTTTAGACCGAGTTGAGGGAAGTAGATGAAGACCAGGCAGATACTTTGCAATATTCACCTGGCAAAATGAAATGGCATCTCTACCTCATAACAGTGAGAGCAAATACTGTTTAACGCTCAGAAACATGCAGAAAACAGTAACGCTCACCATACGTCACAGTTAGAACAACTCCAAGTGAGATTGCCAGCCCTTGAAGAAAATAATCCCGGTAGATATCAAAAGACATCAATGGAATAAGAATACCAAATAGATAAACAAACCGTGGCCCAAGAAATTGAGTGGGTCGCAGTGAAAAATACACACTTCTATAGAAAATGTACATTAGATACCACGTCACCTGTCCACCGCAACAGTAAAAACAAGTTCTGATTCGACCCGATAAGGAGAAGCCACTCCCACCACTCGAGCATATCTCAAATTGAAACGGTTGCATCCGATTATAAATATGCCATTAAATTACTGAATAATATCTTTAAAACAAATGTGTCTGGTGGAGATATGTATAGAAATACGACCATTATGTTGGCTCAGGATAAACTAACGACGCCAATCAGAGTTACAGTTAAGAAAGTGCACCGCTTTTGAAATCTTACCACCACACCATTGCAGACAACCCCAACAGAAAAGAATATACACTGCACACAAATTGAAGTACAGAACAAAGGGACCACTGGATCTGTTCATCGTAAGGTTTGTTGTTGACAAAGATATCAAAAATACGTATGAAATTTTTAACATCTAGGGCTGCAAGTTGCAAACAGAAGAACTAAAAAAAAACAAAATTGATAACTTAATGGAAGAGATGTCAGTTAAACAAGCACACCCACCACAAATACTACAATGAACAGAGGCGTATAAAATTCAACAGCAAACATTTCAGCAAAAAAATGTGCATCGTTTTTTCAAGTAGAAAAAAGAAAAGAAGTTTTCAAGTTCATTTGCCCGTGGCATGTAATGACAATGCTGTTATGTGTAACATACACCGATCGAAAATAATCATACATCATTACCTTTCGGTTCCGATAAGACAGTCAAATTGAAAATATGAGCCAGCGGAATGAAATTTGATGTCTGGGATTATCGTATTGTTTCTGTGAAATTTCCACCAGTAAGAAACATTCAACAACAGGAGATGCGTAATTAATTTGAGAGTATCAGGAGACATGGAAGAGCACAAGTATTGGACTTTGATACTATTCAAAAGATTTGGCTGGCTCATGATGGATTGAAGAGGCACAGATATGAAATCAGCAAAATACAGCTCATATTCAAACTGAACCGGATGTAAGCATGGATTTCAATGTCCCAACATTAACCTCACATCGGTCACATATACTAAACCATTCTTTGATTTCTTAACTTCTGGTTTTGGGCCATTTCCGGCCGAAGCCGTAACTTTGAACCCAATCCAGCCACTAACTTTTTTGTATACATTACGAATACAAAAACCATTTGTTGCTATCTGTTGTAGTTTCTGTCTTTAATTTCTTGAATTCCGGATTTACGCCACATCTAGTTGAAACCGGAACTTCTAGTTGAACCCAATATAGGCCCGCTAACTTTCCAAAGAGATTACAAATCCAAAAACCATTTGTTGCTTTCTCTTATAGTTTCAGACATCTGAGTGTCATGGATGGACAGACAAAGGAAATGATACATAACAATTTTAAAAATTACAAATAAAAGCGTGGCGCATTTTATTGTAAAATATTCGTTGTATAAAAATGCGCCACGCTTTTATTTGTAACAGTAATGTCTGTAATTTTTTTTGTAATTTTTTTTATTTTTTCTTTTTAGTTCATTTTTTATTTGAATCATTGTTAAATAATAGCGTTTCTTAAAATTTTTTTTTTTATTTTTTTTATTTTTTTTATAATTTTTTTGTTTTTTTTTGTAATTTTTTTTTGTAAATTTTTTTTATTTTTTTCTTTTTAGTTACTTTTTTTAAGTAATTGTTAAATTAAAGCGTTTTTTAAATTTTTTTTGAAAAAAAATTTTTTTGTAATTTTTTTTTACAAACACCTATTGTCATCGAAGATAAACAAGTGTGCAAAGTTTGATTCATATTGATACGGTAGAAGTATTAAAATTTTAAGTTGCCAGATTTGATGGATCCAAGAGTAAGGTATTTTTTAATAATAAAAGCGTTTAAAAAAAATTTTTTTGTAAATTTTTTTTTATGACAGCGTATTGTCATCGAAGATAAACAAGTGTGCAAAGTTTCATTCATATTGATACAGTAGAAGTATTAAAATTTTAAGTTGCAAGATTTTATGGATCCATGAGTAAGTTAAATAAAAGCGTTTAATTATGACCGATAAATATTGTAAAACAAAAGGGGTTTGAAAAGAAAAGTTTTAATGAGAGAAAAGAGAGATAGCTGCTATATGCAAACTAGTTTTAATTTTTTTTGTTTGTTTAATATCCGACTGTTCTGCAATTACTGCTAATGCAGACGGTGAAGGATGAAATGATTTTTGTAACGTATAAAAATATGCCGTGCCTGAATGGGATCCGAACGCAAGACCGCACGATGAGAGGCGAGCACATTACCAACTACACCAATGCCAGTTTAAGGGCCAACACAAAGTTACAAAAGTGATTGATAAAAATGTCCAAAGGGAGAATCGAATGAATACAGTGACAGTGAGAGCATAGCCGATTTGATAGCGTCTGACGACGACAAAAGTTCAGTCATCACTTAATGAGATATAATTAAATTAATTAAAGTTACAAAATGAAAATGAAAGAACGATGACTGCAGGAAACCAAATAGCATTCAATTCACTGTGGAGAGGCTGCAGCATAGCTATTGAATAGCAGAAAAACAGGAACATCACCAAACAGAACAATATTGCTAGAAGACCAGTAACCGGTGTTTCTGTTCAACATAAAGATGGAAAACCAAATGTAAAACAAATTGTACGCGGTGCAGAGAAAACCAAAACCAATCATACGAAATGGCAACAGTATTTTATAAAACCATTATGCCTATCTATTGGCCAAAGTATTAACATCACTACATCCAACGAATCAAGGTATACTCCAAACATTGCAGCTATATTATAAAAACAGGAGGTACTTATTTCACTTTCTCAACAACACATCAAGAAATTTGAAAACAGCGATGGTGGCTGTACCTAAACCTAAAACAAAATTAAGAATTTGTTTAAAATACTGGCTTGGCATGCTAGCTGCTAATAGCCTCTTGCAGCGGCAACAGCAGTCAGAGGCAGGCCAGTCTTCAACTTACAAAAAGTAGAGTTTAATTCAGAGACCCATTTCACCAAGTATTCTGACAGAAATTTAAAGAAACATAACGGTCACACACTGTACATCCAGACAGAGTGTGCCGACCGCATTGGCGCAGTTGGTAATGTGCTCGCCTCTCATCATGCGGTCTTGGGCTCGAATCCCATTCAGGCACGGCATTTTTTTCATACATTACAAAAAATCATTTCATCCTTCAACCGTCTGCATTAGCAGTAATTGCAGAACAGTCGGACGTTAAAAAAAAAAAAAAAAAAAAAAAAAAAAAAAAAAAAAAAAAAAAAAAAAAAACAAGAGTGTCGTCTGCGTCTGCAAGTGCAGTGATAATAAAAGAGAGCATTAATTGTTATGAAGAGTAAAATTACAGGCAACAAACAGCATTATCTATACGAACTAAGAGATGTTGGTTTGTTTTATCTGGGGTGCACTGCCCTCCAAGACAGACAATAAAAGAAGACTAATTCCAATTGGTCTCATCTGGAAACTGAGTTTGTTGTGGGAGGTGACTAATACAAAACATACCCATTGGCGATAACATCCAACCGGTAGGCCTACTGATCCAGCAAAGACACCTGATTTAACTGATATCTTCATAACCAACATTGTAGCGGTCAACTTCTACAAAATTGAACGAAACCTGGACCTTAACTCTGATTATTCTCCGATACTCCTAACTTTGAGCAAGTCTGTTCTGCAAATGCCATCTGACCCGATACGTGTCGGTAAGTTTACAGACCGGTAAAGCTTACGGGAATTACTGGAAGAGAGAATTAAACTAAATGTACCACTCCGGGATGAGCGTTAGCGGTTGATGTACTGCAGTTTGCTTGAAATAGCACTCCGGAAATGAAAAGATTAAAAGAATAAAAACTGACAAAAGAAACATGATGAGACAAAACACACTTTAACCTCACCCAACAACCATTTTTCAAATTGATAACAGGTGAAATATTGAAATGATTACCTGAGGCATTAAGTTTACATACGATAATAAATGTTTCTTTCAAATTCAAACGTGTCCCCAGCATATGGAAGAACGCAGAGATCATAATGATACTGAAACCAAGAAAACCACAAAATGAAGCTTCATCATATAGGTACACCAACCTTTCTCAAAACGGGCGATTAGATTCAGAGTGGGGGCAACGTATTAGAAGGTCCACAGACACAGAAGGAGCCGCAACTCAGACATCTGTAGGATACGCCATCTGTTAAAAACAATAATTGCAATCGCTATTTTTAAAACCCACCTTAATAACAGCAATCGCAATTATTATTTTTAACAGATGGCAAGTTTAAAGTTTTGGTGTTAAAATGTTAGCGATTCTAAAGGTGGGTGGTGGGTTTGAGGGTTTGAGGATCTACGCTACGATGTACACTTGTATCATTACATTACATTACATCACATCTGTTTTATGTAAATTATTTTTAAAAACTACAACTTAGGTTAAAACCGATCATTGAATGAAAATAAACAATTCAAAACCACCGGTTTGGCTTTCAAAATAATCATTCTACAATAGAATAGAGGTACATAGAATAACAAATATTACTGAGAGAACTTGATTTGTTTGGCAAATTTCCTGGTTGTATCACAGGCATTCGACAAAGTTTGGTTTGATGGGTTACATTACAAGTTGAGATCATTTCTGCTGAAAAAATTCATACAGATATCCGGTGGTCATACTTAACAGAAAGATTCTTCAAATCAAAAGGATTCACATTTCGGACTGAAGGAAATCAAAGTCCCAGTTCCATCCTCTACTCGCTGTACACCCGACAAGACCTGCCTCAACTAGAAAATGAAACCAGACCTACTTTAGCTGATTATACGTACCGCTATTCTAACTGTGGATACGGGTATTGAAGAGCAACCGCCAAAAAACAAACGTAGATTACAGAAGTTCAACATCGGACCAAAAAGTGGAAAATAAAACTCAACGAGACAAATCAATACATGTCGACTTCACAAACAGAAAAATTGAGTATAACCCCCGGTATATGTAAATAGCTGGACTGTGATGGATGCGAATGGTGCCTCGGTAAGAGGCTCATGTTAGAAATAAGAGAGGAGTAGACTGGCTGGTGAGAAGATGGAGAACAAGATACTTAGTATTAGTGTACGACAAACTTCTGCTTTACAAACCGATATTAAAGCCCGTCTGCTGTCTGAAAATCAGCGAATGAACCAAACTAAGTATTACGAACAACATACTTCCAAAACAAGGTGTCGAGAAGCATCGTCTATGCACCCTAGTTTATCAGGAACAACAACCTCCACTGACCTGCGAATGGACTCGTCTTTGGCGATATCCAAAGGCTCACACAGAAGCATGAGGAAAGACTTCACCACTATAAGAACATCAAGCAACCCAGCTGCAAGACAACGATGATCTGGTGCATAGGTGCATAGACTTAAAAGTAAGAAACCATTTCATCCGGTGTAGTGTCAGTGTTGGTACGCAATTAGAATAAGTGTCAAAATGTAAGCGCACAACTTAGTGTAATGTACATAATGTGTCACAGAGGTTCTATTTTATATAATACTACTACAAGTTCACTGCAACTGCAAGTGCGAAAATAAAATAAACCGAAAAGGAAATGTTGGCAATAATAGACTTAACAAATAACAAAAAGTTGTTAACGGATGATTAAAAGAAAATAAATGCAAAGATTAAAGATGTTTAAAGTAACTAATTTTTAATATGGTACAAAAACGAATACGATAATAAACTGAAGAATAACTTTAATTATTATTTGGTATGTACTTTTCGCAAGACAAAGTTGTTAAAAGAACAGACTGTTATTTTAAATAGTATGCTAATGTAAAGATTTAAAATCACTGTAACTAATAACGAAAGCTTACGCACCGTTCAGTAATCTGTAACCATCACGTGACCAGCGCAGTATGTGAGAGTAGGGCAAATTGACTTACCAGTACAAACAAATAATGTGCTCATGAGTACGATTCCACCATTGTCCAAAAATTTTCTTTTAAGAAAGTTTGCGACAAAGTTAACATAATCAGTATTATATGTTAGTAAAAGTCTAATTTTCTGGGTCGAGAAACCGATTAAAAAAGGTCCAAGCTCAATATCCTCAGCCATTGAGGAGTTGCAACATATTTTTAGATTTCTGATCCCCAAAGGAATCATACCTCGGATTTTTCTAGGGGTTTCAGAGGGTGAGGAACAAAAAAGGTCTTTGGTATTTTTTTCACTCCGAGTGCTCCTTATGAGTTAGAATTTCCATAGATAGCCCATTACATTCACCTTTATAATACAAGAGAGATAAAGTGTACTAACCTTTTTGCTGCCTTGATTCTTACTATCCACTTAGACATCTTCTGGGGGACCCACCGTCAGTGTATACAAAATGCCATAATTTATGAAACTTTAAAATTTTTTATTCAAAAACCTACAGAAGATGCTGCATCTTCAGTCATCTATATAAAACTGTTGAGTTATTTTAATCTATCCCTTCTCGTATTTTTATTACAGCTAACAAAGGTTCTGTTGAGAAACTGAACTAATATTTGGTGTAAATGAAGTTTTGATTAGAATAAAATTTCTAATCAGTCTTAAGACCAGATCATAAGGTGTTAACCTAACTGTGCTCTGGGTTACAAGATCAATAACATTTTTTTTTGTTAATTATGAATAAACATTGAACTTGCACGTCTCTACCGTGTACTTTTACTAGCACCATCATAGTCCGGTCTTGTTTCATCTCACCAGATAAAATAGCTATCGAATACATCAATCATATTTTCATCTCGGTTGCATTTAAGATTACCATTCCATAATTAACCACTTTGAAAAGTTCTCTTTGTTGATATCAGCTCGCATGCTACGCGTCAATAAAACAATAGTGAGAAAGTGAGCTGCTAATTTTGCTCGTTTTGACACGATTCTTCTGATCATCAACACTACTGCCTGCCTGCCTGCCTGTCTGTCTGTCTATCACCTCAAAAGAGAATAATTTTCAACCTGACAATATCTCAAAGCAATCGGCCTATGCGAACAACAACTGCAGCCACAACCCGCAACGATTCATATTTTATCAATCGAAAAGAAATGGTTAAGACAAAACTTCACAACCTTTCACAAAAGACCTGGCTGGGGAAAGAACAAGCCAAACGATAGATCTCTGATGAAAAACTAATGCTAGCTAATACTGTAATGGTATGACCTCCACAAGTGCAGATTGATCCAGATCATCACCAAAGCGATACTACGACTGCCACAGTCGTAGGAGCCACTCCTAACAATACTGAATACGCTGAATCTGTTCAAGATGTCTCTGGACACCCTCCCGGTGCCAACTCACACTTTCTCTTCTGTCTCAAACAATTTACTCACTACTCACATTCATTGCACCACGTAATTATTTACAAAAATGGCTCTCATCATTGGCATCGTAACAAGCAAAGTTACAAAGTGACTGTCCCAGTCTTAAAAAATTAAGATACTATTATTCTTATTCTTTTAATGAAATCTCATACATAAAACTGAATATTAGAGAATAGCAAAAATGCTCTTTTAACTAAATATTAAAATGTTTTACCGACCGACATGATGCATTTTCAACCCGACTGAGGAATGTAAATTATAAAAATATCCTACAGTAAAAATATGTTCTTTTTCACAGACCAGTAACAGCTGCTATATCACTGGTTTTTTAACTTCTTTTGTACCACATGTTTCACAACTGTTCTCCAATCTCTTAAGAAATACATTTTCATTTTAAAGCTAAATATGATGAAAAACGTTAAGACAAAAAGGTCAGAAACGCTTCACAACAAGTACTAGAAGACTGTCTTGTCACCTTAGTATTTCTCATGCATCCACACGGTGAACTTTGCGAGAGCAACAATTGTACCCGTTTCATATCACTCCAGTGCAAGATTTACTACCGCAAGATTACAATAATCGAAAAGAATTTTGCCAACGGTTATTAAGACAAAAAGCATTCGATCGAAATTTTCTTAAACGGATTGTAGTTACAGATGAATCATGCTTTACTCGGAATGGAATTATAAATTTCCGCGACACTCATATTTGGGTGGAAGAAAACTCACATGAAGTTGCTGCAACATGTTTTCATTTAATGTGTGGTGTGAAATTCGTGCAGACAATGTCATTGGGCCGTTTTTCTTACCTGCACAGCTAAATGGAGAAGAGTACCTGAATTTCTTATAAACAAATCTGTATGAACTTTTGGAAGATGTTCCTGTTCAATATACAGCATGGATGTGGTTTATGGATGTCGGGTCATCAGTTCAGTTCACTCGTCCCTCCAGTGGATTGGGCGAGCAGCACCCGTAAAATGGTCTCTATCTATGCATCTCCAGACCTAACGCCGCCAATCGATTTTTATCTTTGGGGATGGATTCGGGTGGGGGGAAGGGTTTAAGGGTTTGGTTTATTTGTCACACAAAAATCACTAAAGCTGGAACAACACTCAAAAATAATCCAGACACCTTAAGGAAAGTTAGAAAAGCATGGATTCTTTGTGCTAAATGCTGTATTCAACAGGATGGTGGCCACATAGAAGCACTACTTTGATGTAAGGTTAGTCACATAATTTGATCATTTTTGTTTCGTTTAGATTCAATAAAATAAAGATTTCTTGAACTTGTATTTATTTTTTTATTTACTTTATACACATCAATCAACTCTGAATTAAATTCTCTGCAATATTTGTTTGAAACTTTAATACATTTATTAGCTATTTGACAGAGTTATTTTACACCAAACGTAAAAATTATAAGAGCTGCTGTTCTAATGTCTGTTTTATTCAATCGGTCAGGTCAAAAAACATGTAGAACAAAAAATGTGCATCAAAATTTCAGACCCATGACATTCAATATGGCTCCCTATTATTGGTGAACCATTAATTCGAGCCAAATTTATCACTTAGGAAGCGTTTCTGGGTTTTTTATCCCAACTTTTTTCTTTACTTTTAGCTGTAGAATAATTTCCCGAGAGATTGGAGTGCAGTTCCGAAACACCCAGTATAATTCTACTTCCTACCGACCTGTTTTAATATATTCACAATCATCAAAGTATATAAAATTTAAAATAAACTCTTTAAAAGTTTCAGGAGATATTGAATCTTGAGCTGTTTGAACAAAACAGAAAAATTAAATTAATCAAATTTAACTTTCTTCATATTGTTTGGAGATCATTTTTAAATTTAACCTTTTCATTTAAAATGTCTTGCCTCTGCCTCTAGAACTTGTCATACTTTTTGATTTCACTTTTGTTTTTATTATAAAATGGTTGAATACAGCAGTTGTAACAGGTCAATGAAAAAGTGAACATTGTTACAATACGATTGAATATATGGTACAGGATTCAACACATAGAGTTAAATAAAGACAAAATGACTGTTTTATAACAACAGAAATAACATTTGTATAATAGATACTCGAGTCATATGGATGGGCTGTGATGAAGGAAGAGAAAATCCTGCCAACCTCAACAGTGAGACACTACATTTCACATTTCACTACCGTGCTATTGTACCGTTTATTAACCACATGTTGCTTTTTCATTGTGACTGACACTTTCCACTTAAAACGTAATTCCTTCAAAATTTTTCTTAACGTACAAAGTTTCCAACTAAAATTTAGCCTTTCTTTAAAAACCAATATTAACTTCTCACATGTCGGCACAACTTTCTTACTGGTAAAAAACCCTCCATAATTTTGACAACCACACTCAAAGCTGTCCAATGATGCACTCCTATATTTTGGCCGTTTCCTTTTTTTACCAGGAGAAAGCTTCTTCACTGTCTTTAACTTGCTTCTTATTTTAAACTGTGGAAAGAGAAAGATGACAGTAGTTAGCCGCTCGCTCAAGGCTCTTGTTAAGAGACAAGGAAACGCATTTTTGTTTACCTTCAACTTGAGAAAATTTTATTAGACTGAATAATAGAATTAGATTTCGTTTAGCACCGTGAATAGTCCGACCATGCTTTCCACATTCATACAGTTAACCTATAAAAGGTTGTGCGATATAATGTAGGCCCTATGTTCTCTACTGATATACTGTACGTGCTACGGGTAACTGATATGAAAGCAGTCGCGCGAGCCCACTAATGCTTTTCGCCCTTTACCCCTGATTGAAGCCAAAGGCACTATGGAAAAACAACCGACTGTACAAACAAATAAAAGCTGACCGAGGTCAGCAGGTAAAAATGTTTGCATGCATGTCAAGGTTAAGCATTTGCACACACAAACACCCAAAATGGGTCAAGTTTAGAGGAAACTTGAAAACAATTTTCTAGAAATCCGTAGAAAATACAGGAAGAGATGTTACTGATGCCTTTTTAGAAGTGGGGGCAGGAAGTAGCACCCAGGATCCAAATGTAAGCAGTTTCTATTGCTTCGCTTACATAGAACAACTATAACCTAGAAGGTTTTCTATGATTTTCACCTGGAATACCTTAATAGGTGTGTTATTGTGAACCGTAGCATAGGATGGTACTGGTCCAAACATTTGCCAACAAAGTCAGCATAAAAACTCGTTGACACTTGTCTTGTCAATAAGGGTGGATTTCAGCATGATTAACAGATCAATATATTATTACACTAGTTAGATTGCATCATGTCAGGAAAGGTGGAAGAGAGAATAGGAGTGCCAACTGCCATCACTCTACCACAGGAACACCATTAAACCATCATTAAACTACTCTCGGGTAGTTTCTCTTGTTGGCTACCCTGATATTGAAAAATTCTTTCGGTGTGTTCAAAGTGCATCTGTCATACAGCTTACGTTGTCTTCATGAAGGCTTGGTAAGAAAGCTCAGAAATGCTGAGCTTTCTTTACAGGATTCTGAAATCAATTACCTGTGACTGAAACACTCTAGATGGATTGGCACCGTTCAGTCTATTCTGTACGACTGTCTTCACTTTTTCAATGATTCTGTCTTCATGTAAAAAATGTACTTCATGCTTTGTAGGATGGACATTTACATCTAAATTGCGGGGCTCCAGTGACAGACTGATGTAAACAAACGGATGAGATCCTTTGGGCAGATACAAGCCGTACACTAAATCCACAGCTTTTCGTAAACCTGAATCATATAAATCACAGCATAGATTACCAGTAGAGTCCTCCACTTCATTGGATAACTAAAACAGACAATAAACGAAACAGATCTATCGGTTAAGTTCATATAAGAGTATTTTCCCCGGAGTGCAACACTTGTGTCCCACCGGTATCAGACCAGTCTGGAGGAGTCTGTCTCGCCATATCGGACAAGCGATGATAAGAATAGGCTACACTTGAAACATTAAATGGTATGGTGCTGTAGCCATGAGGCGATCAACAGCACGTGACATCCACAAATAAATCTCTCGCTCTAAAATAAGCCCATCATCTATCAGAAAGAAAAAAGGAAATAGTCTACATTTATACTGTATATCACTTACCTGAACAATCGACCAACCGGTTATTTATAAAAAGTATGAAAATCTGTTTCTTGATGGAGCAATTGATGTTTGAAATAAATCCGTGCAGACTAAATTTAAGTCCATCATCGACACATTCGATTTCTAGTAGTTCTCTGCAAGAAAAAATATTAAATCAAATCGCATCAGAAATGACGATCTAAATTCAATTATTTCAACCGATCGCTAAACACAAATATCATTAAGAAAACTGTCTTGTCAGTCGGTTTGACTTCATATATATCGAGTCAAAAACTGATATACTTAGCTATCGCCAGCGAAATCACAATGACATGCGGGCACAATCAATTTCATTTATAATGACAACCGATTGTGAATTTGGTGAAACCGAAAGAGACAGGGTCCGGTAGCAACAAGTGTTTGTAAAGCGTGGGCATGGACCACGACACCTAGTCACCTGGTCTCTCTCGTGCTCTCCCTCTCCCTCTCCATTCTCAATGCTGCACACTATTCAACCATCAATCATCAAACTAAACATTTCCAACCTGTCAAGCATATCTTAATTGGAAGGAACAGATCGTTTCTATTAAGTTAATCGATATGTCTATGTTATTAGTCAACCTCACCTGGATATATTATTTCCATAAATTGCTTTTATATTCTCAACATAGGTACTGTCACTGTTTGTTCTAACATCTGCTAAGTTTTCACCATATCTTTTTAATACAAATCCAACTTTTGGGTTGTGAACAGCATAGCGACTGACCTGTAATAGAAATTTAATGATGAATACCCGATGTGGAAGGCAACCGCCTTTACCAGAAACAATGCACAATACAATTAACAATATATTTACTATCTCACTCGGACGTAAACCACCTGACATCTCATCCGATGCACTAGTCCACCATCACACATGACCGCTGCTCCTGAAATCAGTACTCTGATTTAGTCACATACAAAAGTCATTCACTTATTTCATACAAAGGCCGATGGATATAAAAACAATAGATTAACTAAATAACATCACAAAGTGTGTAGAAAGAATGCCTTCTCTTCTCCCATCATAGACAACAAACACCCAATCTAAACAGAGACCTTTATCTACTGGATGGCCACTTCTTTCCTCTTACAGACCGACCTTTATGGTTTCACCATAAAGAATACCTACTCACACCATGGACCTCAATCTGCTGAACTGACATTGTTTTTATGATGGCCCAACATTTCCTCTTTCAGACAACTCGTTCCACCAGAAAGAAATACCTACGCTAAGCAGGGACCTCACTCATCTGCTTTTGATATTTTTTTTAAATATCTCAAAGAATTTGTACCTTTACATTATCAAACTAAAAGCACCTTCACTAAAAGAACGATTTCAATAAACTTGAAAATCAGACACTACCAAACAGTTTTAAAGGGGGAAATTTTGTGTGGAACAGGAACAACACTTTTCAAAAGGAGAAACTGACAAAATCATAAAAATAGAAAGGAAAATTTTTAAAAAAATATTTGGCCCAATAAAAAGAGAAGACAACAAATAGATAAGAAAGCTTAGCAAATATCTTTATTACAATTTACAAACAATAGAATCGACAATGAACAGTTGAGACTTTACGACCACATGTTTAAAATGAGTGAAGATGGATCAAACAAAACAATCTTTACCATAAAAGCATAAGAGGTACTCTCAAAAAAACAAAGTGAACACAAAGAAATCTTCATAAAAAAATACACTGATTGTTTAAACAGAGAAGAATTCAGAAAGCAAATTGCTATCCTAGAAATCATTCCAACAGAGAGACTAAAAAAGAGACTTCACTCGATGAAGAAATGATTCAAAGAGGTGCAAAAAATGGGTGTGATGGCACCCATTCCAGAACCAAGATATAGAAAAATTTCTATAATTACTAAATAAAAATATAAAATGCAAAATGCATTTGAATGAGCAGACGGGGCATTTAAAATGAACAAATTAACTTAAAAATCAAGTGATATCAACTGGTGCTGCCATCTGTACAGAATATGATGAAATAGTTTTATAAAAGTAAACGTAAGCAAGCTAGAGATGCATTTTAAAGATTTAATAGTAAATACATGTAGGCCTACAAGTAGATGAACGAAACACATCTTACCACATCGATCGCTTTATTATGTTCCTCACTAGGATTCTTTAAAGTTTTCCGTCTGGCTGACACATTATAAAATAAATCTTCTACGGTCATCTGAGTCCCTTGGTTTCCTGCACATGGTTTGGGTGACTCTTTTAGTTTACCATCTTCGTAAATCGCTCTGTAACAGTGAACAGTGTAATTCATGATAATAAAAATAAACTGTTGCACTTTTCAAATGACTGTCCAGTCTAACAAAGCGTTTCCGGACCCATGTTTATATAAAATTTTTTCATTATTTTGATGAGAGGAAACCAACTTAGAAGTTTGTCGGATTACTCGTGAGACACCCTGTATATTTCAATAAACAGTATATGTATATATATATATATATATATATCAATTTTTTAAACATGTTGTACGGAGTCATGACTTGAATTGACAAGGCAATGCATTGCCAGTGAAAAAAATTTTATAGTGTTTGTGAGTTAACTGATGATGGATCCAGGGATCTGAAAAGGCCTTTTTAACGGTAAGATCATTCTTGCTAATTTTGTGTGTTTACTGGTGGTTTAATATTATCTAAAATATATATATATATATATATATCAATTTTTTAAACATGTTGTACTGTGTGCTGAATTTACTTTAGATAATATTAAACCACCAGTAAACACACAAATTAGCAAGAATGATCTTACCGTTAAGTTAATAAGGCCTTTTCAGATCCCTAGAGTCATGACTTGAATTGACAAGGCAATGCATTGCCAGTGAAAGAATTTTATAGTGTTTGTGAGTTGACTGATGATGGATCCAGGGATCTGAAAAGGCCTTATTAACTTAACGGTAAGATCATTCTTGCTAATTTTGTGTGTTTAATGGTGGTTTAATATTATCTAAAGTAAATTCAGCACACAGTACAACATGTTTAAAAAATTGATATTTCATTACATTTAATTTTATAAATTCCACATGAATTAAATTGATTATTTTCTTTTTCTTTATCATTTACATTTGCCTTAATATTATGTTTTTGTAAAATAAATTTTAGAGGAAACTGGGGTTTATATGCTATTTTGTATTTATTTTTATCGTATATATTGGTAATGTTATGTATTCTATGATTTATGTAATTATATGTAATGTATTTATTACCATTTTTGTTTATTTCTTCTTTATTGTTTAATGGTAATAGATGTGTTTTTTTCTGATTAATTTTATGTAAATATTTATTTATTAATCTGTTTATGAAAATATTATTGTAATCATTATTTTGTGCTATTTCTTTAATGTAATTTATTTCTTTATTAAATCTTTCTTTATTGTTATAGGTGTATATATATGCTCTGTGTATCATGTTGTTGTACGTGTTTATTTTATGTATCCATGGGTGATTTGAAAATCTGTTTATTGTGTTATTTGTAACATGTGGTTTCCTATATATATATCAGTTTCTATTATATTATTTATTATTTGTATTTTTATATCCAGGAAATTTATGTTTTTATCTTTTTCTACTTCACATGTAAATTTAAGTTTTTCAAAGTAATTATTCATTTTTTTATTTATAATATTATGTTCACCCTTTATTTTTTTCATTGTAAATTACCAATATGTCATCTACATATCTTACCCAAAGTAAAATGTTGTGTGTGTGTGATATATTATTTACAATTATATTTTCGAATTCTTGTATATACATTTCTGATAGTATGGCAGATAATGGAGAACCCAAAGCTAGTCCTTCTGTTTGATTATAAAATTTATTATTAAATGTAAAATAATTTTGGTTACAAATATTTCTTATTATTGTACATATTTTATTTATTATATTATTGTTTTCCCCATTACTTTTTAATTTTTTATTTATTATATTTAGTGTTTCTTTTATGGGTATATTTGTATACATGTTAGCTATGTCAAATGATACCATCTTTGTGTCTTTACTTACTTTTATTGTTTTTATTTTTTCTATTAAATTGTAACCATTTTTAATATTGTATTTGTAATTTAATTTAATTTTCTGCCGTAAAATTTTATCTATTGTTTTAGCTAGTAAGTAATTAGGTGCAGTTTTAAAATTTATTAAAGGTCTAATTGGTATTTCTTTTTTATGTAATTTTGGTAATCCTGTAAATATTGGGGCTTTAGGTATGTATGGATATAATCTTGTATGATATTTAATATTATTATTGTAGTTTAACATGTCCCTACTGTCATTAATTAAAGTTTTTACTATTCTTAAAATATTTTTGCGTTGGGTCTTTTATTTCAACAAAATTATTTTTATTAATAAATTGATTTATTTTGTGGTATATTGTATTCTGGTGGTTAGAAAAATATATATTTCAATTTTAAATAATACGGCTGTTTAAAAATCATACATAGGATGTTTAATAAAATTTCATCCTTTATGCAACCGCTTAGTTATCTCTCCACCTATCTTTCTGTCTTCTGAAATCTCACTTCCTAGATATTTAAAATTTTTCACCAGCCTCAATGCCTCTCCTTCCAGTGTAATGGTCTCCTCGATACCCCTGTCTCTTCCAAAACCCATTACTTCACTCTTCTCTCTACTTATTTCAAGTCCAAAACTCTTCATTGTTTTCATTCAAAAATAAATCTTTATAATGCATCCTGCAGTTTGAAATTATTTCTATTTCATATAATGAATTTATTTAATAATTTCACCAACCTTCTTTTTAAACTGCGTCACCTTTATTTTTATTCTTACTTACACATGTTTCGGTGGATCCACCATCATCAGAGTAAATAAAATGAAAAATTTTCATTATTTCATTCCAAGCATCCACCTGAATTCGCACATCCTCTACTTTCTCTCTTATTATCCTTACATCCAACTATTCCTTTTACTTTTCTGTTGGTTTCGTTCGTTCCATGACCACCAGATTAAACAGACAGATAGGGGACAGTACACTTCCAACACTAAACCATTCTCTATTCTTGTACATCGTTTTCACCCTACATTCATAACCCTGATACATCTCTTTTATAATGCCCTTGATATACTCTTTCTCAATTCCTATCTGTTTCATTTACTCCCACATCCCTTTTCGTTGTACTGAATCATACGCTTCTGATATATCTATGAAAATCATTATCACCTTTTTATTAATTTATTATTATAATTAAGTTAATTATACTCTAAGTTATCTGTTTAATAATATTCATAATAGCATTGCTGGATTGTATAGATTGTGGTATAACAATAATAATCACAAAATAAATATAGTAAATAAAATATACACAATTTACTTGTTTGCAAAGGCAACCACCCGTAGTATGATAGGTAAATGTTTTCATAATGAATAGTAGTTGGATGGCCAGTACTACTCGATAGTCTCAACTAACTGTCATCAAGAACATCCTCTACATACGTTTTCACGCTTCCTCAACCCAAAAGCGTACAAAGTTGAAACTAGGAACTTAACTAAGGTATCACTGCAAGACCAAACACATACATTTTCATCAGGCAATCAACCAAAAGTAGTAGTTTATTCATGTGATTTTTCACATTTACCATTTTCTAAAAATGGCTCCAACAATTTTTTTATAAATTGCCTCATTTACAACATTTTTTATGCTCTACAAGATAGGATAAGTGCCACATCTGAAGGAGAAAGGAGGAAGGAGGTTGTCCTCTCCAAGATAACAATGGCTTTTTAGATTGTGGCCCCCTTAATATGTGTTCTACGGCAAAAGTGTACATAATAATCAAAGTTGTGAAATATTTAAAAACTTACAACTTTCATTTCCAACATTTTTTTGTATAATGCTTAGTTTACCTGCTATTGGTGAATTTCAGTTTTTTTTTCATCCCAATCAATAAAAAATGGAAATTTTTAAGATGGTGGTCCAAGTAAGCATTTTGCGACAAAAGTATACATAATAAAAGTTTTAGGAAACTTTTAGGTATTTTTCTCTACAGGGCCTAGTTTAGAGGTAATTACAGATTTCCGTATTTTCAAGTCAAACGAAGGTTGATTTTCATTTTGCATCATTCACTCAAAATTAGGTTATGTTTTTTTTTTCATTTTACAATGTTTACTCATGATTAAACATAGGTTACATTGTCCATTACCTACGTTGGCAAGAGAAAGTCGGGTGAGTGTTTCACACCAGATTTGAATAAAAAAAACTTTGACTATGAAATAACAGCGAAGTACCGTAATAGTGGAACTCTAAAAATTGAAGGTAGTCTTTAAAGGCTTTCAATAGGAACAATCAACTCAACTATCAATCAGAATAAAATGTGAAAAAATATCTAACATCATACTTCCTTTGTTGGTTATCACCACCAACTGTAATCTGAATTCAATATGCTAAATCTACCTCTTTTCTCAAATTATTCACATCATTTTGCACTTACTTGTAGGCACACTTTTCACTCGCTGTTTTAGTGACGATACTGAGATGAGCGACATGACTGATACTGGCTAACGCTTCGCCACGAAATCCAAATGTGCTAATTGAATTGAGATCTTCAAATCTAGTCAATTTGCTGGTGGTAAACCTTTCACACACTATTTCCAAATCTTCTCTTCTTATGCCGGACCCATCATCTTGGATCTACAAAAAATCATTTAAAACGGTGAAACTTTCAGTAAAAATGAACCATTGTTTGTTTCGTCACATATAGAGACAGACAACAAAAGTATACCGCATGTGTGTGGTACAAGATGGATACGAGGCCAGATAGAAAGAACCCACATGAATAGTGCAAATGCCATAACTAACATTGAGTCATATTCCAGTTGAATCATCCGACATGATTTTGTACACAAGTATAAAATCAATAAACCGAATACATTAAAGACCAGAATATACGACTCATGTGGTCGATCAGACCGTAAAAGAAAAAAAAAACGAGCTCATTTTGTATTCGGCACCGAAACATGCAAATTATGGACTGCTCATCTCATTTTTCTGTTTATATTTCATTATGTTTGGGCCCAACCGGTATGCACCAGCACTGAAACCCATTTCACTTGATTTAATGTATAGATATATTTCACAAATCGTTTTACTATTTCGAGTAAATCTTTCCATTTTTAAGCGCTATGCATTGTTGCTACTTGCTCTATCAAAAACAGAGAAAAGGGTAAAAAAAAAAAGTGTTGCAATTGCAAATTCATGATGAATAGCTATTACCTGGCAACCAGCACAATGGCACGGCACCGGTTGCTGACACAGAATAGTTTCCCCCACTGAGTAGTCTCCCTTTGGTCTGTAACGTTGCGTACCTGCTCTCAACTCTCATCGCAAAACTTACAGCCTACACCACACCACTAGCAGCCAAGTTAACATTAAATCATTTTCACACTTAAAACCACCCATCTACAAAATAATACATATTCTGCTAGGGTATTTTTTTTAAGGCGAAAAACCAGGACGGTTATAATCGCCTGTTATTCCACACAAAGGGTGTGGTGTACTGTGGGGCCCAAGCGTCCTTTACATGGTCTTAGTGCTTTATGTAGTCCGCTACGGTAGGTACCGGTTAGTTATCATTTTATTAAAGTGGCACTAATGACTCGATGTTTAGGTAAATAATTTAAAATTTTTAGGATATAACGAAAATTAATTACAAATACTTTTTCCATAACAAATAGCTACGTTCAGACCGCGAGTCAAATGAGAAACACAGCAGCAGTTCCTGTGACAGCACTGGCTCTGGTGACGAGTGATTACAGGTTGTGATGCAAACACAGCCGGGAAATAACTAGAGGAATGCATTCCAGTAGACGGGTGGGCACTGCCTGCACATCAATTTACTCATTTGTTCAATTATAGCTCCTAGCTCCGTATCCCTTTAACGACCCTGCTTGGCTGCTTGGCTGCTGTGTCTGTCTTTCATTGACCCACAACTGGCTGGCATTCAGCTGACATTTGAAAACTATATTTGCAGCAACCACCCAACATTCAAATGAAACGACACAAATGAGAAAACGGAAACATGAAACTGCTACACAGATATGTTTAAATGTGACAACACACTATATATATATATATATTTAGATAATATTAAACCACCAGTAAACACACAAATTAGCAAGAATGATCTTACCGTTAAGTTAATAAGGCCTTTTCAGATCCCTGGATCCATCATCAGTCAACTCACAAACACTATAAAATTCTTTCACTGGCAATGCATTGCCTTGTCAATTCAAGTCATGACTGAATAAAATTATTTGTTACTAGTTAAAATTATTTCTTATCAAACAGGTGGACCAATAGAAATAGATCATCTTGCTCAAAATTTACCTGGTGGTTTATTAGTTTAAAATTTTTGTGTTTATAAATGTAATATTTCTCCAAATGTTCAAGTTTATTTTTATCATTACAAATTTCCAAGATTTCAAGATTATTTTCTATATCTGTAATTTTATGTTTGTTGGAAATCAGGTGCTCTGCTACATTTGAAACTGTTTTCTTTTCCCTATATATATAGGGAAAACAGATAGATCCTTTAAAGCCAGATTTTTGGAACACTTGAGGGCATTTAAGAATAAAAAGAAAACAGTTTCAAATGTAGCAGAGCACCTGATTTCCAACAAACATAAAATTACAGATATACAAAATAATCTTGAAATCTTGGAAATTTGTAATGATAAAAATAAACTTGAACATTTGGAGAAATATTACATTTATAAACACAAAAATTTTAAACTAATAAACCACCAGGTAAATTTTGAGCAAGATGATCTATTTCTATTGGTACACCTGTTTGATAAGAAATAATTTTAACTAGTAACAAATAATTTTATTCAGTCATGACTTGAATTGACAAGGCAATGCATTGCCAGTGAAAGAATTTTATAATGTTTGTGAGTTGACTGATGATGGATCCAGGGATCTGAAAAGGCTTATTAACTTAACGGTAAGATCATTCTTGCTAATTTGTGTGTTTACTGGTGGTTTAATATTATCTAAAGTAAATTCAGCACACAGTACAACATGTTTAAAAAATTTATATATATATATATGCCGGAAGCATTTTAAAAACAACACAAGTCACCTCGGTTAAACTTCACTATTTACTGTAGCTTACAACCACAATGTTGCATTGTGTCATAAAATTAAATCTCATGGCTTCATTGCCAGCACCATCACAAATATCTAAAATATTTCTTCAGATTCAGGACAGAAGAAATTTCATGGTGAACTTTTCATTTGTGTTCCAACAGTAACTTGGAAGTTTTCAAAAAGCTTATAGTTTGAATGAAACAAATGCAACAGCCATTAATTTTCAGCGAGTTGAAACATGTGCCGGTACACCCAACTGTTCTACAAGCGTTGAGACAAGATATAAAAGTGAACACAAACCTGTAGTACTTTTAAGCCACCATTTTTCAAAGTGATCTGTATGCTGGTCGCTTTCGCATCGAGACTGAAAAACAATCATAATGTACATAAAGGTGACAGAGTCAAATCTGTAACACAAATATAATATATGATACATAGAGATCAAACACAACATCGTACTTTGCTCTCTTTGTACTGCACCATCACCAAACACGATGGGTGAAGCCCATTATCAGCTCAGCTCAGACAACCTGGGTATGCTATGCTACCTTCCCCACCACACTTCCACCTATCTAAAACCACCTTTATTCATTCATTTCACTTATTATGTTCTTATTTCATTTTCAAGTAAAATTATCATGTAAAAATACACATTCAATAGTCAATTAAACTTGACAAAAAAATATATAGAGTAGTTTTTTATGCGAAAGGAAATATCTTGCTTATTTTCGTATCCTACCTTTATCATTGTGACTAAATACCCTGCAACAGCTGACAGCAGAAAAATTCTGCTAGGATAATATTTTTGTTCTCAAAATAGACCCAGTTGATGTTAAAAAATGTGGTGGAAGTTTAAACATCTTGCAAACCGTTTACAGAAAATATTAACAGGCATCTTCATTTAAAACAGCAAATAAATGCACAACAGTAAATAGAACCATCGCACTCTTAGTTTTCATATTTTAATCGATTGTCATCAAATTAATTGAGTAGAAAATCTGCTAATGGTGTGCCAACACATTTACATAAACAACACTACTAAACAATGCAGTCATGCTGCACACCATCAGTTTCTTTATAATTCACACAGAATCGGCTGTTTCACTCATACATAGGCCTACTTGTACTTCCTTCTAACACTTGTAGAGAAATGGACAAGGTTGGAAGGAGGTTTATTCACTTAACCTCTACTGCATGGGTAACAAATAAATAATCGTCTCAATATAATATAACTCACATGTTGACAGCATTCCAAGCAGCAATACTAAGAAAATTTATTTTTTTGACAGAATAATAGAGAATAAGTAAAAAAACCCTTCAGACACTGACCGACCACAAATCTTCTTTCCGTCCGTAAAGCAAATAACCTACACAGCCATCACGTCTCCCAATTATCCACCCACCAGCTGAAACACACTTGGCAGTTTTTGGCTTAAAAAAATTAAACTTTACACCGTGAGAACAAAACCTGTCACATATTCATACTACGCTACCTTTACAGGACTGACACAAACTCCCGCCAATAACGGCATATTTTACCTGTTTTCCAAAAGCTCTTTTAATGCATTGGCTGGTCTTTGAATAACTTCTCCGGCAGCTATTCTGTTGACTAAGGTTTCATCCAATTTTCGAATTTTTCCCGGTGAATTTGACAGAGAATTCATTGTAAAAATATCCTTTCTAATCAACTGAAGCACCAACTTCAACAAACAAATCCACGAGACTCCATATGTTTCTCAAGGTCATAGAGTAGTAAGAACAGAGAGGGAACTCCCATGTGTTAAACGTGTTTTAACGTTTTTCGTCGGCTACTATCTTTCGGTCCCCAACTCCTGTAGAATGCGCTAGTAGCGCATACGAGGGAGATTTTGAAATTGGCTTATTACCCTATAGAATATTTATTTTTCATTTCATTTTACTTTTTGTTTTATAATTGAAATTTTTGGTAACTAATTTTTTTTAAAGTCACATCAAAAGTTTGGTTAGTGGCGATTACTGTGGGTCATGAAAGAGTGGGTTGAGATAAGTAATAATTAATGAAATGAAATTTTGTTACTTAAAGAAGTGTTTTTTTGTCGAAGAGGGTTAGAGAACGTGATTTCTTCTGTTTTCCGAGAGCGAAAAAAATTTAAGTATTAATATAAATAAATACGTGTAGGCCAAAATAAATCTTGTATGTGTTTAGGTTAACCGTTTACGGATTGAGTAAACATTAAATGTTTAAATTGCCTTCTACTTTGAAATTATTATTTATTACATAAATCTGGTGCTTAAGTTTGCCTGATGTAATAATAGTTATAGTAGTTTCACATCACATCAATTAAAAAGAAAGCAAACCAATAAAATGGCACATGACCTAACCTAATACTAATTAAGTATTAGTTATTAATAATTTAATTAATAACCTAATTATTATACCAGACAAACTTAATCACTAGAGAATGTGTACAATAATTAAAATAGTCAATTCATATATTTCATTATTTACTAATTCGCTAGTAGTAAATGTGCTTAGCCTATAAACAAACAAGATGTATTTTGGCCTACACGTATTTACTTATTATATTAATACTTACAGGTTTTCGTCTCTTGGAAAACAGAAGAAATGATGTTCCCTATACCTCTGCGAAGAAAACACTTTTTTACCAAATAAAATTTCATTGTAAATAAAATATAAAGTCTCCAAACAACCGTGGTCTCATTCGCCATTACTAGGGTGACCAGGCGTCCCGTAAAATCGGGAAAGTCCCGTTTTTCCACGTTGTGTCTCGTTGTCCCAAAAACCGTTGTCGGGATGTCAAAATGTCCCGTTTTCTCACTTTTATAATTACATAATAGAGAAAAAAGACATTATTAAGTTGGCTGGAGCAAATGAAAAGTACACCAAAACTTAAAAATGTATTGCATTTTGTAAAATTCTGTTACCAGTTGTGTATTTTAATGGTATTTCCTTGTTAATTTTTTATACTTGAGAAATAACTTTAGTAATAAAGTAATATGAACCTCAACATTTTATTAATTTATTTTTATTCCTTGAAAAACTAGAAAATTGTGTGCTTTGATGGGCTTAATAGAAAAGAAAATTTACACTTTAAGTTTAAAAAACAATAGAGACTTAATTTTTTAATTTTATAATAAAAATTATTTTAATATTTATAGTATTATAATATTATTTTATAATATAATATTTTTAAGAGACGAACGTTAATTAAACGAGGATTGTGTAGGCCCTATTCCATACCCCTACCCCGGTAGTGCGTGTTATATTAGTGTCCCGTTTTTGCATGGTAACAATCTGGTCGCCCTAGCCATTATGAAGCTATTAACGTACTATTTGCTCCCCCCACGCCAAATGGAGATTTGCTCTGTATGACGCCTAGGATCCAAATTTTAAAGCGACGCCAACACACACTCTATCGATGTACCCCAGTAACAACTACTGTAGACGACAAACAGTGTTGCATTTGGCCTATCTCAGTTCCCTCTCTATTCTTATTTCTCTATGCTAAAGGTTAAAAAATTGAAAAACTTTTAACACAAAGCCTTGACGAACAGTATTGCGAACTGAAAGCGCCACTATTTGTGGTCACTTTGGTGGGTTACGTTCAGTTCAGTTCAGTTACCAATGGGTAACGATTACTGAATCTTGTTATATAACTTAATTACCCTCACTTTTCAGTTAATTTTTCATCTTCTTCTGAGAATAACTTTCAATATATCTTCTGATTCAGTGCACTGACTATTCACCGAAATAAATTAGTGATATTTAATTGTATAATTAGGTATATTTAAATTCAGTAACTTGCTATGTAGCATTTTTCACAAGGTCTTGGAGTTGAATTCCTCAATAAAGAGAAGACATTTCCTTGATGTGATGTTCTTACACTAAGTCCTCACTGGTGGAGTGGACTGCCCGAAACTTCTAACTCTGATCAACATCGTAATACCCAATAGGCCAGTCACTGCACCTCTTTAGCCGTCGCCCTTGTTCCATAAGCTATGATCTTAAGAGCACCGTTTCACGGCTCTATAGATTGGGAAACATGGATTCCCCTAATTATAATTTTTTCATAGACAGCTACTTGCATCTGAAAAAAAATATTTCTTACATTGTAGGCACTTTATGTTTGCATAAGTTATACAGAAACCGGCAGAAAAAGTGGGATGGTTTTGAAACAAATAAAATAAATCAGAAATAAGATGTAAAAAACATGATTAATAGATTTGAAACATCATTTCTTGCCATTTTTAATTAAAGCGCTTAAATTCTATAATTCACTTATTTTATTTTAAAAATTATGTCAGTCAAGTGATGACCCTCATTCTGCACGCATTCATGTAATCGTACTTGGAAAATATCCATTGCCTTCATAATCATGTCGTTTAGTATCGCCGCTATTTCATTTCGAATTGCTAGCTTCAGATCTTCAGTTGTTCGAGGCTTTACGACATACACTTTCGATTTCAAATATCCCAAAGAAAAAAGTCACATACCGAAAGATCTGGGGAGCGAGCAGGCCATGAAAGGTCACCATTTCTGGAAATCACGTGTTCTGGAAACATTTGTCGTAACACATTCATTGACACTCTGGCAGAGTAAGCAGTAGCCCAATCTTGTTGGAACCAAACATTTGCAGTGTCAACTTCACGACGTTATAACTCTGGTGCAAGGAAATTATTTAGCATTTCGACATAACGACTTGAAGTGATCGAAACTGCTCGACCGTTCTCTTCGTAAAAATAGGGACCTATCACTCCGAATTTAGCCACTGCGCACCAAACTGTCACACGTTCACAATGAAGTGGTTTTTTTGTGTAGGCTACGAGGATTTTCTGCAGCTCAGTACCAGAATTTTTGTTTATTTACACCACCAGATAAGTGAAAATGGGCCTCATCTGACATTATGATTATTGAATCTTTAGTTAAAATGTTCAGAATTGATTGTGCACATTCCCTTCAGTTTTGGAAATCATGTTTGCTTAGTTCTTGAACAGTTACGATTTTATACGGATGAAAATGAAGATCCAAACGCAAAATTCTTCGAACACTCCGATCTGATATTCCTAGCACAGCTGCGTGATGTGCAGCAGGGCGACGTGGACTTCTGGCTACTGACAACCGCAAAGCATCTGTGTTTTCGGGAGTTCGCGCTACGTGGACGGCCTATAGGTTTCCGTTTTAAAGACGAAGTCGCTTCTCTAAAATTTTTAACCCAACGCATTATTACATTGCAACTGGGAACACTACCGTGTCTACTTACTCCAAACTTTGTACGGAACAAACACTGGGTTTTGACTACTACCGAGTAACCGTTACTAAAGTAAGTCTCTATGACGAAAGCACGATGTTGTGCGTTCCACGACTCCATTGCAACTGTAATGGCATTGAGCTGGGGAATGAAAGTCATTGACCCGGTTCTCCCCACTCGTATTGTTGCGACGTACAGTTAGATCGAAAACCATCAACTTTTCTACCGGTCCCTGTATATATATGCCTGATGTGTGTTTGAAGGGTATTTCTGCTTTGCTCGCATCTCGCCATTTTTTCCTTCCTGTCCTTCTTCACTCTAAGTCTTGTGGTCGAACCGAACGGACGCTCTAAGTTGTGTTGTCGAACCAAACGGACGCCTTACATAGAGTCGCGTCACTACCGTCTAACGCCAACCGCATGTACATCTCATAACGAACTTTGTTGCCGCGATACAAATGTGTTTATTCGGCCCCATTAACGAACAATTTGAAATAACGTGCGTACATTCAATTAACGAACAATTCGAAGTAACGGGCTCACATTCAATTAACGCAGCTTAATCGAATCATGTGTGTTTGTTCTCGTAACGATTGTCCTGCTTCAATTCTCCTAACGTTCAACTATCAACTCTGTATTAGTGTTAGCATTGTGTGAACTCTCTCAGTGTCAACGTCATATTGTGTAAACTTTCTAATGCATAGCGATTTGTGCAGGCCTTGTCAAACTTTCAAGTGTTTTATTTCAACAGTGGTGTGTGATAACGGTTCCATCAAAGATCAACGCTCTCAAAAACATGTGAGTACTAGCACTAGTCATTACGGAGTTGATATAATTTTATATTGTATGTTCCTAACCAATCTTCTATTTTCCTTATTAATTAACGAGCAAAGCCTACCGTCTGATGTGTACGTCAAAACCACATTGCGATATTAAGTATCCTGGCTGTATTAGATACAGCCATTTTAACGTAATTAAGCAGCAGTATAGGAATTGTAATACCATTCAATCACCGTACTGTACAGTTCATGAATTACAGGCTATTTTGTTGCGATACTAGGTGTAAAAATAGTGATTAATGGTAAGTAGATAAGGCCCTGTTGTTGAGACATGAAGGACTGTAAATGGGAAGAAATATTCGTCAGATGGTAAGCCTGTGTAGTGGGTTGTTTAGCATGAAATTGCGGCTGAGACTGACGTTCAGATGAAGTTTCAGTAAAATTGGACGTTTGTGAACTAAGTTGGGTGACATGAGGCAGTGGCTGAAACTGCAGATGAGATGATTATGAGGTAGGACGAAAATGTGGATGACGGTGATCAATTGACATATTACTATTACTACTTTGATTATTATCAGGCCTTGTATTAATACCACTTATCGAATGAAAATTTAAATTATTGTTCGTCCGTAACCTTTTATGTGATTGAAGAATTGGACGTTAGGATTTCAAAGACTCTGAATACGACCTAGGAACAGACGATTTTGGTTTGTTATGAGAAGGTGCAGCCACAGAACTATTTGCTTCCTTGGACGATGACTGCTGTTTAGATGTGATTACAGGGAGTCCTGTGTGGTGCGGAGGTCGAGCGGGTTATTAGGCACAATGATTAACACAGTCTTTAAGGTAAATTAACTCAAGCAGTTTATTCAACAAATAAATATAATTAGGCAAGCTTTACTCATTACTCTGTATATGACTTATGTCACGTAATTTAGATTCTACGGGACCCGCGCAAAAGGTTTGTTTTCTTATTGTTTCATATTATTAATAAGCTCAAAGCCGATAGTTACGATTACTATGACTAACATTGCTACGATTGCTATTTCCTTTACCATTGTTATGATTAAATGTAAGTTATGCTTCTACGGTTTCATACTACTAATATTATGACTTTACTATTAGTCTATTTAAGACTTTACTATTAAAAGCTTACTTATGCATTCTTAATATTTTAATAATTCTAATGATATTAACTAATAATAACTACCCCAAGAAGAGTTTGTGAGTATTTAACTCATAATAAGGTTGTAATTTAAGGTTGTGTAATACAACACTCACCCCTTAATAACTTCAACATGGTGGTGTCTTTCTCCCTGTCTCCTCCTGGCACAAGCGTGTGATGATTCTAAGTGTAGACAGCGAACAGGACGAAACGCCCTTCCGGCGGCCAATTTATATGAGCGCCTATCATGACCGCGATGACGCGTGCTCACGCCATTCCGTGGTTAACAATAGATAGTAACATATACAGAGTTCACATTAAAAAAATATAGAATATTATTGATAAATAAAATAACTGGTGATTACCAATTCAAATAAGAATGAATGAATAAAAATGTTCCTTGAACTTTAACCTGAGCTTAACGGATTTCTCAATCCTACACCTGGAAATCCATTTTGATCCATTGAGTACAGCTGTAGACGTTAGGCCTGACTTAGGTTGGCGGCATCACTGTCGATATTTATATACCGTACAGCCTCGATAATTGGCCGGGTGATTCCCTTGACAAAGGGCGCACACGGCAGGAGTCCTGCGATCTTTAGTGCAGTCGGCTGTGAGGGAAGGCACATTTTAATGAACGAGGTGTATAGCGATAATAACTCGTAGAATGGTTGAAATGTTGACACGTCGTGCAACGCACGATCTCTCTTCTGGTTAAGCTCTTAGACTTTAATGATGAAATTCAAAAGTGTTTTTAATTTACGAATTTCGTGATTTTTTTGGAGTCGGTTCCAGGTCTACAAAAATAGTAAAAGTGGGATCCGGATCTGATCAGAAGGTTGGCGATTATTTTTACCGAAATGTTAAATACAGATCTGACATTGTAACCGTTCTCTGGCAGAGCATCCTATGTATTCTCCTGACAACTACTCTGCCAGCTTTATCACTTTTAAACTGGTACGTATGGAATTCCCTATCACTGTCCATTTGTCTGTATTTCGCTGAACTATAGTTCAGCGAAGGTCGTGTGTTATAACACACGACCTTAAATCCAGAAGTGTTGTTGAACTCGTAGAATGGTTGAAATGTTGACACCTCGTGCAACGCACGATCTCTCTTCTGTTTAAGCTCCGTAGTTAGAATTAGGTAGTTGATTAGCTGTGTTTGTTATAACTCAGGATGTCGTTAACTCTGACATGGCTGGTATGTTGAGTTCTTTTTTTTATTGTTCCATTGTTATCGTATGTATTATAACATTACATTAATATTATTATTATTGGTAGTTTTGAAAAAGCATATAGTTGTCAGATCCTATTATTTCACTAATAGTATTCATTATAGTTACGTAGTCTGAAGGTGCTTTGATAAATATCGGTGAAATTTTTTCTAAGTTTGTTTGTGACGTTTCAGCGTCCTCGATTAAATTAGACAAAGCCGAAAGTTTGTTAGATGTTTGAACCAAACTTTGATTGTTCATTTTGTATTGCTTGTCAACATGAATAAAATATATTTTCGCTTTTTTCCTAGGATCAGCTATGTGGACATTTTTTACACAATATTAGCGACAGTTCGAATTCCAAACAAGTAAGTACTAACTACAGTTTGGTATCCGTTTCGGCCTCCGATCTACTTTATTTTCTTCACCCTCGTTGAGTTCCTACAAAGAAAGTCGCATAATTATATCAGTAATCTTTAGTATTTAGTAATCCTTGATTCAAAGTTTGAGAACGGTTTACGAAACATGATGATATTATAATAATTATAAATTATTAATCTATATAAATATATACATTTTTATAAAATAATAATATAATATAAAATTATTTTATAAAACTTTATGTAAGCACGTCAAACCGCCTAATTAAACTTTTATATATTATTTAAGATTTAGTTTCTAAAACCACCAGTATTACGTTGTTTACATTAGTGTTTGCATTGGTGAGTGTTTATTTTTTACCGTATTACTGGTAGTTTAAAAACTGAATTTTTTATATTAAATTATTTATCGACCCACAGGTAAATTATACATTTTCTTGTAGTGGCACGCTGGACGATGACAGCGCCCCAGAAAGGATCGTAACCGAGCTGAATTAAGGAGAAGATCATAAGTTGAACATTTTTTTATGAAGTCACATATACGGCTGGCGTTTAGTCACTGTGTGCTTGTTGAAAGCTGTTGGATATCTTTAAGTTTTATGTAATGCCAGCTGTGTTTGTTATAACTCAGGATGTCGTTAACTCTGACATGGCTGGTATGTTGAGTTCTTTTTTTATTGTTCCATACATTTATGGTTTATTTCTAAGGCCTAAAAAAAGTACAGCGGTTTTTCAGTGGCGTATCAGGTGCCCTAAATAGGATGAAACCAATGATGAAGTTATGTTAACAGAGTTTCTAGAATTTGAATACCGTGATAAAAATGCTACGGTCTTTTCCTCAAATTTAAATAGTGCTGTGAAATCAATACGATAAAGCTACCGTTATCGTTTCCTCCTCTGAATATGCATGAATATTATGTTAATAGAAAAATTATGAAAAAAATGTCACGACTCGGGTATTCTATAATAATAACCTTTGTTTTATTCACACTTTTGTAAGCAACTCCTTATGTATGTATTATTATCATTTTTCCTTATTATGTACCGTATGTATTTGTCTGTATTTTGTCTCGAGTTTTATTTACACTTTTTTAAACATTATTAATGTATGATAATAAGGGTTTGCTTATTTTTTATTCACGGTGCTCAGTGACTTGAAAATTATTAAAATTATCACCGAATTTGTAATAATCTATGTAAACTTTACATACAGTACACTTGATTATCACCAATTTCTGTGTCTTGTTGAAGAAGGAGAGAAGTTAGACTGGAAAAAGAGAGTAGGGCGTACAGGATACGTCAACAAGTGAAATTATTATTAACTCATGTCGATCATTGGTAGGTAATGAATTATTTATTTATTACTTGGTTACTTCAATAAGCGTATCATCTAAAAATGTCCGTAGGCCTATTTAGTTAAAAATTTATTTGTACAACAAAAATAATGTAGAAATGAACTGTTGTGATGGTTACTGCAAAGTTAGTGGATTATGGATTATGACTGAATGGTTGAAATGAAATGAAAAACTGCTACTAACCTTCACTAACGTGGGTTTCTTCTTGAGGGTGCTTAAATTGTTTTTCTTGTTTTGGTGGATCCATTGAAACATGTTAGTGAAAGTTTATAAATAAGAAGAAAATTAAAGTACTTTTAAGGTGTTGGCAGTTTTCCATTCAGTGAATTATGTTGCAGTCCATCAAATCAAATGAACAACATGACCGCTGTATGTCCGGTATTTGTTGGATGCAATTAACCGAGAACTACCTCGTGGTATTTATTGACATGTGAGCCACTGTTGGATGTTGGATTTCATCACTTGTAGCCTATACAGATTGTACATTTGTACGTGTATTTTAAGCGTTATCTTTAATCTTAATCGGTTGATCTGTTTACATTATTTATTAGGTCAGACTCCGTGGCCTGATGATGTTCAGCTGTTTCAACCGGATGAAGTCACTCAAATCTTGTTGCCGGACAGTGCCAACTGCCTCTCGGTACAAGCTTACTTAAAGATGTGCCAGCTGAAATACAAAGTTGTTTATAAGCACAATGCTGAATATATGTCACCTTCAGGTAATTTGCATGGCTCTCTCTCTCTCTCTCTCTCTCTCTCTCTCTCTCTCTGTTAATTTTGTCGTGACACATTCACATTCACTCGATCGTAAACTTTAACTCTGATACAAACACACATTGGCAATGTGCAACATTAGTAGCGTCACTTGATGACAAAAATGAAACATGATCCTTTGAAGTAGTCTGTTGATCTAGAAACAGGAAAAGAGAAAACTACTCAACAGGAATAATAGGTTCATTCAGTGTGAACAGATTTGTTGCCTTTATGAATATATAGGAAGGAAAGTATTGTTTTCATGTCGATTTTAAGAAATCGAGTTTTCACTGGATCTACACGTTTTCAGATTCAGACATGTTTGCTGAAATTCTTGGTAAGGCTGTTTTCATGTAAAAAAATTGTTTTTTTTAAGATTCCGGCTTTAATATGCATTTAAGCGCAAAAATGTATGTATTAAAAGTTGGAGAGAATTTAAAATCCAACAACTTTTATTTCAACAATTTTTTTGTATAACGCTTAGTTTAGCGATAATTAGCAATTTTCTGTTTTTTCCTCACAAAAAGTGTGAAAAATCAATTTTTTAAAGATTTCGGCCATTTAATGACAAAAGTGTATATAATCAAATTTATAGGAATTTAAAAGATCTTCAACTTTTATTTAAAGCATTTTTCTCCACGAGCCTAGTTAAGCGTGAAAGAGTGATTTTCCTTATTTTTAAACGTAACTGAGGTTGATTTTCATTTTGCGCCTTTCACTCATGATGAAAATTAGGTTATGTTTATTGAGGTTAGTTTTTGTTTATTTCTAATGTTTTATTGCTAATGTTAGGATTATTGTTATTTATTTTCATTGGCAAGAGAAAGTTGTGTGTGTTTCACACCAGATTTTTCATTGTTGTTCTCATAATTTTTTTTTGCAAGACAATTAATGACCCAATGCTGTTATTAAAAGCAGCCGCCCATTCAATAATCCCATACTGGAAATAAGGACTGCACCAAGCCCATATAAACCATGCGCATCACATTCAACGGAACATTCAAACTTTCACAAGATTGAAATTTACAATCAATATAGACTCCAAGGTACTTATAATAGTCCACCTTACTGATTGCTGAAAACAGCAATCACCACAATTGCTCCTCCTCAGATACAAGATACAAACAGGACTCCTCAATAGGGTGCTGCCAGCGAAAATGTAATATACGAGGTGTGGCTATTAAATAACGAGACTATTATTTTATACATAATCACTTATTGTCACCTTCAATATACACTCCTTCTCTATCCCTACAATGCTTGTCCATATAAATTTTCCATCGTTGGAAACAGTGTTCCACATTTTGTGCCGTTTTTTCCTTACTCTGTTATGTAGTTTAGAAAGTACCTCAAGGTAGTAATATTGATTAATTGTTTGACCTTCAGGAACCCAGTGTAGGTACACAATCCCATGGATATAAAAAAAAAAAATCATTATTGCTTTAAATTTTGACTTGCTCATTCAAGCTTTTTTGGCTCTCAGTGAAGTTCGGATCTTCCAGTGCATGGATTGGTGCTTCGTTTCCGGATCATTAGTAAAATACCACGTTTCTTCACATGTTGTTATCTTCTACCTGTTTCCTAAGGTGAAATCTGCATTAAAAGGAAAAGATTTGAGTCTTTGGAAGCTGTAAAAGAGAAAGTGAAACATATCCTGAAGGAGCTGTCAGAAGATGACTTCCAGTACTGTTTCCAACAATGGAAAATTCGCATGGAGCATTGTACGGATAGAGAAGGAGTGTATATTGAAGGTGACAATAAGTGATGATGTATAAAATTAAAATTAAATTTTTTACAACGTCAGTCTCGTTATTTAATAGCCACACCTCATATTTAGTTTTCTTAATGTTCAACGTCAACCTATTATTGTCAAGCCAGTCCTTCACTTCTGCCAAACCCCGTTCAGCTCTTCGATGAATATCAGCCCAGGCTCCACCCATGACACACAGCATTGTATCATCTGCAAAAGATTTCACTACAATTTCTCTGTTCAGATTTAACTTTAGTAAGTCATTCATGTAAATAATAAACAATAGTGGACCAAGAACTATCCTTGAGGCACCCCCATCCTTACCATCCTGCTATCACTGAGCCACCCATTTACTTTAACTTTCTGTTTGCGGTCCACAGCTGTTTGCATGCAAGTAGGACTTGAACCAGCTCAGTGATTTCCCCCGATGCCAACACTTTCCAACTTCTCCATTAAATGACTGTGAGAAACCGTATCAAACGCCTTAACAAAATCCAAGAAAATTACTAAAGCTTTTCTGCTATTATCTAAAGCACTGTATAAAGCCTTCATGAGCTCAGCAATAGCATCATCTGTACCCCTATTTCTTTTAAATCCGTATTGAGCGGAGGAGAGCATTTCTCCTTTCTCCAAGTAATCAACCAAATGTTTCTTCACATGCCTTTCTAAAACTTTGGAGATATTTGACACCAGGGATATCGGTCTGTAGTTAAGAATCTCAGATTTATCTCCTCCGTTATAAATGGGAATTACCAGTGCACTCTTAAAAGCATTCGGGAAAACACCCTCCCTAAAACTTATATTCATGATATGGCTAAGTGGTGTTGATACGTACATTTTTGATAATTTCAAGAGATCCGTACCAAGCCCATTTTACAGGAGAAGCACCAGTATTTAACTGTGAGATCAGTTCTTCCACGGTCTCTTAAGCTGGTAGTCTGAAGAAACTCGGTCAGTTAGGGACCCAGCACCAGATTGGATGCCTCAGTTGCTGCATCCAATCCCCGACCATCATCGGAACAATTAGTCCTACAACACTCCCTGCAATTCTGCACTGGTGTATGGGCTGTGGGCTGCCAGATTGCTCTCATAGTTATAGTATAATGCTCATTAAAAGCATTCACCACCTCAACAGTATTTAAATGTACATCCAACATAACTCCGTTGACCTTTATATTTTTTAAACTATTATGGTCCTTTATCAGTTATTTCATTTACAGTTTTCCATATCTTCTTTGGATGCTCATTTGATTTTTCTAACTTTTCCTTATAGTAATTGTGTGTGGTTGTCTTAATTAAACATTTAAGCCTAGTCTGGTTCTGCGTAAAGTTGTTACGAAACTGTTGATTACCCAGCCGGCTGCCTCCTAGTTCATTTCTATAATTTTTCCTTCCGACGTATAGAAATAACAAGACTCCGAGTTATCCAAGGCTGAAGCTTTTTAAACTTAGAATTAGTGAACGCAGCCGGCTGATATTCAGTAGCAAGATCAGTGTGTTTCTGTAGAGATAAATAAAATTGCTTCACATCACTCGCAGCCAAAACACTAAACCACTCCTCTTCCTTCAAGCTGTCGATAAAAATTCTATAGTTAATACGAGTAGATGCCGGAGAATGTGCACCATTAGAATTACTATGAGCCTTTTTTGACGAAATGTGACTAAAAATTATGAGGAAATGATCGGTGATATTATTCCTATAGACAATTGGGTGGGTGGATCACTTCATACATCTTAAAAAGAAATGGCCGATGCATGGCTCCTCCAGCCACCACTTTTGTATATTTATTTATCAGGGGGAAATACTTTTTATCCAGTAATAAATCAATATATTCATTTGGTTCTTTTTTGCCGAGGATGTCAATATTCATATCCCCGAGAATATAAGACAAAGCGCAGTCAGGTGTGTTTAAAGGTAAACTTAGTTCATGAATGAATAAAAGAGGATCCATAAAGAGTCAAAATATTTACCTTCCTCTTATCGTAGAAAAATTCAATTCTTAAACCCGTAGCGCCTCCTGTGTAGGCGTAATTCACTTCCAACACAGAGCTCATCTCCAAACCGTTCTTAAGAAAGTATACCACACCTGCATTGTGATTGACAAAAGTCCTAGTTGAGAAGGTCGTGTATCCAGAAAGCGAATAATGAGTGTAATTACGCTCGCTCATCCAGGTTTCAGAGAGTACAATCACATCGATACTCTTAGATCGCTCAACATCACGACGAGCCTGTCAAAATTCATAGCGATACTGCCTGCGTATATTGATAATCTGTCATCTCCACTCAACAGAGCGCTACAATTTTCGGAACCATTGAATTCAGTGGTTTCCACAATACTTTCTGTACCGTGATATGATATGTAACCGTTTGGAAACATAAACGTTTAATAATAAACGTAAAGTTAAGCATCGATTCAATGACCCTTGTACCATCAGCGATACGCTTAATGACGTCGACAAAGGTATAGTAGCAACAGTAATCATAATAATAATAATAATCTCGTGCTTGACATAGTAATAATAAGAGAATAAAAAATTTAGCAGTAAGCATAAAAAGAAATGTGAAAGCAAGTATCACTTGTAACACGATAAACACAACCGCAGACCAAGGTTGAGAACAACAGTCAGAATAGATTGTTATACTGATGATGTTCTTTCCACACATCATACATTGGTATTTTGTGCAAATAAACAGCTAATCAATTTCTTATTTACAATAACAATTATTCATAAAGTTATGCGAATAGTAAGTCAGAGTCATTGCCTGTTACTATTTGTTTATGGCTTTGTAAATCGTTTATCATTCATTTTGAACATGTTCAGAAAAAGACATGAAACACATGACGTAATTAAACGTACAAATTTGCAAACGGTGAAAACAAATTGTGCCCACAAACTTAATGAATACAATTAGAGCGTGTCTGCCTCTTAACGGCTTAATCTGGTATTTTATCATCAATTAAGTGAAATTAGACCCATCGGGTTGGTCTAGAGGTAAACTCATCACCGTGAGTCAGCTGTTTAACAACTGATTTTTGAACATGAAGGTTCCTGGTTCAAATCCTAGTAAAGGTAGTTACTTGACGGTGGTTACCGGTGTACTTTGATGGTTCGGGTTCAATTAACCGTACTCTTTTCAGGAATGGTCGGCATGGGCCTGTACAAGACTACACGGTCTCATTTACACGTCATACGTATCATCCTCATCTGATTGGGTGATGGGGTTGCTGCTTATTGTTCTCAACTGAACAGATTGCGACATACATACATTACGGTTAATTAGTTTAGTTTATTAAGTGAAATTTAACTGACTATTGTAAAATATATTTTTAAATTGACTTTTTAAGTCATTCACTTAAACAGCAGATCTAGGATAATAATGTACAGGAATAATATTTTACCTATTACAAAATACATTTCACAAATGGCAAGTTTTCAGATTCACCATAAAATAATTAATTTCCAGAATATGAGGAGCGTTGTTTCAAAATGCAACAAGTCCAAAATGCGTCATTTCTCTAGTTAATTTAAAATAGTGTTAGCACATATTGTGTAGCTTTTCACCTTATTCATATCTTTATACTTAATTTTTTTGGGCGTTTTAGAATGGACAAGTTGCATTTTGTTACAAATGTGTTTTGAAAAAACACATTAAATTTTTGAAAATTTATAGACATGCAGCGTTTTAAAACACTGCTGCTCATATCTTTTACTTGATTCAATGAATCGCAAGAACAGTTGTGTTTTTTGTAATTTTATTATGACGTATGTACAGAATAAATTGCAGATCAAATAAAGAACTGCACTAAATGTTTCCTGTTGACATTCGCTTTAATATCGATGGTAGATGGATGAACTGTGTTGAGGGTTGAGGGTTGAGGGCTTAAGTAGAACATTGAAAAGTAGTTCTAGTGGGAAGCGCAGTGTCAGATGTTGGAGGTTGGAGGTTGGAGGCCACTCAGTCACATGATGATACAATTCCACCCATTTGCATTCTTATTGAAATCTACAGTTACGTTATGAATCAAGTGATTACTAGCTGAGAATTAATTTTATTTTTCTATTTGCTTGTAACTCATATCTAATATAATGGGTGTAAAAGTAGCACAACTTATTGCAATTTTGCGTTATGTGTAAGTTAACTCTGACAAAAACACATCTTTGTATAACTTGCAGGTTGCAAATAAAATATGATTTAATAATAGTGAAAAATGCTTCCGTACTTTGACACTGTCAAAACTTAATTACCTGATGTCGATTAACTTTTTTCAGATTTTAGATCTTTTCTTTTATGATTAGGAAGTGAGCGATTTGTTGGAGGTTTTTTAAATGTTTACCGTTGTCAATGAGACTTGTAGATCGGTTTCAGATATAAACAGTGAAATGTTGTGTGTTGCCTAACCGATATGTCACCGATCAATATGTTTGCTGTTCTGTACTTGTTCGAGGTAAGATGTATGAAAAAACCTGTCTGAAAAAATTAAACCCCATATATTCTGCAAAAAGCTAAAAACAAATAACAGCAGCTATTAGGAGAAGGCCAGTAAAAAAATAAATTTTTTTACAATAGAATTTTGTTTGTTTGTGTAAAACTTGTTCCAATCAGCTCCTTTCATCCGTCTAAACATGATGCTTACAATTGTTTCAGGGAAAGTTCCATTTATCAAAAGCGGTGCGTTTCTTGTGTCCGAATTAGAAGGAGTTGTTTCTCATGTTCAGAGCAAGGTGAGGAAACTTACTGTGATCGTTTTAAATAGTGGTGTCTAGTGTATATTAATGAGTGGTGTTCTGATCATAGGATTCAAATTCATGAGAAAAGTGATTTGATAGGTCTATAACCATCTTAAGTACCCCCTTCTGCGCTGAGAACCGTGGCATGATTTTATGTGAAAGATTAAAAAGGTTGTAAAATATAGTTTATCCACTTTCGATGACTGTACTAGTTACTCGCTTCACTTCTGTATTAAATCAATAACTCGGTCTTAAAAATGTTTAAATATTCACAAAATATTTAAATGAAATGTAATTGTAGAGAATATAAAGAATCGGTTTAATTAATGCAGAGTACATGGATTCAGTTATTCTCTTGTGGATTGTTTTTACAGTATAGTGGTATTTGTTTCCAGCCTCATAAACATAAACATCTCATCTCTTGGTATCCACATGTTTGTCTCACTCTATTATAAATACGTGTCATCAGACCGCAGACCGAATAGAAGTAGCGTTTTGAGAGAGGTCTTTGCCTTGTGACAACTCCATCACCTTGTAACAGTATATCACCCATTTGTTGATGGGAAACCGATCGGATGTCAGATACTTGTGAAATTAATGTGTTTCTTTTCGTAACAGCTGATCTGAAAATAGTGATTCAATAAACAGATAGTTGATTTTGTTAAGTGAACGAATAGATACGTATGTGAAGTAATTCTGATCGATTGCAGCTGCTGGTATCTGGAAAAGGAATCCGGCACACCTCTTAAGGAGACATTTGTTTCTTATTCATTTGCACGTACTCGTAAATCAAGTCCATCACGTCTGTAGGACTGCCTTTTAGCATTTCTGTTGATTTCATTTTAACAAAGTAGTCACTTTAATAATATTGACCTGTCTGATCTGTTGGAATCTCTCTTGACCTGAAGCAGTTACTGCTTTGACTGTGCATTCGAATAAGCATACTTTATCATTCATCATTTTTGCATTGTTTTTCTTGTTTCTGCTCCATCTGCCCGAATCAAACACAAACATGTAGCAAACGGTCTCTTTTGAGCGATGCGGATACGATATCCGAACAAGCTGATTGTTTCTGGTAGATTGACAAGCATTGTGGCGACCCTCTCCCTGTACTCATTGTTTATCGCCGCCGCATCATATCTGTACATGTTGAGGGTGTCTCATCACCTCTACATTTCATCTGTTACATCGTCTCGAGTTAATACAGAGCACGTGTGTCTCAGAAATATTTTTCAGTGTGTTAAGATTACATTATATATGACGTACTTTTTTCAGTGGTGAAGCGTTTGAAAACATTTATCGGTCAGATGTTCTGTCGTTCGTATGACTGGTTTAGTAAAAAATGCGGTTGAGAATGTGAACACACAGGATCTTGAGATTGAACTATATTTTAGATAACCGATCAAAATAGAATTCAAGGGTAATTATGATACATGTAATGTGACCATGACACATTTTTCAAGATCGACCATGCGGTTGAAAAGTGCATGAATTTTAGAACCGCAAAAGAAGCTATCGTTAGTTTATAAGTTTATGTAAGGAGTATTTATATGTAATTTTTGGTGGCCTTTTAGACTTCCACCCTGGCATGGTGACATTTTAGGGTTTCTTTTATTTTTAAATAATGGAGGTGATTGACATTTTGTTGTTTTATTCTTTGACTCGCCAGTTTTGCCATTTACTTGATATTAAAGTGAGAAAGGTCCCTCAAACGATGAGGATGAGGACTCTGAGCATGATTTAGCAGTATCTGTCTTTATTGATAGTGGGTGCATCAGACAGTCAGACAGACGTATGTGGCTGTCTATAACACAACATGAAATTGTTGAGAAAAAAAGTGATAGCTTTCGGTGTCTGTTGTAAGAAGTAGTTTCCTGGACTAATGTTTAAGATGACTGTCGCCTGTCTCAGTCTCCTACACGCTCACCGGCATCAATATTTTGGCCATCATCTTCTTTAATTTTACATTAAATCAGGGATACACGTGTACTCTTTCATTCCAGTGTCTCGGATTAGTTTCTTTGTTGTGATTGAAAATCTGTCTTACTTTTCCAGGAGATATCATTGACCGGTGATCTTGATAACATTAAGAAAGCTGACATGCGAGCTTTCATCTCATTGGTCAACAATGTCCTTCTCAATGCTGAAGTAAGTACAGTCACTAAGTCAAGAGTGACCATTTAATGAATTACAATTCAATTATTTCACAGTTTTCTAGATCTGTTCTCTTGTAATATCGCCTTGTTTTCCTCAACACATCTCATCTTATTCACATGGATTCTGATCTAAATTTTTCTCGTTGGTATCTTTACAGAGGTCGTGCTCACGTTTCACAAACTTAATTATCACGTGTCTCACATTTTTTATCGATTAAACAATGGTTTGTATGATGGGTTGCGATAAATACTTCTAAAATAATTTTTGCATGTGAAATATAAACAAAAATATATATTTACAGAGATAACTTTTTAGAAAAGACTTCCGGAAGAAATCATAAAAGAGAATATGCACTAGTTTTTTGACATTTTAAAAATGGTAGCACTTAGTTGAAGGTTTTGCTCTGTTCACTTAGATGATTTTCTTTGTTTTGACATCATTATAGTGTCACTTGTCCTCCTGTGCTCACCCAATATCTGGTATTCATCCAACTGATGACTGATGACTGATGACTGAAAGTGTTTACTTGATTCTCCTTCTCATAACCTCATGATTAACATTAAATAAAAGTAAGTTTTACAGCGTGCGTCGTCTCATTGTACAGCTATCTTACTAATTATATGGGCCTGCGGTTTTTAACTTTTGAAAAATTGTTTTAATTTTAGAAAACTTTTAGAAATTTTAAAAAGCAAAATTTTTATAGAGTATCATTAACTGTAATGTAATTACACAGCAAAATACTATTCATGTTCTTCTCATGGAACCCCTTTCTTTGTCTTCATGCGGTGGTTATTGTGGTTTTTCGAGTGATGTCTGACAGGGGATGATCCTTTACTAACATCCAACACCGGTTAACTATGATGCTTACGATATTCCATCTTTCTTGATACCACCTCTGGTTCTGTGCTGGTCGTCTGTCTCACTCCGTGCTTTTTACTTACTGCACCAACATTTTTGGAAAGCAGTCAAGGTGTTAATCTATAAAATGCACCTTTTAGATATGTTACAGCCTAAATTTATGAATTTTTTTAGCATATGTTGTGCAATACCTTAGTAATATTCATTTTTTTGTTTTCAAGAAACATTTTAACCGCATCCTTGAAAGATTTTTCACTTATTTTTTGCTTCCTTTATCCAGCCCAAGAAAAACACCCTACTTGAAACCGTCCATATAGTTTTAATCGATTCACTAGTCTTATTAGCTTCAGTTGAATATTTTACGAAGAAAGGAAAACTTTCTCTGTTGGCTGTACTCAACTTTCAATGTCTTCATGCCGCGTCATAAGCGTTCTCTTGATGGCCACAATGGATTTTTTTTATAATACCTCTCCTTTCTACTACAACAAACAGGCATGTTTATTCACCGAGTAACGAAGAAACTACCTTTAAATTGTTCGACCATTAATTTTTGATAAACAAATCCCAATGGAACTACTGTGTGTACTTTACATCATCCTGCTACAAACGTTTTTACCACCCTGTAAACCTGAACAAGCCTAACATAAAATGTCACATTTTTTTACATACAAATCGAAAGTATACAGTATTTCATCAATGAAGAAATGGAATTTTTCATGCGTCGGGATTATTTGGTTGTTGTTTAACTTTTTTGAATTATTTAAAAAAATTAAAATGCTCATAATAACAAAGTTTACGGTCGATACTCACTAAAAGCATTAATATTGTAGGAAAACAAACAAATCTCGAAATTTTGCTTGTTTAAAGCAAGCTTATTTGCATGTTCCTCTGTATTTACATTTTTGCCGTATACTGCAAATAAAGGCCACAATCTTAAAAAAACAATTTTTTACTGAAGGAGCACAGCCCCCATTCTGCTTAGCCCTTCTTGTAGAGCACAAAAAAATGTAGTTAGTCAGGTGATTTTGAACAAAATATAGTTATAGGACCGTTTTTGAGAAAATTGCAAGAAAGTGAAAAATTGCATGAATAAACTTTGATCGATTTTAAAGAGAATTTTTGTGTTGTGTCTTCTTATGATACCTAATTTAAGTTGCAAGTTTCAATTTTTTTATGATTTTCTGTTGTTGAGATATTTGGTACACAAACACACTTGCAGACATGTTTTTTTGGGTTCAGGAGACTTGAAATGTGTGTTTCCGGTGACAACTCAATTTTTAAAATTGCAGGATGCAATTTTATCAAATATTTACTTGATTTTTGTATGTTTTGATTGTAACATTTTTCTCTCCAGCATTTATCAAAGCAAAGTTTGTACTACAGTGGTCTGTTTCGGTTCTTTTCAAGAGTTAGCCCGGTTATAGATTCCTGGTTTTCTATTGTTGTCTCAAATGTTTCGTAAAGTTTGCAAGCCTCTTGTATCTTCAGTAGTGTCTTTGCCTTCGAGTACTACCATAAATTCATCCTAAAATTGTCGTTGATATAACCTCTTTCAATTACACGTTGGCTCATGGGCTGAATTAATGATTTACTATTTGGCGGTAATGTAAGGCAGCAAATATTTCCATCTTTGCTGCATAGCATTGCTGGAGCATTTTCAATTAATAAAAGAGCTTTTATATCATCTGGATTCATTTTCAATATTTCTATTTGAAATGTTTAAACTTCTAGCACAAAATGATTTTTTAACCGGTTAAGAAATACTTTGTGATTAAACCATGCGTTCTTAGCATTATTATAATGAACTGGAAGTATATTTATTAGGTTTTTTTTGAATTTGTGGTTTTCAATTTTCCAACAATAACTGACTTTAATTTATGTGTTCCATCAGCATTAGCACATAACAAAGCTGATAATTTTTCCTTATTCTTGTTTCTTCCCGGTGCCGATGCTTCGTGGTTAAAAGCTTGGATATTTTGGGGAATCGCATTCCAAAACAGACCAGTTTGATCTGCTTTGAAGGAGAGCTGAGGAGTTGGAGGAGTTGAGGGCTCTACACTGTCTGCGTCACCACTTAAAGCCTCACCATAGCCACCCTTCACACTTGATTTAAAATTTTTAACATCTAAATGTCCAAATCTGGGTGTCTGTAGAGGCCAGAATCAACTGTCTTGTAACTCATCTCTCATACATGTTTTGGAAAATTTTGACTCGCCTGTCTTTGTGAATAAGATCATTTATGAGATTGCAGATTGGAGCGCAATACTCGAAACTTCAACTGCAGAGCAGTGGAGATGAGTGACATTTGTTTATTTGTTTGAATTCAACTGTTCCACCCGATCATATTTATTACCTATTGTGGTTTACCAGTTTTCACCGTACTGTTTTAATGTGAAACAAATTTTGCTCAGGTTTCCACGTACAGATAGGAATGATCTTATCACTGAGCGTTGTTCTTTTGATGTACACATTTGAAGCAGAGATGGCCTTTTTAAATGAACAAGAGAGGTTATGTTCATATTAATTATGATCGAACCGCTAATTATTATTAATGTTCCCAAGGTTGCCACTTTGGCTCATAAAATTTTATTGTCAATGAACTGTTTTTAGTCTATATTAATTTCTCTTTAATTATCAAACGCCCTTGTAATTACTGTATGTTTCACCCTCTTTTCTCGTATAGGGCCAATTTTAGACCATGTGAGGTGACTTAAGATGTTTCTGGAAGCTTATTTTGCAGCCCTCATTCTCACCATTTGCTCTTTGTAGGCTTTTCTCCTTTTTTCTATCCACCCAGTGTTCTGTTTTTGCTCTCTATGGAAGCCCTTTAAGTCCATAATTAGTTGTCTGAATTAGGTTCGGTTCATTAAGTTTTCTACTCTTTTTATTCCGGTTTTCTCAATATCCTTTCTGACTTCTTTAAACCGTTCATCCGACACCTTACGTCTATTGTTAACTCTCTTAAAACTTTGTTTCGTCATCCATTCTATAAAGGTGTCTGTAAAATGTTAAGTCTTTTTTTTTGAATAGTTTCCATTTATTAGTCTTTTTTTCTGATCTTAGTGTCATTATATTTACTGAAAATGACTACCGACTAAAAATGTTGTGAAATGTAATAAAATCAAGATACTGAAAGGAGCTGTTTGAAAATTACTTCAAGTAATATATTATAGCACATATATTTAATTGTAATGTACTTGTATTTATTATGTTGTAGTAACAAGTAGGCTGTTAATTTTTGCACTTTTGTAGTTGTGGTAGTGGGTATGCCGAACGGGGGAGGGGAGCAAGGCACTCACAAGTTGCTCCTCGTTTCTTGCAAATTTAGTCACAATGGATCACTTCACGGGAGAACAAGTTGTTCGCGTTACCGATTGCACGGTATTAATCGGTGCCCAAGTGTTAATTTAAATTAAATCATTTCATGGGTTAACAACTTTGATAAAACCGGCACGACTATCAATCGAAGACAGACAGGGTGGCCAAGGAGTAAAAGGGAAGAGAATGTGGTGCAAGTAAACATGCCTGTACGAGACGATTCGAATATGTCAACACGCAAGTGTTGAGATGCTTTCGCGACACCTCGAACATCCTTGCGCTGTATATTGAAATTGGACTTGAAACTGCATCCCTATAAAATACAGTCAATCAAGAGTTAAAAGAGAATGGTTTAATTTTGAGAAAATCATTTATCGATACAATGTTCAAGGGATTCAACAACTTCAATTACATTTTCTTCACAAATGAATTCCACTTTCACTTAAATGGACATGTAAATAAATAGAATTGCAGATTCTGGAGCAGTGAAAGTCCAAAATTATACATTCTCCAAATGTTACGGTTTGATTGGCAATCTCTTGAAAGGGCACTATTGGCCCATACTTTGAAAATGCATGAGGTAATTCTGTAACAGTTAATTCTGCAGAATATGCGAAAATGGTAAGAGAATTTTTCCAACCACAGTTACAGCATTTGGTTGGTTATAACAATAGGACTTGGATACAGCAAGATGGCACAACCTGCCATACATCCAACGAGAGTATACTCATGGTGGAACAAATGTTCCTGATCAAGCTATTCCGCGCAGAGGAAATATTCCATGGCCTCCCTGTTGCCCAGATGTAACTCCAGTTTATTTTTTATGGGGTTATCTAAAAAGTCGAGTGTATGTAAATAAACCAGCGCCGATATTCCAATTAAAGGAGAACATCCGTCAAGAAATAGTCAACATACCCCAGCTTTGTGTCGACTAGTTTTCGAAAATCTAAGGGCCAGATTTGAGGAATGCCAGCGGCGAGATGGTGACCATTTGGACGATATTGTTTTTAAGAAATGATTTTTCCTGTAAATTTTTGTTCTAGTTAACAAACATTTATTTGAATACAATCTACATGTTTTTTTGTCATGATTATTTGAGAAGTGCAAAAATGTGTGGCCCACCCGTTAAAATATATTATAGTATACGTAGTTGTTTAAGGACTGATTGATTGCAGGCTGGAGTGTGGTGCTTCCGGTCTGTTAATACTACAGCCCTTTTTTTTAAGGATAACTTTCAAAATAGGATTATGAAATGAGTGCGGTGAATTCCATGACTTGATACGATCCACTGCCACTGTGCGTGCGTGTGTTCCTCGGTCAAGCATGACACAAAAATCTGTTGCCAGTGCTGTTTGTGGAGTTGAAGAGACACTGTTAAAATCGTCGACCTGTGAAACCAATGAAACCGGAAAAAGTGAAACCGTTGTGGTTTCCTGTTTTGAAGACTGTTAGCTGTTTGAAATTGATGAGTTTTGGTGTGGTAAGACAGCCAGCAGCTGGTGTCGTGATCACCACTCCCACCAGTTCACAAGTTGTCAATTATCAATTATAATGTGAACTGCATCATCAATTCCACCATCGATTGTCACCGATTATCAGTTGCGGTTGTGATTCGGCTAAGTCTAGCGTCATAATAAGTTTTTGTCTTTATTTTTAAGCTATTCATAACTTGGTGTGACCCTGGCGTCTACCAAGAGGTCACGTGGAAACGTTACGCGTCCGTCTACCCATTTCCTTTGAATTATGTTTTGACTTGGAGAAAACGCCAGCAAGCAATAAAACGTTTAAAGGCTTTGGGATGGTACTCAAAAACATTAGAAGATGTAAGTATTGTGTTTTTATGTTGCATAATTTCCATTGAGAATTTTTTTTTAATAAAGTGTCACTCCCTCGTTGGCTTTGTGCTAGAACAAAATGGAGTGAGAATGAGCAGAATAGTCTGGTCGGTCATTGAGATGTCTGCCGATGTTGGTCCAATGATTGGTGATTGGTGATTGCCCCCCACTGCCAGCTGCCACTGCGTATCATCCATCCTGTGTGCAGGTTGAAAGGCCGGCCGATGATCATTAATATTTTTGATGGGGACGTTGATGACTGTATTTGTGTCTGCTCTGCTGACTGTGTACACGTGTATGGATCTGGTATGATGATGGTTTCTCTCATTTTTTATGAAATGTTACTGTTCTACCTCTACCTGAGCGGCTACCTAGACCTCCCTCCCTCGCTTGACCTACAAATATTTCATTTGTTCTTTTTGATGATAGCAACAGCTGACGGCTGTCAAGTGATCTGGATCCGAGTAGGTAGTTGTACTGCAGTTACCTGATCCTCTGATCCTTTAGACTCCATCTAAATTTTCACTTTAAAACTGCTCGCCTCACAATAATACGCCTGCTTGAGGTGAAAATCTTTGACAGTTTACAAATTACTTGTTTTTTGTGCTGCAATGAAAAAGTTTTGCATCATTAGTTAAGAGGTGTAAACGCAGCAGACTTTGGCCTCATTATTTTATAGGTGGATGAAGGACAATTGTATAGTGTGCATTTGACACATTATCCCGTGCCTGTGATGGATAGAAATGTTTCACCTGTTGTAAATTACTCTACACATAATTGGATCGTTGAAATTTAACTTTTGTAAAACGTTATCAATGGGTTAAGTGATGAGCGGCACTGCGGTCTCTTATCAGGATGTAAGTCGGCAACTGTTTTGATTGATGAACCGTTCTGTTAAACAATTGGACAGACATACTGCCTACACAAAGAAACACCTTCAAAACTCTGCTGAAATCTCAAATTTTTGTTCTCTGGAGATGAAATTTCTCTACTTTGACCATATCTGCGATAGTTTCTGAATTTTTCACCATTTTAGCTGAAACATTTGGTTTTTCAGGTTTATGTTGAAGTTGAAACTTGTTGCAAGGCATTATCAGACAGACTGGAAGATGAACAGTTCTTTTTCGGTGATAAGTAAGTGCTGTGTTTTTTAATTTTCAACTATTCTGCAATTGTGTTTTCTCTGTTAAAGTCGGTTTCATTGATCAAATGTATCGTCTATTTGTTTGCTACCAAAATGATGAGTTGTATCAATTTTCTTTCGATGTCAATTTTAATGTCTGTTGTTCTCTGATGTCATGTTTTCTTTTAATAGTATGCTTTTGAGTGAGTGTGTAAAAGTGTACTTGGTCTGTCAAGTACTCCGTAATTCACGTTATTTTAAACATTACATCCACTTCTTAATGAGAAAGAAATTTCATTCGAGTCATCTGACTCATATTGTGTTACTTTAAATCGCATACTTTGGAAATATTTTCTCATCGGATGGAAAATTGAAAGTAGAGTCAAGTAAAAGGGTACGCCCCTACAACCAACTGGTCTCATCTATTAGTACAAATAAAGATACGTGAAATAAATGAATTAAAACTTAAATTAAAAACAAAAGGCAATCATTATCAATCTGTACCTCAATGTGATTGTTTAAATATTTGTCGATTGGGTAATAGGCGCTTTCTGTTAATAAGATTCTCAATTTTATCTCAAATTTGTTATAATTTAAGTTTTTAAGGGACTCGGGAAGCCTATTAGAAAGATTATTTTGGTGTTGCTCGGCCTACTAAGGCACAACTAGATCATTCCTGCTACGAGTATTGTAGTCATGAATATCTGAAATTACTTCATATTTATTTATTTATATTCTTTTTAACCGAAAGTATATTCATATGTATAAGCGAAGTGAAGCGAATAACTGTGATACCATATTTTCTAAAAATTGGCTCACAGTGCTCTACTCGCATTTGGTGAAGTAGCCCTCAATTTAACTCCATATAATGAGTGGGCATCTTCAGCACATCAGGAGCCACAGAGCCACACATAACTTATATTTCCTAATCAAATATATTACGCGTGATGTTACTAATGTGTTCCCCCAGCTAAGTTTAATAGCAAAAGAGTGATACCTAACAATTTTACAGAGGAAGAATGTTCTTGTATATGGTTCAAGGAAAAAATGTTTTCTGTTATCATTTGGTTTATAAATTAACTATTTGATGTGAACCATTGACAGGCTTTCTCAAACAGTGCATTTGAACCGAGTATTAAGGAGTCTTCGTTATCAGCACAGTTAACTCGGATGGTGTCATCAGCAAAAATAATTGGATCCGAGGACAGATTTGCAGAGAGATCATTCATTACAATAATGAACAGAAAAAGTCCCAAAACAGAACCCTGAGAAACACCACTCTTAATCTCAAAGTTCTCTGAAAAGCAACCATCAATGTAAACTGTTTGTAGTCTGTTATTCAAATATGAGCGTAATAATTTCAGTTCAACTCCTCTGATACCGTACCGTAATATCATCATGAGTGATTGAATCAAACGCTTTGCTTAGGTCACAAAGGTCATATGCATACTGAATTTTATAAACAATATTCTCAACCGCTTGAACTGCTCATTTCCCGTTATGAATTCAAACTATAAGGAATGCAACAAATGGTTTCCCTCCAAAACAGAATGCAGTTGATTCTTCACAACCACTTATGATATTATACAAATAAATATAAATATTTGGTTTTTTTTAATATAAAAAACTTTTTAATTTACCTTATACTGCTTTTAAAAATTCTTCTACGAGTACTTTCGCAGTGCGCCCGCTTCTTCAGGTAATGATAATAAAAATTCTAGAATATTATGAAGATTGCATTTTCCTTTGTCAATGGTTTGAATCAAACTGAATATAAAATGGAAAAATCTACTGCTGTTGCTATCTATGTCATAAATTGGAACTAAATTTGTTATAATATAATTTATGATAGATTTTAAGCAGCTATCGTTGTCAAACTGCAACTGTTCATTTAGCAAATTATTATTATTAATATTTTTCATAAGATCAAATGTGGTTCAAGGAATTGTAATGAATTTTACATCGGCAAGACCTCTAGATCAATTAATAAAAACTGTTATCAAGAACATGTGCAAGCTTATAGGCTAAATATGGAAAACTGAAATCTAATTGTGCACAACATGTTCAATTAAATAACCACATTACTCATTTACATTAGAAGAGATTACTGTTCTGCAAATAAATCATCATAAAATATTATCAGTTGCAGTTTGACCATGATAGTTGGTTAAAATCTATCATAAATTACACATAATAAATTTAGTTCCACTTTCTGACACAGATTGCAATAGCGGTAGATTTTTCCATTTGATATTCAGTTTGATTCAAACCATTGACAAAGGAAGATGCAATCTTCATAAAATATTCTACAACTTTTATTATCATTACCTGATGAAGCAATGCGCACCGCCAAAGTACTCGTAGAAGAATTTTTAAAAGGTAAATTAAAAAGTTTTCTATACTGCTACGATGCTAACTAATAACTTAAATAATCATATTATACAAATATTTGAATAAGTATGGGACAGTAATTTTCAGGCTGATCCCTATTGCTTTATACTTTCCTGTATGATTATATAGGAATTATTCTTTTACCTGTATGATTATATAGGAAGGAAAGTATTGTTTTCATGCCATATGTACACATTTTCTGACCCACTGAACCCAAAAAAACAAGTTTTTGTGTGAACAGAACATCGTACAAAGATGAAACTTGAAACTTATGTTAGGTACTACTAGAGGACCCGACGAACATTTTCATCTGATTCAGTGACAGGAAGTAGCCTAATAGTTTATTCGTGTAATTTTTAACATATTTGCCATTTTCTCAAAAATGGCTCCTATGATTTATTTAAAAATCGCCTCATTTACTACAAATATTATGCTCAATATGATAGGGTAGCCGCCATGTGTGCTGAAATTCGTGGGGAGGCTGTGCTCTTGAAAAAAAATGGTGTTACTAAGATTTCAGCATTAATATGCATTTTAGGGCAAAAGTGTATATAATTAAAGTTGTAGAAAATTCAGAAACCTAAAACTTTTATTCCAAACATTTCTTTGTATAGCACTTATTTTAGCAGTAATTAGAGATTTTCTGTTTGTTTTTTCATGAAAGTCTGTAAAAATGGATTTTTTTTAGATTTCGTTCAGCCTTAGTTTGCATTTTCAACAAAAGTGTATAATTAAATTTATAGGAAATTAAAAGATCTAAAACTTTTATTTTAAGCATTTTTCTCTACAGAGCTCACAGAGCTCTACAGAGTTTAGTGTGAAAGAGTGATTTTCCGTATTATTAAGCCGAACTAAGGTTCGTTTTCATTTTGCATTCTTCACTCATGATTAAAATTAGGTCAGTTCTTTTGTTTATTTCTAATGTTTCATTGCTAATGTTAGGTTATATTGTTAATTATTTGCATTGGCAAAAGAAAGTTGTGAGAGTGTTTCACACCAGTGAGAAGCAATTATATCTGTTACTTGTTGAATAATGTAATTACTAATGTCAAAATAATGAGGGCTTTTTTTGATGGTTTGAATTTTGCAACAACCTTCAGAACATCATCTGAATCTATCTCAATGTTTTTCCAAGGAAATGATGCTTTACTAATCGGACCATTTCTGAGAAAATGCCTATAATCAATATTTGCGGAATTTGGTCTATCAGCAATGATTATAAAAAAATCTGTCAAAATCATCAGCGGAAATAGGACATTGCTGCTTCTTGTTCAATTACCTACCAATCAGCTTGGCACTTATTAGGGGACCTGGAAATAAAACTACTGTTAAATTTTCACTTTGCTTCTAATAGGCCTATGGCTAATTTGTATTTTGTTCTTAAAGCAATAGTAATTAGTAATGCAATTTAATGTTATTGAGCATATACCACGAGAAGATTTTCTCTCATACTTTTTAGTTGAAGAGTGAACCAGCTGTGTTTTTTTGTATCACTCTAATGAACTAACCTTTTTAAATGGAAAACAGACGGAAAAATTATGAACAATAACCTCTATGAATATTTTAAACGTTGCTTGAATGTCTATTAAAGGGATCTCACATTCAAATGAAAACAGACACTCTCGCAACAAATTGACAAATTGACACCAGCCATACTAATATCTGATATCATCATTAACCTTGTGTCAGCAGCAGCCGCCCTTTACATTGGTAATTCTGGAGTGATTCCAAAATGATCCGATAAAAACAGTTCAACACAATACTTCCACATATAAAAGTCTGTAATGATGTTATCTAATCAGGCGTCATTACGAATACGTTGAGAATTATCTCTGAAGAGACCATGAGAGCGAGTCAAATTGAAAAAATTCCGTACCCTCGGAGTATCATTATTGAATTATACGAGTAATTAAAAACGCTATCATTAGTTTGAAGGAATATACAAAAATCACCACCAGGAGAGTGAGAGTGGTAAAGAGACACAACAATAATCCTGCATGGCCTTTCTAAAGCACCAACAATTGTTTTAATATCGATTAGAGTGAAATGAATGATATACGATGAGCAATATAAAGCAAAGCACCATCTGAAATGAAGCGATTCATCGTGCAGTAGCCAGTGTTCATCATCGAGTGACCTTAAATGAAACTCACCGACACCAGTTACATTGTCACAATCAACCGTATTATCAATTTTTACGAATGATGCATCCAACACAACTTGAGCCGATCAGCTATTGTTAAATTGTTATTATGAAGTACGAATTGAGTAAACCCTCATATGACTGACTGACCCTATAGAAGCTAGGACCGGTCCCTTGTATCCAGTGACAGCAATATTTTTATACAATTATCTCTTTGTGTATAATTAAACTGCAATAAAATATTCATTCTTTACCCATATTCAGTAGAAATAAAACCGAAACCCATTACTGTGCCATTCACTAGCCTAAGTTTTTAGGCAGATAACGTTGATTTTGTGTAGAATGGGAACTGTTTGTGAGACAGATGAGTTTCCGACAACTGCTTAACAATGCGGTACTCGTTAAGAAGGTTGGAAGGCTTTGAACAAAGAAAAGGCACGCTGGAAACTTAGGGAAAATAACAGGAATATTAATTTACTGCACGATTTCAAACCGAGATAAAATTAGACTTATATGTGCTTCTCGGTACAAAGAAATACCATCTCCTGGAAAAGAAGGTCATTAGTAGACAGTGGACGAGGGTAACCGGTTTCTGTTTATAAAAACATTCATAAACGTTTAATGTTAACGTAGCACTTAAATATAGTTTATTTATGTCTGTGACAATACGGTAACCTTTTCGACATAAACACATTGCACAATCATTAGAAATCAACCGATGTGAGCGAGCGGCACAGAGATGTAAAGTGGGAAAGAAAGGTACAAGCTTGGTCTTGCGTGCGGAGCAAGGGAGAGGGAAAATGGAAGTTCGTTTGAGATGAACAAGAAATGAGCGTTTCCAGTGGCAAAAGGAAATTATCATTAATCAGCCGATAGAAAAATTAGAATGATTTGTTTCAGAACGTTCAATATTAACATGAAATAAAGGATGTGCGGCACCTAGTTCAAATCGGCATAATCTAATTCGTACAATAATAATACATAATTAATTATGAACATCATTAAGTATTGAAAATTGTGCCGGCCAAAAAAAGACTTGATCGATTCGATTCTATTTCGGCCCATGAAGCTCTTATATAATTGTTGAGGATAATAACAGCAGCAAAAACCGAGAGGCATGTATTCCGTGTTTTTTTTATTTTATTTATTATAAATAAAATGAAAAATACCAGAATGATCCTAGAATAAACTACAATGCTTACCGAAGGAGAAGCACTTTTGTGGCGTTACCACTTTGTCAGCTCATAATAATATTTAAACTTGCACTTATAAGTATATTTTTGCAGAGATATTAACTTGCTCTGCATGTCTTGATAATTAAAGAAAGGTATGAATGCCGCCTCGAAAGCGCTTCTCATCTGGTGGTGGATATATAGGCGCCGTTATGTTAAATAAATTATTACTGTATATCCAGTGTATGGCCTATAGGCCTATACACATACATGTAAATATGTGGCCGATCGATTGTTTGGCATTATGCTCTTTCGTTTCACTCTTTTTTAGGGAACGTTTCTATTTAGTTAAGAAAAAGTATATGAAATTGTTCATTTCATTTGTGGGTGTATGTAATGTATATTTAAATAAAATTGAATTTAGTACTTAAACTTTGAATACTACAAGATGGATGGATTGCAGTTTAGTTTTTTGTTTAAGTGTAGGCCTATGTATTATACCTCGGTTGGTGTCACATAAAGTTTGTTGGCATTAAATACTTGGTCTATATAGCGCACTAATGTAAAATCAGTGACTATTAGTCGTAAACATTTGTAGTCACCAGACACATGTACACATATGACAGTCAGTGAGCCATATCAACTTAACCGAATTAATTTTTCCAGAACCGAAGGGTCGACCAGACAAACAAAATGGTCGTTGTTTCTTATCAGAAATGAAATATCTCCATTCCACAAGAGCGTACAACAAATCCAGATATAGGCCTACTAATGGTTTAAGTAAAAAATGTTAATTTTTCAGCGTAGAATTTACGGTAGTGTTTTAGGCGTTGAACGACCAAAGAGCATAAAGAGGTAGGCCTATATCGGTGTTAATAGCTGATGTTGCGATTTACATGAGCTATGAAAAATGGTGAAGATTATTGTGTACAATTCTAAATTGTCTGACACATGATTGGTACGGTGAGACTGGAATCTGTTTTAAACAGAACTGCTGCCTGCCAAGGCTACACTGGATATACAGGCTGCAACACTAGTTCCGTTCCGCATCACAAAACGCACCAAGCCAGTTGCCGCCGCAACTGAATGAAATTCTTAATTTCTCAACTATTATTATTATTATTTGTATACCCTGTCTCCTCATGAGATAATGTAAATAAATTTAAGTTTTATAAATTGTTATTAGTGTCTACCAGGTAGCCTAATAAAAAATTAAGTCAGTATTTTAAAAATAAAGAAATAGAATTTTTTGATTTATTTTACAGTTTGTGATCTTATAATACTGTGTAAATTATAATAATTATAAAACTATAATGAAATGAAATGAAATGTAACACAAATTGAAGCGTCTAGTTGTTTATACCTGGCTGTAAAAGCTAATTGCTGAGTTTTTTATTTTCAGTTTTTTAGGCAATTTTTCTTTTGGATCATCCAAAATCTTATGTCTTTTTTTGTAATTTGTTCTTTACGATTTTAGTAGAATTTGTCAGAAGAATGTTGTAAAAACTCGAAATGCACTTATTGACAAAATAATCCTTGTTTTTGCCACACGTTTTACAACATTCTTGATTACCGATATTTTCTGAAGATTCAACCATTAATTTAAATAAAATGATTTTTTGTGATTTGCATTTTAAAAATATGTCCTCAAACTTAGAACCTTATCCAACGAGTAAAATCTTTATAATAAAGTCGGAGGGATATTTGAGGGATCCTCTGTCACTTACAGTGAACTACCAATTTTCTTGCCGCTAACAAATATCTGAAGACCCATTTTCAGTTGAAATTAGGTACTTGTGACATTCTTGGCATGAAGTCTTTTTGAAAATAACATTACAGATATATCTGCCTATATAGGCCTACACAAGTCCCAGCGAGTCGTTTTCAGATACCCTAATCTCACATAATCCTAAGTGTAGGTTTCCAAACTTGATAATTTCATTCACCTGCGGGGAACAGTCGTCTTCACAATTTGAACTCATTTCTTCATGAACAAACAGTTCCTCGATTGGAATTTCAGCATGTGTTGAAGAGTAAGCTTTTATAATAATCAAAGTTTTTAATTTTCTTTCTGATTGTATGACTTCTCTCTCTAACAGAGATATTATAACAGGCCCCACTGATTTACCTGTATTGCCCATGGCCTAAAAGTCATCTGTTTGAAATTTCCAAGTAAAATTTTGCAACCAGGCACACAGCAAAATGTTGGTATTTTATTAATGCACGTAACATGAAATAAATAAACCTATATGCAAATACTGTAGAAAAAAGGACAAAATGAAAATAACAAACAAATGCGTCAACACAAACTAGAAGGTGCAATTACTACTAGACTAAACTAAAAAACCTGTCAACTGGTGTTCGGCGTCAGCTGTGAAGTAGCATTACAAGTTGATTTTTTTTTTGTTTAAAGTCCGACTGTTCTGCAATTACTGTTAATGCAGGCAGTGAAGGATGAAATGATTTTTTGTAATGTATGAAAATATGCCGTGCCTGAATGGGATTTGAACCCAAGACCGCATGTTGAGAGGCGACCATGTTACCAACTACGCCATGCGGTCGACATTACAAGTTGAGGGGAGCATTTCAGCGTGCATATCTAGTGTAGCCTTGTGCCTACCCTCTTTTAAAACTTGTAAATAACTTACTGATATTATTAGTACATACTTTTTTCTTGATTTTTGTCAATAACTACAGCAGTTTTGCTTTTATTTTGTTTTTGAAAAGCCTTCCAGAATTATTTTTTTCTGTGTCCAGTTCTGTTTAGATAAATGTCATAGATGAAGGTGAAGGCGGTCCATGTGCGACCATTTTGGATGATTGTCCGTAAGGTATTTTTCTTTTGTTTCAGGCCGACTGAATTGGATGCTCTGGTGTTTGCCCATGTCTTTACCATCATATCTACACCATTGCCTACGAATAAGTTTCCGGGCATCATTCGATGCTTTCCAAATATAGTCGAACACTGTAAGCGCATCGAGAAAATCTATTTCACCCCTGTATGAAAACACTTGGACCAACGAATCATGGTTGAATTGATCGGTGTGGACCGGTCGGTCACTTGCTGTTGCTGCTGGTACTCGTATTGTTGATGACAACATTTTACAGATTTATCTTGTGTCGATCGGTTTAGTTAGTGTTTGTGCATCTGATACCCGTACTCAACAGTCTACGACTAACCATCGTATCTATAGTTTGTAGTGAACAGTGGCCATGATTCATCAATTCTTTATCATATATTGATATTAAATTTATAAAGGTATTTTCTTTATTACACTGTTTTCAAAAAATTATCTTTATTGTTTTTGTGTCGCTTCATCCTTGGAGCTGCTGACAAGTACCTGGATCCAGTCGCAGTTGCATTGGCATTGGCATTGGCATTGTGTAGGCCTACTATCCGATACATATTTTCACTTTCTCTTGTCCTATATGAATATATAGGAAAGGAAAGTATTGTTTTCATGTCAATTTTATGTGTACACGTTTTCAGACCCCCGAACCCAAAAACCATGTTTTTAGCGATTGGTCTGTATGTGTGTGTGTGTTTAAACAAAATATCTCAAGAATGGAATACTGTATAGAGTTGAAACTTGAAACTTAAGTTAGGTACTACTGGAGGACCTGATATAAACATTTTCATCAAACTCGGTCAACCAGAAGTAGTAGTATACTCATGTAATTTTTCACTTGTTTGCGATTTTCTCAAAAACTACTCCTACAATTTTTTTTTAATTGCCTCATTTTTTGTACTATGCAAGTTAGGGTCATGTCCGGTGAAATTCTTGGGGAGGCTGTGCTCTCTTATTTAAGATTGTAGCTTTCAGATGCATTTTAGTGCAAAAGTGTATATAATCAAAGTTGTAGAACATTTAAAAACACAAAACTTTATTTCAAACATTTTTTTGTAAAGCGCTGAGTTTAGGGGTAATTAGTGATTTTGTTTATTTTCATGGAAATCTAAAAAAATTGGATTTTTCTAAGAGTTCGGTCTTAGTACGCATTCTACGACCAAAGTGTATTATAATTAAATTTATAGAAAATTAAAAACCTTACGACTTATTTTTAGTATTTTTCTCTAGTGAGGGTGGTTTTCATTTCGCATCATTGACATTGACTCATGATTAAAATTAGGCTGTTGTTTATTTAAAGTCTCATCAACAGATTGAGTATTGAGCATTAGCAGCGACTAAGGTGGGGGGTTAACAAATTGTAATGATGGGTTTTGGCATCTACTAATTTCCAGACCCTAGCTGGGAATCGAATCTTGGACCTCTGGTTAGTTGGCTATCCACTACGTCATGGAGGTGGCCATTTTTCATTTTACGTTGTTTACTGATGTTAGGTTATATTGTTCATTATTTACATTGGCAAGAGAATAACGTGTGAGTGTTTGGTACCAGATTTTTTTATGATACATGGTGATGTTCTTATTTAACAGGTATTTGAAATAGAACTTTGTGCCGCTCGACAAAGTTATCTTCTTTATGGCAGGGTGATGTGTTTTTATGTAGTTGGGGTTGGGTCACTGCAACTGCCAAACTGGCTCGGCCCATAATAGCTCCATTGCTGACAGTCCTGTGAAAAGTACTTGGCGGAATAAGCTTATGCGGATCTGCATAGTTTTAAAAATCCAACTTTTTGGAGGTTTTGAAACCACCAAAAACTTTAAACTCGCGGGCTTCCCTCGCATTCGACTAGTGCCGCCGCTTACTTGCAGCAGCAGACCGGAATCTACACGAACCAGGCTTTTTGATAAGAAGAGTTGTCTTTTGGAACGTACACAGTCTACTAGTTACCTCGCTCCATGCCAGTACAGGTAACTAGGATAATAATTAGGATTTACAGTCCATTTAAATTTATGTTCGTAACCTGGCTTTATGGACATAGTTTTTTGATCATCCGCGGCCGGATTCGAAACCAGTCTATTAAAAAGTTTTTAGTCGTCCGCGATCGGGTTCGAAACCAGTGTTTCGGTTATCCACGTCCGGATTCGAATTCAGTGTATTGCGTATCAGTGTATACCGTCAATGACTAGTATTTATTTATACTTAAATACATGAACGTAAGTAATGTTTAATTATAAAATTCGTTTACAGACTTAAATTCGTCGTAAACTTAAAAAGTTTTTTATTATTTTATACACAAGTGTATAAGTCATTTTCTTGAGTTTAAATAATTATTTTCCTTTTTTATATTATGTAAAACCATTCGTGTAATATAAAGAAATTATTTTGGATATTATATGGTCATCAATATTAATATCATATATCATATCAGTATCACTAATCTATGGTCTAGGTTGTACAAGGAAGTTTGTGTACGCATCGGTACATTTTCATAAACCGGTTTTTTCAAGCCCGATTGTAAAACATTTACAATAATATCTTATCAACGATTTCTTATCTCAACAAATTATTAATCGCAACGATCCTATCAAAACGATTTACTTTCAACGATTCTACAAATTCATTTAATTTATTAAAATAGATAATTTTAATAAATACGATCAATTTAAAAATTTATTCTGATACATTTTTAATACAATTTAAAATGTTGTTTATAACCGAGTATTGAATATCTATTTATTAGATTACAAGTTATTACTACAGTTTTGAATCAATTTATTTTAATTTTTGAAAATATATTTATTACATTTAAACCATATTATTTCAAATTAAAATACTAAATTTATTTACTATCAAGGAAATTAAAAATTTATTTTCATTTCAATCGCCTTCAAAAATGGCTGAAAAATTAGAAGCCGCCTTAAAAGGGGCAATTTCACGCCGGGAAAAACTTTTCCGCCGAATCCAAAGCTTACATGATTTAATAGCGCAACTTTCGGATCCAATTAAATTGGACAAGTTCAAAGTAAGATTTGAAAATTTAAAGAAAACCTTTAACCAATTTGAATCCACACAAGAAGAGATTTACTCTCTTTCCGTTAAGATAAATAAAGATTTGAGTTCAGACCCGACAGTCGCTTCAACTACGGCATTTGAAGAATTGTATTTCAAAACAATTGCTGCTTATAAAAAATATTGTAGTCCAGTTGAGATTTCTGTAACCGAGACCAAATCGGAAAAGAAACTTGTTCGTCCCCGTTTACCGGAAATTAACCTTCCTAGATTCGATGGGACTTTTAACTAAGTGGATTCCATTTTACGATAGTTTTGTTTCTCTCATTCATAATAATAGTGGGCTTACAGCAATTGAAAAATTTCATTATCTGTTATCTTGTTTATCTGGTCCTGCATTAGCAATAGCTCATTCCTTGCAAATTACCGATGCCAATTATGATATAGTATGGAGATCACTTAAGAGCAAATACCATAATAAGAGAGTGTTGGGAAACGGCTTACTCGATGCGCTTTTCAAGAATTACAGAATCAGCTGCATCGTTATCTCATTTTTTATCAAATTTTTGTGAACAAGTTACTGCACTAAAAGCAGTTGGTATACCAGATTTAGCAGATTTCATAATCTTATTTGTTGCCTTACGAAACTTGCCGCATCAAACCCGAAAACAATTCGAGATGCACCATAGTAGTGTTGACATTCCGACCTTTGAGTTATTAGCGGAATTCCTTCAAAATCAGTCTCGAATTCTAGAAATTTCGGAACCATCAATTTGGACGGGAAAATCGTCGAATAATAAGTCTGTCAAATCGTCAGCATTGTCACCTGACAACAAATTTACTAGTAGCAACACGATCAGACCTCGTCCTTATAACCCAGTCTCGACTCATACGTCAGCCGTAGTTAAACAACAAACACAGAAAATTCTTTGTCCGATGTGCAGTCAGCCTCATACCGTTTTCAAATGCCCAAATTTTCTTCGCTTAGGTTTGCCTCAACGCAAAGAGCAAGTTACAAAATTGAAGCTTTGTTTTAATTGTTTGAAAAGTTCGCATCGGATCGCTGCGTGCCCATCAAAAACTAATTGTTTAAAATGCGGTGGAAGGCATCATTCATTTTTACACTTTGAAACCATTGTACCAGAATCTACACTACCTGTAATCAATACTCCCGGTCAGCCGAATAATTCAACTTCAGTCATTCAGAATAATACATTAGCATCATCTGTTAGCGCCAATGACTTGACTTCGTGTCACTCTAATGTGAATACGGACAAAGCAAAACATTCAATTTCAGTTGTCCTCGGCACAGCAATTATCGGCATAAGGGACGCAAATAATACTTTTCAATATGTACGCGCACTTATTGATTCCGCGGCGCCAACCTCTTTCATTACGTCATCGTGTGCCTTGCGCTTAGGCCTACCGCATAAAACGTGCAATATTTCTGTCGCTGGCTTAGGCCAGAACAAAATTTCTGATGCAAAAGGAATAGTTACGTGCCTTTTCAAACCAAGGGACTCTGATCAACCTCAGTTCAATACTGAAGCTATTATATTGCCGAAAATAACGTTAGACATGCCCTCTACAAAGATTCCAGAATCAGCCTGCAATCATTTTAAACATCTGTTCTTGGCAGATCCCAACTTCGATAAGCCTGCTGAAATAGATTTCCTGATTGCTGGAGATATATTTCCTTATGTTTACGATGGCCAGACTATAACTACGCCAACTGGTCTTTCAGCAATGCACAGTGTCTTTGGCTGGGTAGTTACAGGAAAGATACAGGCTCTCAAACCTCCAGCTACTTTGATTTCAACCTGTTTGACTTCATCCATTAGCTCGTTAGATAACTCGTTGAAAATGTTCTGGGAAACAGAAGAAATTCCACGCCAAATTCCTCCAAACCCAGAATATACTCTTAGTGAAGAAATGTTTTTAGCTCATCATTATCGAGAACCAAGTGGACGCTTTGTAGTTCCAATGCTTTTAAAGCCGTCTGTGCAAGAGTTAGGAGAGTCATTTGAACTAGCACAATCAAGATTAAGATCAACTCAACGCCGTTTGGCTCGTCAGCCTGATCTTAAAATTGCATACCAAGAATTCTTAAACCAGTACGAATCTCTTGGTCATATGGAAAAGGTGCCACCAAGCCTTTCTCCAAATGGAAAGTTTTTTATTTGTCGACTTGCTATAGCTAGCACGTCGACAAAACTCCGAGTAGTTTTTGACGCTTCTTTCAAGACCACTTCTGGAAAGTCGTTAAATGATGTGGTTTTCACTGGACCTAAGCTACAGCGAGACATCACGGAAATTATTATTCGATTCAGACTTCATCCTTTCGTTCTAACAGCGGACATAATCAAGATGTACAGGATGATTCAAATCCTTCCAGAAGAAAGAAAATATCAACATATTCTCTGGCGCGAATCTCGAGAACAATTGATACAAGAATTTGAGCTCCAAACGCTAACATATGGTGTAGCATCAAGCCCGTTCCTAGCGTTGCGGGTATTGAAACAGTTATCTCAAGATGAACAACATGTCTACCCTCAAGCTGCTGCTGTGCTACAAGAAGATGTATTCATGGATGATATTCTAACTGGCGCAGAAACATTGGAAGAAACCTTAAAACTACGTGACCAGCTCATAAATCTTTTAGCCCGGGGAGGATTCGAATTACATAAATGGTCTAGTAACAACCCTGCTTTGCTACAAGATATTCCAAAACAATTCATAGAATCATCAGTGCCTCTAGACTTGCAGAGTCAGCATGTAATGAAAATATTGGGGCTACAATGGACACCTTCATCAGATATTTTCTCTTACAAAATAGAGCTAACCACTGCAACACCTACTAAACGATCTATTCTTTCTCAGATTGCGCGCATTTTTGACCCTCTGGAATGGCTAACCCCAGTTATTTTGCGAGGAAAGTGCCTACTCCAGCAACTTTGGCTGTCAGGCCTAGACTGGGATGATCCTGTTTCATCATCTTTAGAAAAGGAGTGGCGGAAGATAGCAAGTAGACTAGAATTACTTTCAGAAATAAAAATCAACCGATTTGTCCTCACTGAAGAGCACATCAGTTATTCTATCGCCGGATTTTAAATCATCATTAATAATTGCAAAATCTAAGGTTGCTCCATTAAAATCAGTGTCTATACCTCGGCTAGAACTCTGTGGAGCTCTACTTCTGTCTCGACTTTTCAATTTCACGCATAAAATATTATCAAGCAAACTTAATTTCAAAGAAATTTATTTGTTTAGTGACTCCAAAACCGTATTGTCCTGGTTGAAAACTTCACCACATCTACTTAAAACATTCGTAGCTAATAGAGTTTGTGAAATACTTGATCTATCATCGCCAAAATCATGGAACCATGTGTCATCTGAAGATAATCCTGCTGACCACGCTTCACGTGGGATTTATCCAGAAGATTTAGTATCCAACTCGTTATGGTGGTCAGGACCTGCATGGCTGACTACTCCAGTAGAACAATGGCCTTCACAAAACATCGATCTGAACACCTTAGACAGCCTTAAAGAATGTAAACCATCTGCTATGGTTATAAGCGCAAGGAGTGAAGAGTCAGGACCATTAATTACGAATTTACTCCACAAGGTTTCATCCTTTTCCCGGCTTATTAGGATAACTGCCTGGTGTTTCCGCTTTATCAGCATCCTTCAGACCGGCAAGCGAGTGAACTCCAGCCTTACAGCTGAAGAATGGCACAAGGCTTTAAATTTTTGGATTAAGGAAATTCAGCATCAATATGTATGTATGTATGTAGGTATGTTTCAGCATACCTTCAGAGGCCCAGCCCCTTCATTGACCTGTTGGGTTTCGTTAGGGTGGGGGGGGGGGGTTAGGTTACGCCATGCTGACCTGCCTGCTCAAACTAAACATCCAATAGTCTTCCTGAAAGAAAAGTCTCCAGTTCTTCATTGGCGGCTTGGGCGAATTGAAGACACCCATCCTGGGAAAGACAATCGAGTGAGAGTGGTGACAGTACGAACTACCCAAGGCAGTTTTCGTCGACCGGTAGTCAATATCACTCCATTACCTACAGCCTAGACCATTCTTTTGCCATTGAAAAGAAATTTTGTTTTTTTTTGTGTAGATAGTTTTCCTTTCCTCAAAGGTTTTTGTTTTATTTATATATTTGTATTTAGTGTGTGAACTGAAAACCCCTTGCAGTTGTTTTGGTGGGGGGTTTATGTTAGAACTTTAAACTCGCGGGCTTCCCTCGCATTCGACTAGTGCCGCCGCTTACTTGCAGCAGACCGGAATCTACACGAACCAGGCTTTTTGATAAGAAGAGTTGTCTTTTGGAACGTACACAGTCTACTAGTTACCTCGCTCCATGCCAGTACAGGTAACTAGGATAATAATTAGGATTTACAGTCCATTTAAATTTATGTTCGTAACCTGGCTTTATGGACATCCGCCATGTTGGATTCAACTTTATTAAATGGGATGGTTGTCATGTGACGTGAAATGGCACAAACTGTTTTCGGTAGATGCCTTCATTTTTGAGTTAAAAGCATTCAAAGTTGCAATTTTGGGAATATTGTGTTAGCAATAAAATAGGTAGATCGCTCTGCATGAACCATTTTATTGCATTTTTCAATCATAAGGTATCTAATAACTAAGTTTAAACGGTGGTAAGACATGATAATAATGAATAAACAATACAACAAAATAAATGGTTATGTTAATTATTTAGTGACCACAATTGAGCTGCCGGTGTTAATATCAGCCAATATTTCACCGGTAGGCCTATCATTAACAAAACAAACTGCATTGTTAATTTACAACAATGCGGTTTGTTTTATGTTGTGACAGTATAACTTATTGACTTATTATTCTGTTACTTCAGAGCACTTGTATTGGTAAAATTTGTTAGTGCTAATAAAGATAGAGTTGTAGACGTAGTTGTTGAAATTTTGTACGAGAAATTTGTTATTAGTTTCTTTGTACGTTTATTTAGTTAATTGAATTATAAATATTGAAATGACAATGAAAACGGAGAACCGATTACTAAATCCACTGTCAGCAAGACAGTAAGACAACTTGAAGAAAAGATACCGTAAATAATCAACCTCACACCGGTAGACCACAAACTGTTACAACCGATAAGAAAAGCCATTGTCCAACATTATATAAGTTTTTCTTCTGTTCAAAAATTTCTTAGAAGAAATAAATTTCACCCTTATAAGCTACTGTTAAAATAGTTGTGTTTCTTATCATATAGTCAGCCAATGATAAGAAACAGAACTATTTAAGGACAGAAGAGGTAGAATTGTAAAAGACATTAGTCACAGTTATCTCCTTTGAGAGTAATGAATTTCACTATACGGCCGAACCCTGTGGTGAATGAAGTGAACGTGTCATTTGCAGGGTGGTAAGTAAGTACATGCTTTTTGGAGGGCCTGGCATACTGATAAGCATATTCTTTCTACTCTGTGAGGGTGGCAATAGTAAGCCACCTAACAGAAAGCTACACTTTGTGCAAAAACTTTTGGAAGATGGTTTTGGCCATGGAGTTGAGTATTATGATTCTGTAATGCAAAAATTAGATATTGAAGAAGAAGTTTCTAATTCAATAGTATTTTCTGGTTTGGCGATTTTTATGTTATGGTATGTAAATAAGCAAAACTGTTGATATTGGAGTGACAATAATCCTGGATGGATGATTGAAGCTCACAAACAACATCCTCAGAAAGTTAATGTTTGCGTGGCAATCATTGGTCATTGTATTGTAGGGCCTTTAATTTTGGGATGAAAATCTTACAGGAGAAGCTTACTGTAACTTGTTAGCGAATAGTTATACCAAATACCTGGTAAAATGTTATGTAGGCAAGAATTGAATAATATCGTATGGTTTCAACAAGACAGGGCACCACCTCATTATTATCTAAGGGCACCACAAATTTTGAATGAACAGTTTCCAAATCGTTGGATAGGTTGTAGAAGAGCCATAGAATGGCCTGCCAGGTCCCCAGACCTTTCTCCTCTTGAATACTTTTTTTGCGGTGACAAGACAAAACCTGGTGACATAACAAATTGAAAAGAGGAAGTATTAATGAATCTGCTCGTTACCACCGTACATCATTTCATCCTTCATCTTCTGCATTTGCAGTAATTGCACAACAGTCGAACGTTAAACAAAAAACCACCAGACATGATACAAAAAGTTACAAAAGAATATTACTCATAGTTAGCACACTGCCAATCTATAGAAAGGTATACTCTCAAAATTTATTTCATTTCTAATTTACAATCAAAACATCAATTTTTTAATAAATAATATTGTAGTTTTAAGAAAATAAAGTCGGTGTTACAAAGACTGGAAGTTTCTTTTTATTTTGGAAATTATACCAGCTGTTCATTTTGTTGCTGTTATTATTATTTGCTAGGTGAAGAGGTTTGCTTTAACAATTGCTGAAAGTGACCTCTGTTTTGTTCAGTGCTTTGTTTTTCTCTGCAAATCCAGGCTTTTTGAATAAACGTCTCATAATGGTAAAAGTAGACCTACTGCTAATTTTGTTTCTGTAGTTTTAATGTTTTGCTGTTCCTTAGCTGCTGTGTACCAATTTATGCATGTTGAATTTACTGATGGCTCAAAAGTCTGATTGGATGAGGTCGGGAGATAGTGGTGGCCACTTTATTGGTCTTGTATCCTATTTTGACGCTTCATTTTGTATGCATTGTTTAATTGATTTTCTATATTGTAAGAAAAACGAGGTAGCACAACATAACACATAAACCACATGTGTAGCCTGTCAACAGAACAATCTTGCTAGAGGTCCCCGGGATCATCTGCCGAATGCTTGAGTGTGAAATATTCAAACGCAGTGACCAGTGACCAGCATCTACTTGAGGTGGGATGCAATATCGATGAGTATTGCAATATTGTTGAGCAGCTAGCAGTTAAACCGAATGAATGTCCATCAACATCAGTTGTTCAAATCATCCACACAGCATATCAATCAATCACATGACACCTTCAAATTAGATGAATTTCTTCCTACATTTATAGCAGTGACTTTCACCGATTCAAAAAAAGAAGAGAGCTTAAATGAAATAAGTAGATCATTTCACTGTTATGGAGAAAATGGCTCGTGAAAAGTTGGTACGAGAATGAGGATAAATTTAAATGGTAATAACGTGTGATGTGGATGAACAATAAATAACTAGAGAGAGCGAGTGCAAAGATATTTTTGAAAAGGAAGACTATTAATAAAGTAATCGGTTTAAATTTTTAGACAACGTTTACACTGTGATGGAATCCACGAAACATGTAAGTGAAATTAATGAATCGGTAAGAAGATTGGATTTGGACAGCATCAAGGAGGATAAAGAGCAGTAAAAGCTTGTAACTTGTCGTCATTTAGATTAAGTTATCGGTTACTTTATTAATAAATAATAAATAAAAAAAAGTGCCAGAAAGGACAAGTATGTGGTCGAGGCCAGTGGCGTGGCGTTACTTGTTGCTGAGTTCCAAGAGAGAGAAGATAAAGGACAACCCTCCAACCCCAATGACCTCCTTTTGGATGTCAAAGGACATCCGATTGAATTCAGTATGAGTTCAGACCGCTGCTACTGAACAAGTCCTCGTGAATGGTTAGAGAGTAAAGTTATGGGTGATGTAGTTAATACCTAAATCATAGTCTCATGAATAATAAAAGTTTACCGATTGATGGAGTGATGTTACTGAATTATGTCGCTCAACTGTGTGCGAATAGGTTTTTTCAACCCTTATTATCATAAATGTGCTGTATTAATGACAACCACCTGGCTTGTTGCTGTCAATTTTTGCTTGTATTTGAACAGTGACTTAGTGGTGTGTATTCTTGCTTGGCTGTCAGCCGGTCACCATGAAAAATCACTTTCTTGATAACTGTTACACATCATTTTATTCTGGATCTCTACCTGCACCTGAGGGTGCAACAAAAAGATATTAGGTGATGTTCCATAACATGGTCTCTACGGTGGGAAGCTGGCCAGCTTCCCACCGTATTTGCCTTACTTCGAGTGTGCAGGGCTCTGCCTACGAAGACTGAACTTATTTTCATAGTGACTCGATGGAACTACATTTACAGGTATTACTTCCATTAAAATAGTTGTAAACACTGAAGTGGACCTCTCGGCATGTTACAGAAGTGTTGTATGAGGAGACATTTGTATAGTCCACTCGGTCACACCGGACAAGGCTGCCCTAGTTCAGCAAACCTGTTCAAAAAGTGTGAGAGACCAACCCCAGTCATCACGATGAACTATATTTTTCAAATAATTCCTCAGCGCAGTAGAGCGGCTTCTGCGTGGCTACATTAGACTGTACTAAATGAGAACTTGGACCTGGAACAGTGGCTCCATCAGCAGTTTGTGGGTGGGGTACGTAAATTCTTGATCCACTATGATTTTTTTTTTTTGTTTTTACGTGTGACTGCCACGATTGATGCAATATGGTTGGTAATGATTAATGCAATATGTAGTTGGAGGAAGAAATATCTGTCCACTTACCTTTGATTGTCCAGTAGAATATCAAACTTTGGTTTTGTGGTTTGGAAAGAGGTTGCCTCCATGATAACTGCTCCAGGCATCACTGTAATGCTTTCAGCTCACCATAGGACTGTGTAGGTTGAATTAAGAAAAGGTGTGGCAGCACTATCAGCCGTTAAGGTTTTTGGTTTTTGACTTGCCACTGCATAAAATCAATCTACCTTTATTTTTCTTAAATCTGCTTACTCGACACCTTCTTTGCCTGTCGCCGGCCGCATTGGCGCAGTTGGTAACAAGCTTGCCTCTCATCATGCAGTCTTGGGTTTGAATCCCATTCAGGCACGGCAAATTTTCATACGTTACAAAAAAATCATTTCATCCTTCACCGTCTGCATTAGCAGTAATTGCAGAACAGTCGGATGTTAAACAAAAAAAAATTCTTTGCCTGTCATTGTAGAACAGTTGTCAAAAACCAAATCCTACATAAACTTCTGGTATGAGGTTACAGGTAACCATTAGAATTCTTTGAAAGCAATTTCCAGAAATATAGATAAACCTCTATGGATATCTTCCGGTTGCAGAAAGACAGAACAGAATGTAACCTTACAGAGTAATTTTACTTATTTTAAAGTCAAGTAACAAAAAAATTAAAGCTGACAAACAGGCTTAGCAATTTTGTTAAGACCGAAAAACAAGACAAAATAATGACGCACAACACAATTCATATGACAAATCTGCAGTAGGCCATAATTTAGCAATTTGGCTAGTTGGAAGATGCGTTGATGACATAATGTTGTGCACAGACATGTCAAGATAAAACTGATCAGTTAAAATGTTAACAATATGTTTAATTCATTACTTACCAATAACTTATTACCACTACTAATTTGGTTACTTCAATAAGCGTGTAGGGTATATTAAATAATACACAATTTACCTCAATGTTTAATTAGAAGTTTATGTATTTTTCAACCAAAACTATTTAGAAAGGAATTCACATGTACTGTAATATGTTTCGTCAGTCAAGTATTTTTTTTACTTTTTTTACACAAACTTTAATTTTCACAACTTTTTAAAGCTTGCGGCAATTTATTGATTTATTTTCTACCAGCAAAAGTAGGTTTTTGTTGAAACAAAGTAGTGTTGTGATTAGCAACATAGTAGTCGATTGTGTTTCTTGTGTAGTGGTTGTGGACATTTAAACTCTGTAAAAAGGTGTTTTGCTTTGCGTACATTATCACTTGAAAGATGCACAAAGAAGGAACGGTAAGCGATTGAAGCTCCAATTGAATAGTGATCTGGATGAGGTTAACTGGTTGACTCCCTCCCTTCCACCATACACCTAATAGTACTCTTTCCATGTTACTCTCTCATCAGTCACCCCAAACTAATATCGCATACCGGATAGGAGATAATGTTAAACCATGGTAAGCTGCTATTAACAAGTTTTCATCATTTAATGTGGCAGTTTGTTATATAAAGCAAATACTCCAGATGATATTTTACCACAGATTTGATCGGTATAATAACCCCACGATAAAGTTCCATCTAGTGACACGTGTGGAAACTTCACTGCTTGCACTTGTTCTAGGATATTATTTTGTATAAAAACATCCACTTCTCTGTTTTCCCTTACATTATGTTTGTTTTTGAACTGTAAGTACTGACACTTTTCCAGAAATTGGACTACAGATTCTACGCTAACATTTGTGTTCACTTTGAGACTATCTACCAGTAAACTTTTGTTTATTACTGAAGCATAATCAGCAAACAATAATGCTCTACTGTTAGCCATGATTTCTGGTAACCTATTCATATATAACAACAAAATGGGACCTAAAATTGAAGCTGCAGAACACCAGCTTTAACATCAAGCTTTTTAGACAACATTTTAGTAAGTTTGCCGCTAACAATTCTAATTATTTCTACGCACTGTAATCTGCCTTAAAGATAAGACTGAAACCATTTATGTTCTACACCCCAACACCTAATGACTCCAAAACTTCATGATCAACACAGTTGAAAGCCTGACTAAGATCTAAAAACACAGCTAAGGCTTTCTTCCCTGCATCCAATATATCAACTACCTACTCAAAAAGCGAGATAAAATCGGTTTTAGATGACGTTTCATTTTGGTAACTGTGCTGATCTTTTGAGATGAAAAAGTTTTCAGTCAAAAAAACTGATTTACCTAATGAACTCTAACTTTTCGTCAATTTTGCTAATGGAGTTTAGAACACTCATGGGCCTACAATTTCCAACTAATTGGGTATCACCATTCTTAAAAATAGGGGGGGGGGAGTTTAATAGATGCATGAGAAGTGTTAATAAACATTTCTAATAACCATTGTTTAGCAAAAATACTAAAATAGACCCATCCCATCTAACCCTACTGTTTTCTTACTTTTTAAACTATCAATAACTGTTTCTAGTTCCTTGTATGAAACCGGGCTAAACACAAATCGATGTACTGCTCTGTAACCCCTTGCTTAATAATATCCTTCTGATTCTGTAATCTGCTGTGCAAAATTTGAAGCTACTTCCTGATAATATTTGTTAAAATAATTACTAATTTCTGAACCATTCTCTATAACTTCATTATTGGTATCAACAATTTTTGGTATATCTATAAAGCCCTTGTTACCAACTACACCCCGATTCTTATTTATCGTTTCCCATGTTGCTCAATTTAAATCTCTCGATTTATGAAGAACTTGAGCAGTCTTTTTTCATTTAGTTACAGTACTCTGAACTTCTTTGGCACTATATTTTTTAATTTTTTGAATCTTTGTTAATTTAATGTATTTCCATGTAATTTAAACAGCGACTTGGGATCTCAGTTTGAAAATGTTCCTTGTACCCCACCGGGGTCTGTTCCACTAACAACATTTGTTAAAAATACCCTTTTCACCGGACAACTACTATTATAGTGCAATTTTCAAGTTTCAATAACATAATGGTATTTTTTATTAATTTCACAAGCATTAATAACAGTCTTCCAATCTTCTTTCGATAAAATGTGCAGTAAACAATTAATAATTCCCTGGTTCTCCTCCGTAATATCTTTATTTACTTTTTTGTTGAGGGCATGACCGCCTAAATGTTGAATTTCTATTACTTTGTACCCGTCACCTGACACCTCCTAATATTCATTGAAATATGTATTATTTATTATAGTTTGTGAGTGACAAGTAACTCTTGTATAACCATTAACTTTTATATATTAAGATTGTTCATGTTCACAATATCCCTAAACTCTTGAGCCATTTTACTCTCGAGAGGGAAGATTTACATTAAAATCACCCGCAACAACTCTTATATAGGTACCGCTCTCCAGCAGTTTGCTGAACAGTGCACAGAATTTACCCCAATCACCATTTGGAGAGCTATAAACACCTAAGACACCCATATTTCCCTGTATATCCATCATAGCTTCTAGACCTACTACTTCAATATTAATTTCCTGAGAAAACTTGGTATCTATAAAAGGTAAGTTAGACGTGTGTAAAAATGTTCCTACTAATATTTGTTAGTATAGAGACTTCTTCACTTCCGTGATATTTCCTGCAGTAAGAAGCGTTAATAGAAAACCCTGGGAAGCTAATCTCATTACTTTATTAGGTACTCATATTCGGTGAGTATTATCACATTTGGATTCTCGGACTTTAAAAATATCTCAACTGTACGAACTGTATCTACTTTATTACTACTTAAATAATGATTTTTTGAAGCTGCGTTCTGCTGCTTGCTGGATGTACCCTTGTTGGAGCGAAATGCACTGATTCAGCTGAAACGTAAGAAATGATGTCTTTGCTTCCAACTGCTTGGTGATGGCTTTTTGGGATTAGCGCCACATTTGCTGCAACCAGTCTCCCTCCCTCCCACTACTTCTTCATGTGAAATGATGAAGAGGCTGCCTCCTCTGTAGCGTAGTGGTTAGCGCATTGGCCAGCCAGCCACATGGAGGTCTGGGGTCTGGGGTCTTGAAATTTCCACTTGTCAAATGCCACATTTACAAAGTCGCTAATGACCAAGTAGTTGATGCGACTTTTAATAAATAAAAAATAATGAAGGGTATGGATGGGATTACGTCTGGTCGCGGCGAGAGCGCGCAAGTCATTCACCAACTAAGCACAGCAGTCAAACGTAATATTTTTACATAGTTGCGCAAACTGTTTTGTTTAAATTTAATGAATTGTTTGAGTCATAAATACAGAGCAGCCATTGATATGGATGCAGACAAACTTCTTTCTGGGTCCATAACTTACGAACTAGCCTTTCTTCCTCCAAACATATTAAATAATAGGCCTAATAGAAGACGATAGTCAAATCTTCATCACCCGCCATATTAGGCTACCACCCCTGAATGAGAATTGTTGCGCGACTCACCAGCGAAGGTAAGAGACAGCTTGAAATTTTAAAAAATAGTGTGAAACACTCACACGACTTTCTCTTAACTTATATAACTTATGTTTAATCATGAGTAAACAATGTAAAATGAAAAACACAACCTAATTTTAATCATAAGTGAATGATGCCAAATGAAAATCAACCTCTGTTTGGAATTAAAAATACGGAATACGCTATTTGACGCTAAACTATGCTCGGTAAAAAAATGCTTACTAAAGTACAAATTATAGTTTTTTTTAAATTTTCAATAACATTATTGTACCTATATACTTTTGCTCTAAATTAAATAATACTAATTCCGCAGTCTTAAAAAACATTAGATCTGTAGATCTTTTACCGTTTTCAATAACAAAAAATGAAAAATAACTAGTTGGGGCTAAACTAAGCACTACTGGCCACTATTTAAGGAGCTTACAGTTCCCTGTCTCTACATTTTTGAGGTGATTATGTATGTTAGCCAAAATAATTTTATGCAGAATTTCAATGTTCACAATCATAACACGAGAAACAGGAATGATTATTATGTGGCTAATCACTCCACAAAATTGTTTGAGCAAAAACCTACTTATGCAGGGAGAAAATTCATGAATAAATTACCCCAATCTTTAAAGTGTTGTGAGGATTTGAATTCCTTTAAAAAAAATCTTAAAAATTACTTGATTGGTGAAACTTTTTATAGCGTACAAGAATTTCTTTCTTGATAGTAGTGATACATTGTGTGATTGTTATATGTATTTCAGGTGTTATATCTGTTGACATGTCCTATACTCCTCCTGGAGTCTCCAGGGCGCAAAAAAAACTATATAAAAAATGTTTGTAATAAAGGTTGTAGGTTTGTAATTTTCTACAATTTTGGTTAAAGGTAGATAGCCCTACGTGTTTTCCCCACAATGGTTAATATGCATTTTAAGGGCGAAATCTGAAAATACCATTTTTCACTTCAAGAGCGCAGCCTCCACGAATTTTAGAAGCCAGCCGCTTTCTCCAACTTGTAGAGCAGATAATAGTGCAGATAAATAATTCAGCCATTAAACAAAATCTACAGTTCCCTCACCTAACGAATTTTGTCCGATGTTTAGTTCAGCGGAGCTCCGCGATTTTCTGAATCAAACTGCTGATAAAAATGGTGTATTCTACAAATTACAGCCATGAACTGTATATATAGTGGAAAACGCAAGGAAAATAAACAGAGATCTGTAGTTTTTGAATTAAGTGTTTTTCCTCTCTTACATTTATTTTAGCATAAATTTAGTATTTTCTGTTAACACTGCATCAAAATCGCTTCATTGATCGCATGTGACTATACTGCAGTCAACGTGAAATTAGAAGTTTCGTATCAGAACATGTTAGCCCAATTTGCGTCCGCGTGATTTGCTGCGACATTTATTTAATTTGTTTTTATCGCTGAAATTAACGCGGAGGCGTCAGATTAATAGCCCGTGTTGCGTGTGGTTTTAATCTCGATGAACTTTGTGGAAAGTAATCATCAGAGATAATATATATAGATAATCCTGATATATGGAACTGTGTCGACTGTCGACAGCGAAGAATGTAGGCCTATCATGGACTAGTCAAGATATAAAGAGATGGAATACAAAAATGGAGAGAGCCAGTTGTCCGAGGATTCTTTCCACTTAGGCCTATAGTTTATTAAGTCAGTTATATTAAATATATGTATATATAGGGCCTACATATATGAGGAGTGAAAAACAATAGGTAATACACGAGACATGAAAAAAAATAAACGGTTATTGTTAACTGTGCCTCCGAATTCAGTTCACTTCAGTTTGACACATTTTTCATTTTCAAGTAGACTATTCTTTGGCAGTTTCGTGTGGTAAACGAACTACCGAAGTCACTTAATACCGATTAAATAGAGTTGTTGTTGTTTAGGTCATCAGCCTGTAGGCTGGTTTGAACCTGTAGAGGTTTTACTAAGTAAAACGAGGAGTGAGGTGGTTTACAGTTGCCTTCCTCACTTAAATAGAGGTAGATTCATAGAGATTAAATAGAGGTAGATTCAAAATATCGATGATCACAAGATACTGACATTGAGCTAGATATATGACTGGAGGTAGCACTGTGAAAACGAATTGCGTGCCGTCAGGCTGCCACGCCGCCATATTGCGGTGAGGATAGTAATGCGCGGTATTCAAACTGTCATACAAATCAAATGACTGAAAGTTGATAATATAACATTTAATGTAATATTTAGGGAATCAATTCTCGATAATAAAGTTCATAGTAATTTTAGTATTCATTATTAGTTTAATACAGTATTCCTGTAACGTAATATTTTGTTTAGAAAGGCAAAAACACATTACGTTAAATGTAACTGAAATGCAACATAGGCCAAAATTACATTGATGTTCAAAATTGTTGATGTGTTCTTTCATTATTTATCATCATTTATTAGTTTCTTCAATATGTAAATACACTAATACATATTGAGAATATTTTAATATGTATCAAGTTAGCTATAACTAAGTTATCAAGAAATTCAAAATCAAACAACCCTTACTTCTTTGTTTCTGGTAAGCCTTTTAATTTAATTGTTCATACATATTTCAATTATCTTTGCTGAAAAATAACTTTTTGTACAAATAATCAAATTTTAAAATAAGTAAAACCTTTGGAAATTTACTTTGCAAAGATTTTTATTTCAAGATATTTGATATAAGTTTAAGTACCTATGTAGGCCTACCTTGTCCAGGATTATCACTTAACAAAAGTACATTTTTAAAATTAAATCTACCTTGTAACTAGTATCACCTTCACCTATACTCTTCACACAAAATATATTATTAATGTTGTTGTATATAACACTGGCCCGACGCTGAGATGCAGAAGGGAGAGATAAAGAAGAAGAAGAAGTATATAACACAGCCTAATGCTGGTTTAAAACCATACTACTATTACCTATCTCTCCCACATCTTACTGATATTTTCATACACTTGGAAAGATCACTAAAAATAATTTCTCTTTAAGAATACAGGATTGTAAATAGAAACACGAAGGAATTGGTTAAAACCATTTTATTTGTTCATTTAAAAGTTAAACAATACTGTAAAACTTTGATAGTTGTGTTGGTATAACATATTTCATATCAATGTTTCAGAATAGGATTGTGGATAGGATTGCCAGACCTCAGTATTGTGAATGGTCAGTTTGTGTTTTATGATCTGTGTTCATATCGCACAAAGAAAACCGATTACAACCAGTTCTATTTAAAACCCAAACATGTAAAACCGATGCCAAAATATATCATGAATGTGTTACACAAATGTTTATTATTCTTAAGTAGCCTAAATAAAAATTGTCAAAACAAATAGGCCTAACCAGAGTTAAAAAAATACAAACTTTACATTAAGACTGGATGTTATTGTAGCCTAGTTAATATAGCTTTCAGCGTCCTTGTCCTGCCTTAGGTTTTCTGATATTTTATAGCCTAATTAAATCAGTTAAGGCACTGCAATAATTATAGAGTAATCAATTAGGTAGGCCTAGGCTTTGTAATTCAATTGAACTAAGCCTAGCCTACCCCAGAAATTTCATTCCTGGAAGATCAAAACTTTGGGTTTTAATTCTTTGAGTGAAGTATAAAATTATGATAGATCATTAATAATGAAATGGGTGGAAAAATAACCGAGATAAAAATAGTTTATAATAAATATGTACAATCTCAAAGGACTTGAAACTCATACAGGCACTCAGATTCAGCTGTTTTAAATTGGTTATTGATAAATAATTATAAACTTAACTATGAAACTGGATCCCACTTCCTATTTTATATGCTTCATTGCATCCAAATACTACACAATATCGAACATAATTACTTATAGAATTTATATTATCAAAAGTAAACTCTGACGATAAATAAAAGCTCATTACAGCTTGTAATATTTCAGAGCGCTATCCTCACCACAGTACCAACATAACAAAATTACAGCGGCACGCTTTTCAAGAGTAGACGCCGTGTCAGCGCTACCTCCGGTTATATTTCTAGCTCATTGGATACTGATCGGTAGTATGGCCGAAAAATGGCTATACGATCTACATAGTCCCCCTTAGATTAGGTTCGCGTATCAAAAGTCATCTGCTATCCACACAAACAAAGAGGATGTTGTAGAAGGACAAAATGGCTGTTTTTTGTTGATTATGGAGGGGATTACGACAAGGTCGTTGTTATGTTTATTTGATTTAACGTGCAATCTCATTCGTGTTAAGTTTATTAGGCCGGTTATTACGTTATTGTTGAGTCTGATTAACATTGTTTAGTTAACTGTTACAGAATGAGATTAACAGCCAACACTTTGTCTAAAGTATCGAAAATGTTAGATTTTTATTCTCAGTTTAATCCTACTCCGATGTCTATAAAACAGTTCATCGATTTCGGTAAGTCGGTTTGTTGTATTTCAGTACTACGTTATTTGCACTCACTTCAGTCGTTATTAGATGGGTCGAATTGAAGGAAGGTGAACAAGATAACCTAAATGAAGAAACTGTAGCCTTGAATCCAGCTGATATTATCCCACCTTCCGGTACTGAACCTGTTCGGTTAACTAATTTGCTACTTATTACGATTTGCACGAACTCTTGATCTATTGACTCGGTTAGGTTTTTAAAGAATATTTAACGATTAATTGTTCTATGTGAACGAGTGCATGTGTTTGTGTTATGGTTCATTCAGTACGGTCATGTTACTTCTAGGCAAGGCACATGCCAAAATTTCACATTTCCAAGTCAAAATAAAAATATGTTAAAACAATTGAGAACCAGTTGTTACCAAATCGGGTTGAATTTTGCGTCAATCCTTGCATTATCAACAAACTGTGGGGAAACATCTTTTTAGCATTTTTTATACTCCATTTTTTATTTACTTGTAATCTAGTCCACTTACAGACCTTGATAGCGAGCGGTGACTGCACTTATGGCCACCAATTAACTTTGCTTTCATGTTTGATTTGTTTTACATGATTAACATTGAAAAAGGAAATAAACATTTTTAACTTAACTCTTCATTACTAAATTTCTTTTGCTTTACCCAAGACTGTTGAGTAGTATTTTCTAACCAAACTTTCCAGTTACTAGGCCTACTACAGTGATTCTCTTAAATCTATTAAAACCACTCATTAAGTCGCCTACTTGTTTTAGTGCACTAACACTTGCACAGTTTAACCACACATCAAATTACTCGGTTTTCAATCAAACAGTAACTAACCAGTTAAGTTGATTTCTTCTACGTAAGCCTTTGCACCAGATCTTTGTTGTCAAAGCTGGCTTGCTTTAACTTAACAACTTCAGAGTCTTTCTTGATGATTTTGCATGAATCTCTCCATTTCACTGCTGATGAAGTCCATTTGCAAGTCACTGCATTCCTGATAAACCAGCAACCTTGTTTTGGAAGTGTTGTATGATTTATATTTGTTTGGCACATTCCAGAGTTGTTTTCTACACATCCAGGGAGGGTTTCATTGTGCCCTTTTGTCATCGGTCAACTGAAAGTAGTATATTTGTGCAATTTTTCACTTTTTTACGATTCTCTCAAAAATGACTGCTATGATCTTTTTTAAAGTTGCCTTTTTTCTTACAGTCTTTGTGCTGTACAAGATGTAGTAGGCTATGCGGTTTAGCTGCTGAAATTCATGGGGGGGCTGTGTTTTTAAGGCTAGTTTTTTTAAGATTTCCGTCTTTAACATGCATTGTAAGACAAAAGCATAGGCCTGTATAATCAAAGTTGTAAAAAATGAAAAACGTAGAACTTTTATTACTAGTGCTTAGTTTAGTGTCGGTTAGTTATTGTTCAGATTTTCTCATTGAAATGAGGTACAAAATAGGTTCATAGGTTGTAGTCTTAGTATTCCCTCTCTATTTCAGCTTAAAATTATAAATTTAGTGATATATACAAACCCTACAAATTGTATTTCAAGCATTTTTTTGTAGTACTGAGCTTTTAATTTTCCATTTATCACTTAGTGATTTTCCATATTTTAAGTGAAAACAGATTTTCATTTACCATAATTTTCAGGTTATGTTTTTATTTTACATTGTTTACTCATGATTAAACAGGTTATATATTTCATCGTTTAGATTGGCAAGAGAAATTTATGCGAGATCTTCCCAGTAGATGTTTTTCTATTGTGGTTTGTATTGGTTTGAACCCGTTAAGGTATAATTTTTGAAATGCAGTTTAACCTGGTGGTTGGTGGTTGATGTTGATGAATAAGGAGTGAGGAGTGAGGAGTAGGGCGGCCGATGAGGCCATTAACCACATGCTGCCTTTCAATTGATATACTTTGTTGTGACTGACACTTTTTCCAATTAAACCCCCTTTCCTTTAACAGTTTTCGTAACGTTTAAAGTTTCCAACTAAAATTTAGCCTTTCTTTTAAAACCGGTAATAACTTTTCAGATGTCGGGATCATAATCTTATTGAAACAAATGTTTCCTTTTTTTTACCGGGTGTTAAAAAACTGTTGAAGAATTATCTTCTTTACTGTCTTTACCTCATTCTTTATATTTCAAATTGTAAAAAGAGAAACATCACAGTAGTTAGCCGCTCGCTCTCAAATTTTGTTAAGGGGCACAGAAACGTATTTTTATTTAGCTTTAACTTGACAGCATTTTATTAGATTTCATTCAGCACTGTGAACCGTTCAACCGCGTTTTTGAGAAACCAACATTTCCGTTTACATTAGCAAGCAGTTATATTCGTACAGTTAACTTAGAAAGGGTTCCATGATATACTTACTGTATGCCCTCAAAGTATAGTTTACGTTGAAACCAAACGCAAACTCATGACTCAAGTAACTATATATGGAGGATAACACCTATGTTTGCTCGTTACAAACATACAGTAGTAGAGTTAGTTTCATGTATCGACTGGGTGTTGTACCACGTGACACGTGATCCTCTCAACTGGATGCTTCTTCTGCGTGACTTTAACTCTTGGTTGGTGATGTTTATTGCTGTTTCTTTAGATGAATGGTGTGCAATGATTCCTCACCTGGTTCTGGTTTTGATTGAAAAATGGTGATTTCGTCCTGTTTGCCTTTTTTTAATTTTTGTATAAAAATTTATATCTCAAGATTGGATCGCGTAATCGCTTCAATATTGGGGAAGAATGTTGGTAATGTTATAAAATCTGTGAAATATGATAACTGAAATTCCTTCATAGATTTAAAAATGGCGGCCATGTTTATTTTTTAATCCATAATATATCCATAATTATTGATTTTATGAAAATGTGCGTTATATGCTAAAATATTAAGCCTTTTATTTTGAACGTTTCTGAAATTTCATTTTTTTAAATCTGTGTACAAAAATCCAATTTATGGCAAAAAATTGATATTGTAATTTTGTGCCTGTTTTCATGACCACTTTATGCTTATTCAATGAAAGATTAATTGTTTTTACTGTCTCTTGCCTATATGAATGTATAGGAAGGAAGGTATTGTTTTCATGGCAATTTTTCTCCTTCGTTCTATTCTAGTCTAGTTTGTTTGTTCTAGTCAGTATCTTGGATGCATGGCATGTTAGGCTGATGGTTCTGTAATGTTCACACTCCTCCGCTCCTGTTTTTTTGGTATAGGAATCATAATATTTTTTTTAAAGTCCGATGGTATGAGGGTTATTCAGAAAGTAAGGTTTGATTTCTAAAAAAAATAAACAATGTAAATTTTTTCAAAAAACCTTTTTTATTGTATTTGTTACATCTTTCTTTATTTTTCCACATAGTTTCCATTTTTATTTAAACATTTATCATAATGTTCAATAAGCTTTTGTATGCCTGTATCTTAGAAGTCCGTCGCCTGTGAGGTTAACCAGTCTTGAACAGCTTCTTTCACATCGTCATCTGTGCCGAACCGCTTGCCACCGAGAAACTCCTTTAGGTAGCGGAACAAATGAAAATCACTTGGTGCCAAGTCTGGACTAAACGGCGGGTGGTCAACCTGTACCCATCCAAATGATCTGATCAGATTTTGCGTTTGAATGGCAGAATGGGGCCTGTCATTGTCATGCAGCAACAAAACTCCAGATGTCAGAAGGCCATGTCACTTATTCTGTATTGCGCAGCGAAGATTAGTCAGGGTGGCGCAGTAAGCGGTGGAATTTATTGTTGTCCCTCGCTGCATAAACTCGACTAACAAGACTCCATGTATATCCCAAAACACTGTAGCCATAATCTTGTGTGTTGAGATTGTCTGCTTGGCCTTGACATTGACTGGCGATGACGTGTGACGTCATTCCATAGACTGATGTTTCGACTCTGGGGTAATGTGAGAAACCCATGTTTCGTACCGTGTGACAATATGCTCTAAAAGTTCATCACCTTCTCTATAGTATCGGTCCAAAAATTTAAGGGAACAAGCCATTCTCTTCATTTTGTGACCCTCAGTAAGCAGTCTGGGAACCCAACGTGAACACAATTTGTGAAATTGCAAATTTTCAGACACAATTTTGTACAAAGTTGTTCTGTCACATTCAGAAACTCCAGTGATAAACTTGAAATTGTGAATCATTGGCGTTCTTCACGGATCTTTTCTTCCACGCCATTAACCAAATCGTCTGTCACCACTGATGGTCGGTCTGATCGCGGCTCATCATGGACATTGTCCCGTCCATTCTTAAAATTTCTCGCCCACTTACGCACTTTGCTGTCACTCACACATTGAGGCCGTACACTTCAGTTATCTGGCAATGAATTTCTCCTGCTGAAATGTTCCTTGCTGTCAAAAACCGTATAATGGAACGAATTTCACAGTCGGCGGGCTGATCAATTGTTTGAAACATTTTGAACTATTACTGTAAACAGCACATTGCAACAATACGAATGCAGATACTGTCGTTTTACACGCAAGGCATGCCGGGAGTTGACGCGCATGCGCAATACGATGTTTGCGTCACGTTTGTTTAGTTACGGAGATTCAGACCTTACTTTCCAAATAACCCTCATACTTCTCCACTCTCATACAGTCTGCACACAAGTTTGTTCAATTTGTATTGAGCAACTTCTCCACAATGTAATAATAATTCCAATGGTATGTTATCTATTCTTGCTGTCTTATTCATATTCATATCCTTAAGTGCGCGATCGAATTCTTCCCGTAGTATAGGGTCCCCTCTTTGATCTTCAACATCAGTTTCTTGTTCTATCGCATCGTTCCAATTCCTTTCCCCTGTAGAGTTGGTTTACGTATTCCTTCCATCTTTCAGCTCTCTCTTGGCCATTCAACAATGGTTTGCCATCTGCACTTTGTAGTTTAACAGCTTTCTTCTTTCGTTCTCCAAAGGTTTTTCTTATTTTTGTGTAAGCTGCATCTACTTTACCAACTGCCATTTTACTTTCAATGTCCGTACATTTCGCTCTGATCCAATCTACCTTCACTTTCTTACACCTTTTGTTTATGGTATTTCTCAAGTAGCAATATTGCCTTTTGTCTCTTTCATCCTTTGCGTTTTTATGTTTCCTTTGCTCATCCATCAGTTCCAGAATATCATTAGTAATCCAAGGTTTCCTACCTCTTCTTTTAGTATGTCCTATCCATTCTTCCGCTGCTTTCACTACCACCTCCTTGAAGTTTATCTACTCCTCTACACTTCTTGTGTCATTACCTCTTTCTTCTATCCCTTTTTGAATACTCTCCTGGAAACCTATCTGGTTGTCTTGTTCTCTTAGTTTGTCTACATCCCACCTAGCATTTCCCTGTCTCTTCTTCAATTTTTTAAGTTTAAGCTTGCTATCCATTACTTCTAAGTTATGATCACTTCCTTTGTCTGCACCTGGATAGGCTTTACAGTTCATAATGGGTTTCTGAATCTTTGTCTAACCATTATATAATCTATTTGGTATCTTCCCTTGTCACCTGGCATCATCCAAGTGTATCCTTTTGTGATTCTTAAATAGTGTATTGCCTATCACTAAATTATATTTCAAGCAGAAATTTACCAGCCGACTCCCTCATTTCTCTTCCCTAGACCATATTCTTCGATTATCTTTCCTTCTTTTCCTTCTCCAACTACTACATTCCAGTCTCCCATAACTATCAAATTTTCATTACCCTTGACAAATTTTATTACTTCATCCAATTCCTCATATACTTATTCTATTTCTTCCTCTCTATGCGAAGACGTAGGCAAGTGAACCTGCGCTGTAGTGGTGGGCTTTGGTTTCGTATCTACTCTAACCATGATAATCCTATCACTACCCTGCTTATAGTAGGTAACTCTTTGTCCAATTTTTTTATTCATTACTATACCCACTCCACCCTGCCCTCCGATGGCTTTAGTGTTATAACCCTGTAATCCCCTGCCAATAAGTCTTGATCATCGTCCCAGCATAACTCACCAATGCCTACAATATCTAACTTCAACCTATCCATTTCCCTTTTTAAATTCTCTAACCTACCAGTTTGTTTTAAGCTCCTAACATTCCATGTTCCAACTCGAAGGATTTCAGAAACTTGTATCTTTTTGATGAAGTCCCCTCTGATAGTCCTCGCCCGGAGACCCGAGTGGAGGACTAGTTTATCTCCAGAATGTTTTACCAGAGAGGACGCCATCATAATTTTTCATATTTTGAAGTTGTCGAAGCTCTTGAAGACCTGCATGTCGTAAGTAAGCCTAACCAGAATCATACATGAAGGAGTTTCCTCATCATAATTCTAGTCAGACAGAAAAAGCTGTAGTTTACTGTTGCTTTCAGCTTTTTAGTTGGCAGACTGAGTGCCCCAAGCCACCATCTGCTAGGGTGGAATGGGCAGCCATTCCAGTTTCGTTCCCCTTGAAACGGTCATTGTGCTGATGAGCGGTCACATGGTTACTAACAGGCCACACAACGTGAATGTATGGATAGGACAGTAGCCTTCTGTCCCTTAAGCCTTTTATAAAAGAAATTAAGGGGTCTCCTTCCAATTTACGATAGAAGCCCTTCATAGCCCAATAAAAGTTGTAGAGAATTTCAAATCCTAAAACTTTTATTTTTAACAATTTTTTGTATAACACTTAGTTTAGTGGTAATTAGTAGTTTTCTGTTTTTTCTCACGAAAACGTGTAAAAAATCGATTTTTTAAAAGATATTAGCCTTAGCATGCTCCTTACGACAAAAGTGTATATAATAAAATTTATAGGAAATTAAAAGATGTGCAACGTTTATTCAGAGCTTTTTTTTCTACAGAGCCTAGTTTAGTGTGAAAAAGTGATTTTCCATATTTTAAAGCCAAACTGAAGTTGATTTTTATTTGCGTTTTTCACTCATGCTTAAAATAAGGTTATGTATTTTGAGGTTAGTTTTTTGTTTATTTCTAATGTTAGGTTATATTGGTCATTATTTGCATTAGGAAGAGAAAGTCATGTGAGACCTAACACCTGCAGTAAAGTAATTAATGTAAGTTTATCATAGGTAGTTGGTTAATTTTTTTTAGTTAAATGTTATTGTAAGAAAATCGCTGCTTTTGTTTGATACTGATTTCCAGTACTAGCATTAACAATAGGCCTAAATTAAATTAAAATATTTCTTTTTTATTGTAAGAAACTTCAAAGTTGTTTAATTGATACTGATTTCCAATACTAGTATTTACAGTAAATAAGCATAAAGTGGAGGTGATGAAAACAGGCACAAAATTACAATATATATTTTCTGCCGTAAATCACCCTTAATTAAATGTGCATGCAAATAATGCACATTTTGATAAAACTAATAATTATGGAGGTTCAAAAAATAAACATGGCCGCTATTTGAAATTTATGAAGAAATTTCAGTTTTGATTTTTCGCAGATTTTAGAACGCTACCAAGAGTCTTCCCAAATATTGAAGGGATTATGTTATCCGATCTTGAGATATAAATTTTTATAAAAAAACCTGCCCAGAACAGACAGATGGAGTGTCAAATTATTTACACTCAATCTGTTCGTTGCAGGGCTAAAATAAATAGTTCTGTTTCTTATCACATGGTCAGCCAATTAAATGACCGAATCATTTAAGAAGAGAAGAGGTAGAGGTGTAAAAGACACTAATCAGAGTTATCTCCTCTGAAAGTAATGAATTTCATTATTCAGCCAGACCCTGTGGTGAATGAAGTGAAGGTGTCATTTGGAAAGTGGAAAATATTATGCTTTTCAGAGGGCCCGGCATGCTAAGTGTACTTTTCCAATCAGTGAGGAAGGCACTGTAAACCACCTCACTCCTCTTTTTACTTAGTAAAACCTCTACAGGTTCAAACCAGTCTTTTGGCTGATGACCTAAACAACAAAAAAAAAACAAAATGGCAGACAGGAAGAGAATGATAGAGATATTGCCATTTTTCCTAATGATATTTATTGTTTATTTTTTTAGGTAGAATCTAAAAAAGTATGGCCAGGCAATCATTTTAGTAACACCCTTTTTTTGCGAGAATATTTACTGTAGAATATTTTTCTCCCTTGTCTCTGATAGTAATAAAATTGCTCAAAATGTGATAAATGTTTTGTGGTTGTGTGGAGATGGAAGGGGAAGGGGAAGGGGTTGTCCTGTTGGTAGTGTTAGTGGGGGGTTAGGTGACCCAAAGGAGGTGAGGTGGTATTCTCTTATGCCTTATCCGATATGCCATATGCCGAGCATGAAGTGAGAAAGCTCATCAGTGCCTTCCTAAGTAATTGTTTCCACATTTCATCTGCTAAATATCCTGGATTAACCCTTTGAATCCCAACGTCCGTATATACGGACGTCGCAGGTATTTGCTAAAAATCCCAACGTCCGTATATACGGACGTTGCGGGTATCTGCTAAAAATCCCAACGTCCGTATATACGGACGTTTACGATATCTTTATTTAAGAACACTATTAAAACATAAATATTGGTTTTTATACATGTAGTTGATCAGAAAGAAGTGTTCTTTTGAATGATGTAATCGTCAGCACTTTTAATAGCACATATAATTGGTATGACCTAATGATTAAGTGCGCTTTGGGAACATGTGATATTTGTTTACTCAGCTGCGTACTGCATCTGACATCAGTGTTGTTTTGTTTCTGTTCGGCAAATAACCTCTATTTCGTGCATTGTTTTTAGTTTATTATAGTTTATTTAGGTGGGAATTGACGACAAGGACCTGAGAATTATCGCGAATCTTTACTGGCACCAGCGCGCGAACATCAGAGTTGGCCAGAATATATCAGACGAAGTGGAGATACAACGGGGAGTGCGACAAGGATGCATCCTGTCTCCTTTAATTTTTAATATTTACTCCGAATACATATTCAAGGTGGCCTTGGATGAAGTGGACTGCGGCATTCGAGTAAATGGAAGATACATCAATAATTTAAGATACGCGGATGACACGGTCTTAATTGCGGCAAGCCAAGAGGAATTACAAACACTCGTAAACAGGGTAACCTCAGCTTGTGACAAATATGGTCTAAAGCTCAACGCTTCAAAAACCAAACTTATGGTAGTTAGCAAGGCAACAATACAACCTGTACAAATCAACGCATACGGTATAAGGCTAAAAAGAGTTGAAAATATCACTTATCTGGGCGCCAGTGTCAACGACAAATGGGACATGAGTAAGGAAATAAAGATCCGTATTGAAAAAGCCAGGACCGCCTTCTTTAAATTGAAGAGAATTCTATGTGACAGAGGAATCACCTTAAAACTAAAAGTCAGATTAACACGCTGTTACATATTCTTCGCTTTGTTATATGGTGCGGAGAGCTGGACGCTGACGACTACTTTAATGAGGAGGCTGGAGGCTTTTGAAATGTGGGTCTACAGAAGAATTCTCCGAATAAGTTGGGTGGACCGAGTAAGAAATGAAGAGGTCCTACAGAGAATGAAAAAGAGCACAGAAATAATCAGAGCAATAAAAACACGTAAGCTCGAATATTTTGGTCACGTGATGAGACACCCAGGAAAATATAACCTTCTGCATCTAGTGATACAGGGTAAAATTGCCGGAGGGAGAGGACCGGGACGAAGAAGGACGTCTTGGCTACGAAACCTCCGTGAGTGGTACCACAAAACATCCACTGAGCTATTCCGAGTTGCAGTGAATAAAGTGATGGTAGCCAATATGATTGCCAACGTCCGATAGTCGGGCATGGTCTTTAAAGAAGAAGAGATAGTTTATTTTAGTTTAGTGTATTAGTTAATATTTGCAGCTGTAATGCATATCATTTATATCATGGAAATTCTTACATTTTAGTAGTACTGTTTTTATCACAAAAATGAAAAGGACTTTATTATATTTTAAATTTTATATCTATAATTTTTATGAACATATAGCTCTGAAATTTGGTGAACTTGTGTAATTTTAAGTGTAGTTTTAGAAAAAAATAATGAACTGGTCCTACAATCTTTTTTTGAGTACCATACACCATTCCAAAATCAAAATTTTGGAAAAAAATTTTTTCGATAAGTCAAATGTTTTGTAATAATTTTTTTAAATGTGTGAATATAACATTTTAGTAATACCTACACTTTAGATTAGTTTTTTAGAAACAAAATAAAAAAAAAATCATCAAGATCTAACAATAAATAACAAAAATACAGAATTTTTAGCAAAACACTGCAATTCTTCCAAATTATGGCTGGGATTTCTTGCATGTACCTAGTGGAAAAAGTTGGGATTTCTGGCTAGTACCTTTAAAAATTTCCTGGGATCCAAAGGGTTAAAATGCTGCATATTTTTTAAACCAATCAGTTTTCAGTTTCTCCCTTGGCTGTGGCATGAGTTGTATGTACCTATATATCTATATATATCAAAATATATACCCCCCAGTAATACAGTAAACTCTTACCAATGCACGTCTTCAGTAATTCTCTATACTACACCATACTTCCACCGTGGTAGATAAGGAAGGATTCAGTCGATTATTAATCTATTCTTAAATCTAGATTTAAAACAGTCTTGCCAACTTAATTAGAATGTTGTCATATTCAATTTGTGAGTTCATTAATCTCTGTTTATTTCCATATAATTGTAATTATAATACTTTTCCAAAATCAACTTCATTCTGTTTTTCATTTACTTCTAATATTTGAAGGTATGTGAAAGCGCTCTAAACATTGGTAAGTGTTTACTGTTACTGTATTCTGGTGGTTAGAACATATATAATTTATTAATGTACAGGGTGATTTTATATTGCATGGCAATCTCTAGGAAGATGATTCTATAGCTAAACATAAGAAAAAGGCCCTGGATATAAACATAGGCCACGGAATGGTGTGTTAGCGAGTTATACCTGGCGAAAGATTTCGCCATGAATCCTGGGCAAAGAGTGAAATAAAGCCACACTGAAATTCTTAGAAGGTAAATTAAGGGGAAAATTTTGTGGTTTCTTATGGTTTTTAACCTGGGAACAAATTAGTCCCAGAACTGTATCGCTTTTAAGACGACTACTAAGACTACTAACGGTTTTAGTTTTTAAGAAGACTACTTTTTTTTTAAGAAAACATTAAAAACTAGGGTTAGAAAATACACTTTTTTAGGCCTATTGTTAAATTGCAAGTTCACACATAAAACGTTAATGAAAATTGTAGAGTTTTTATTTGAAAAAAATTATATAAATAACGTCTATGAAAATTAAACTCATTCGACCAGTTTAACTTTAATTACAAACAAAAGAAAACTGGATTGGAATTGTGATACAATTTTAAAACAGAACAACAGTTTCGTCAGTGTTTGAACAAAAAATAAATAAATAATCATAATTGTTAAATCATTTTAGAAAACTAATAAAGAAATAACAAAGTTTTATACTAAATTCTTTATTAATATTAATAAATAAAATTTTAATAAAAATTCTTTCTAAAACGTGAAACTTTTTTGAAAGATTGGCAATAACAGGTGACCAACCATGAAGTTTGATGTCTAAAATTTAAACGATTCATTTGAGCAGAGTTTGTTCTGTTATTGTTCAGTCAGTCATTCACGAAGGGTGATACCGCTAATTGTTTTCATTTGGAGAGTTGACCAACATGTTGTTAATTTATGGCTCGGTAAATAAAAATGGATTAGTTGGTGTGCATGAATACCGGGAAAATTTTCCAAATCGTAGAGTACCGAATGGTAAAACGTTGGAGGCTTTGGAGAGGAGAGTTCAAGTGACCGTATTGGTATACCACAACGATTCAATGCTGGACGTGAACGTTTTGTGAGAAATGCCAACGTCGAAGAAGAAATATTGAATGCGGTAGAATTATGTGCCACCTCAAGTACCAGAAGGTTGTCACATTGCTTACTTATTTTGCAATTGTGTGTGGCGAACGTTACACGAGCGACAACTACACCCATTCCGCACAACATCTGGACAAGAGTTATTACCGACTGATTTTGTTAAACGGACGACATTCTGCCGATGGTTTATTAGAAAATGTGAACATCATCCCGATTTCCTAAGTATTATTCTAATTACTCATGAATCCTGTTTGACAAGCAATGGCATTGTAAATTATAAAAACAAACACTCTTGGGCAATAGAAAATCCCCATGAAACTGGTACAAGTCATTTCCAACACGCATTTATATTAAATATGTCTTGTGGTTTTCTTGGTGATTGGTTAGATTTTTCTTTTTTTCTTAACGCCGAGGCTCAATGGTGAGCTGCACTTGAACTTTTTGCAAACGAGTCTAACTGAACTCTTAGAAGATATTCCATTTGCAAATGGAGTACATATTATGTGTTCACCTGCTCACTACTGCCGTGATGTGATGAATTATTTAAATAACAGCGTCAAGCATCATCGCTTCCCAAATGTGTTAGCTATAGAATCATCTCGCTAGAGATTACCGTGCAATTTAGAAGCACCTGTATACAGGTTGTCTCACAAGTAACCCGACATACTTCTCAAGTGTATTTTTCTCATCAAAATAATGGAAAAAGTTTAATAAACATAGGTCCGGAATCGCTTCATTAGCGAGTTACAGCTGGTGAAAATTTTCCTCCATTTTTCACTTCCCCCACAGAAATGAAGCCCTACAGAAATGTTTAGAGGGTTAAATTTGTGAAACTAAACAGATTTTATGCAAAATGAGCTGAAAAATTAAATAAAACGAGTGCCAGATCATCTGTAACTAGAGTAGTTTTCGAGATATCTGACAAAATACACAAAATTTGGTCTCGATAAACTGTTATCTTTATGGTCTGAAGTAGATTAACTTTGTTAACAGGGTAACAAACATGTAAACGTTTTGAACAAAACTTGTAGAGAATTGAATTCTTAAGAGAATGATATAAAATAGGCCAATAAGAAACAAACAGAAACTGAAGAAAATCAGTGTTTTATTACATCAAAACACTCGGAATAAGACAGAGAATAAACGAAAAAAATTAATTGAAATATTATTGTTATTTCCATAGGCCTACCGTACAGATATTGTTGAAAATTATTTCGTTGGTGGTTTGTGCTTAATAGAATCAAACGTAACTCTTCTGATTCCATCACGGTCGTTTTTAACTGTTAAGTTGTGAACACACAAGCGTTAAAAATTTGGGTTAATAATTCTTCTTTGGAATTAACCGGTTCTGCATAAAATGGTTACTTTAAATGACCCCAAAGGTAATAATTCATGGAATTTAAATCAGGGGATCTTGGAGGCCAATTAATTGGCCCACCTCGACCGATCCATCGGTCCAGAAAACTTAAGTTTAATTGCTAATATCTTGTGAATAGTGCGCTGGTGCACCGTCATGTTGGAACATCATTTGCTGTCATTTTTTAAGTGAAACATCTTCAAGCAGAACTGGCAGTTAATTTGATGCAAAGTCTTTGTATGCAAAACCAGTAAGGCAATTTTGAAAAACAAATTGGCCAATTAACTGGTCCCCAATTATACCACACCATACGTTTATGGAAAATTGAATCGAAAGTTTGATTCTACATTTTCTTTTGATTTTTAGTGGACCACCTGTGTATCCTTCAAATTTAATATTCCGTATCTTGTAAACTTTGATACATCTGTGAATAAAATGTAATCTACAATATTCAATTTTTGTGTATCCATCGACAAAAATTTAGTCTTAATTCACTGTCCCCTGGATGAAAATTTTGAATAGTTTTCGAATGGTACAGATAAAAGTTGTTTTTGTTCAATGTTCTCCAGACTGTACTACGAGATATGTTTGTGCTCTATCATTTCAATGATATTTTCTTGTTGGCGTTCAGAGGAACAAGTAACTGTTGGTTAAGATTCATTTGTAAGTTATTGAAAACTGATGAAAATGTTTCGTGAGTACGTGTCGTATACACTCTTGTCTTAATGTTTCGTGAGTACGTGTCGTATACACTCTTGTCTTTTTACGTACAGTGTTTTAAAACTGTTTTGTATTTAATTGACTAAATGCTGTAATTGCAAATCTACGGTACATATTTTCAGTCATTAAGATGTTTTTTTTCACCGTATTACAAGGAATGTTTATTTATAAACAGATGTTGCATTTTCTGTCTTTTTCTCCTTGTGTTTTGATTTAATAAAAACTCGATTTTCTTCAGTTTGTGTTTGTTTCTTAATGGCCTGTTTTACATCATTCTCTTCAGAATTAAATTCTCTACAAGTTTTGTTTAAAAAATTACATGTTTGTTACCCATTTAACAAAGTTAATCTACTTCAAATCTTAAAGAAAAGTTTATCGAGACCAAATTTTGTGTATTTTGTCAGATATCTCAAAAACTACTCTAGTTACAGATGATCTGGGACTTGTTTTATTCAATTTTTCAGCTCATTTTACACAAAATGTATATAGTTTCGAAACTTCATTGGTGCTCTAAAAATTTCTGTAGGGCTTCATTTCTACAAGGAAACTGAAACCCGGACGAAAATATTTGCCTGATGTAACATGCTAACGAAGCGATTCTGGACCTACGTTTATATGAATTTTGTGTCTTATGTTTGGATGTAGATTTTCATCGTGAACCACGGTGCGTCCGCTCGGACTCATGGAAAGGGTATGTGATCTGTTTCAGGACTGAGTGCCTGTGAGAAAAAGTCATACACTTTTCTTCGTAAAGAACTGCCAGTAAGACTGGCCAATATAATGAAGGAGATACATCTTCTTCCTGAGAATCTGCTGAGAATGCCTTCAGTCGGCCTCGTCAATGAATGGTATGCTCGGTCGTTTGATGAGATCCTAGATTTTGAGAAAGCGGACTGCACCAGCAAAGATTTGGACAGGTTAGTCATCCTCATCCTCTTTCATCACAAACACTTGTTTGTTATTCGTATTTATCTTGGTGACAATTTTCACCGACAAAATGTTTTTGTCGCCCGCCTTACAATATGATGTAACATGTAGCAGCAGGCCTATTATAGAGATGCCAATAACTATGATTTATGATTTGCGACCTGGAATGATCGGATGGATCGTTTCTCATAAGTCGGTGGTGACTTATGAGAAACTTATGGCTGGCACAACCGTACTCTAAAATTAGTGTGCATTTACTTTAATACTATAAGTTTCTTATCGTTGCATCTGTATGAATAAAATTTTATTTAAATGCGTTATTCTATTCAATTATGTGTAAATGGTGTGTGCTGTTTTTTGGTTTATATATCGTATCCGGAGTTGGTTTTAAATTAGTTTTAAAATGTAATTTTTTTTTGATATTATTGGTTTTTTTTCTTTGTCACATCCGGTTTTACTTGCTACAAATATTATTTTTTTATCTATTTAACTGGTTTTTATCTTGTATTTACCGAAGATTAAATTAAATTAAAATTAATAATAATAATAATAATAATAATAGTGTGTTTATTTCCAAATCCAGTTCTTACATTTGGTTTCTTAAATTACGTGTACAATTTATTCAATCACTAATACACTGCTGGCATAACCATTTGGTCGTCTGCCAGGTTGGCTATGCAATCTTAATTACTATGTAATTTTAAAGAAAAAAACAAGCAAACAAAAGACAAATAATAAAAAAATAAAAAGAACACCCAATGGAAAATAAGAAGACAATAATTAGTGATTAAAATAAGAAACGAAAATCTTTCTATAATTCAATGGTGCTCTCACAAAGGCAACCAATTTAATCCACTTTTCGCCATTCAGTAGATGGATAACCTCTTGCTTGCTTAAAACCACTTTATCGAACAATTTCCTTCTAATCATTATCAGTATCGGACAATTGCCCATAAAATGCACAATGTCCTCCTCCTCCTCCTATAAGTTGCACGTGGAACACCACTGTCTGTCCCCCATCCCCCTATGTGGTCTCCTATATGGTGCCTTATTCAAACGTAATATGGAGCTGCTGCAAGCTGTAACTTCCTGGGTGAACATTCCGTTTGTACAGATTCTGCGAACTAATATCTAATGAAGATCTGGATGCTCTATCTAACCATTTTTCGCTGACATCCACTCTAAGTTTACCAGTTAAATCTTCCAAAGACCTTTCCCACTCACCTCTGCTTACCATATTCCAGTCTAAATAATCCTATTTGATTTTCAATAACTTTGTAACCAGCTGATTATGATTAGCTAATCTACAGTCTGTCATGTTAACTATGCTATGAATGTATCGAAAGTGAATCATTAATGATTGTACACTACAAACACAAGATGAGAACCAGGTTCCAAATACAGAATGTAATTAGTTGTATTTAGATGTGAAAGGTATTGCAGAGGTGCTCGCTTCAAAAAGATCCTTTGCAAATTTTCTGTGTCTTGTGTGCTTTTGAAACACCCCATAGATTGCGATGGTTTTACATGATCCTCATTACATGTACATAAGCCAAGCGGTATAGTGGTAGCGGCTGAAGCTCAGCTGCATAGGTAATGTTACTCCCATCTCTGTAGGCCTCCCTTTTCCACTGTTTCTGAATACCATAATTTTAGACTTATCCTCATTCATTATCAAATTCCACCTATTACAATACTCGCTAAATTTGGTAATCATCCTTTGCCAAAAGAACAACATCACCCACATATAGTAAAAGCCTAACCCTCCCCAATTCGACCGTGTATATCACAAACAAAAAAAGCAAAAAGAGGTGGAGAGAGAAGAGATCCCTGCCTAACCCAGTAATCAGTAACAGTTTACTGGTAGATGCTCTTGAAGTAAATACACATGTTAACATAGAGTCCGTAGTGCAGTTCTTGAATCAAATGTTATTAACAGTTAATGGGAAAAAGTGTCAGTACTTGCAGTTCAAAAATAAACATAACGTTAAAGAAAGTAGAGAAGTGGATGTATTTATTCATAATAATAGGTTAGAGCATGTAGAAACAGTGAAGTTCCTGGGCGTATCTCTAGGTAGATCTTTGTCTTGGGACTTCTATACCAATCAAGTTTGTAGTAAAATATCATCTGGGGTATTTGCACTAAAACAAATTGCCAGATTAAATGATAAAAAATTACTAATGGCAGCTTATCATGGCCTCATTCTGTCTCATATCCGTTATAGTATTTTAGTATGGGGTAATTCTAGCATGGGTAATATGAATAGGGTTTTTAAAATTCAAAAGAAAGCTATTAGGTGTATGGTGGCAGCTAACCAGCTAACCTCATGCAGGCCACTATTTAAGGAGCTTAAATTGCTTACAGTTCCCTGTCTCTACATTTTTGAGGTGATTATGTATGTTAAGCAAAATAATTTTATGCAGAATTTCAATGTTCACAATCATAACACGAGAAACAGGAATGATTATTATGTGGCTAATCACTCCACAAAATTGTTCGAACAAAAACCTACTTATGCAGGGAGAAAATTCATAAATAAATTACCCCAATCTTTAAAGTGTTGTGAGGATTTGAATTCCTTTAAAAGAAATCTAAAAAATTACTTGATCGGTGAAACTTTTTATAGCGTACAAGAATTTCTTTCTTGATAGTAGTGATACATAGTGTGTTTCTTATATGTATTTCAGGTGTTGTATCTGACGACATGTCCTATACTCCTCCTGGAGTCTCCAGGGCGCAAAAAAAAAAACCAAAAAAAAACCCCTTTTCACCAGACCCTAGACTGTGTATCAGTATTTATAAAACTTTTAACACATTTAAAAATCTGTAATTTAAACCCAGATTACATAATTTATAGAATAGAGCATCCCTGTCCACATTGTCAAACGCAGTTTTCGGTCTATGAAGAAAGCGTAAAACCTTATTCCACCTTTCCCCAACTTAAGATTAATTATATTATACAGATATTAAAAATATTATCTATCGCAGAGTACCCTCGGCAGAACCCAGCTTGATACTGGTTAAGAATATTGTTTTATAAGTAGGCCTACCATTTATTCAATCTATGCAACTGTATTCCGGTGAACAATGTAGAGACCGCATCCAAAAAGGATATGCCCCTGTAATTCTCCACCACATCCGTTCTTGTCCAGCGGGAAAATTATTGATTTTCTGAATGAAATATGAACCTTGGCTTTATTGAACATATTATTAAATAAGTTTAGAATGGTCTGTAAAAAAATCTTCAGTAGCATTTTTATAAAATGCAAACCGTATCCTCTCCAAACCAGGTGCCTTGTTGTTTTTGGACTTTCTTAGAACCAATTTCAACTCATCTAATGTTTTTAACTTGTCTAGTAAGACATCCTCTGTATACGGCATTCCATAAGCCGTAGGATTAGTTTTTCCCATGTTATTTAATAGTTTACTAAAATAATTCACCCAAGTCTCCGGTCTGATGCAATTTCCACATTTGAAGGAGTTGTGTTTGAACTCTCTTACTGTTTCCCAGAAAGCCTTGTAGTTATTTACATCCGCAAATTTACTAATCAAATTACTAAAATAATCCAAGCGTTTTTGGTGGCATAACCTTTGGGTATTCCTTATTAACATTCAAATATTCTATTCTCACCGAATCCAAAGCGCTTTTTCTAAAGATTTTTAACATTTTAAATAAATTAACTCTACTGTTACGGCGGCATTCAGAGTGAAACGATGCCTGCCTCTCTTATCCTCCTTATCAGATGCTCCACATTGACAGATAGTTGTAGCCTATATCACCTGACAACCCCCCCCCTCTGTTGTCATTCATTATTTGTCCACATTAACTTAGGCACAAGTGGTATTCGCTTTCCATCTCATTATTCCTATTGAAAAGAATTTGAACACAGATCACTTACTATGTCTAAAACACCAAACGTAGTAGGCCTACAGCATAAATCTATAACTGATGATCCATGATCCCTGTCCACCCACATAACTCAATTCCCTGTTTATTTATTATTCAATTCTCCCTCCCTCCCTCCAACCTTTCATCCAGAATCAAAAACGTAAACATTTCAGACCTCTTACAGATCTGCGCACCCGATCAAGTAATCCTACCTGCTGTCATCACGATCTCCTCTGGTATCGTTTGTAAGTCAGCTACCCTACCATTACCATCCCCAATTAAAATCAAATTTTTCTCATCACCATTCTCTTCCAGAAACGCAACCAAATTTAAAAACGTCCTCCCATCTTTCGTGGATTTCACCATTCAGATACGTCAGTATCACAAACAGCCTTAATTACCTTAATCAAATCTTTTCCCCTGAAACTGTAAAACTGTACTAACTTAGATTCTTGACCCGGTGCCAACTTTCAGGGTTTTTTACCAGGCCGTTCATCCAAATCGAGGGAACTTTTGATCTCTGTCGTTTTGTAGAACTTTTGGGCATAGTATTTTACCTAAATATTTGTGTATACTTTTTGTCATTTAAATTCCTGTGCCTTCCTGATACAATTTACAAATAAAGACTGTTTAAACGCATCTACAACAAAAAATGGTCGTGCAACAAATGGAGGTTCGTGGATAATAAATGCAGGCAGACAAAACAAACAACTACAAAAAAATCAATGAAAAAATACTGTTAATAAATGGCACAATATCAACGGTCCAAATTTATGACCGAATACATTTAAAGATTTCATATCGATTGATATTTGAACTTTAATTTTTCATTTTAAGATTAGCCAGCGGTGCAAAATAATGTAACAAACAATTTAAATAAGAAGATAATACAGTTTAAATGATTTAACCAAGACATAGGCTATACAATGCAAATTCCAGATTAAATTCTCCTGGCAAGAAATTAAGTAAATAGTAGGTAACAGTAAAAAATATTGTGACACTTATCGCTAAGGTCTGTTTCGGGATCTAGGTAATTAAATAATTGATACACTAAAGTTTACAATTATAAGTATTTATTACAACTAAAAGAGTTTAAAAATAAATAACAAACTAATTATAATGAAGTAATACAATAAATAACTTAATAATTTACTTAATACTATTTATAACAATTATATAGAATGCGCATACTCAAAAACTGTGTAACAATAGTTGACCAACACAATGCCCGGAACGCGCCTCCACTACGCACCGACAGCCACTCGTCAAAGATCAAACGAATACTGACTCACTGACCGCCTCAGGGCTTTCTTTATATAGTGGATCAAAAAGATAGTTCCAGAGTGGCAGAGAAATTCCATGCAAATAATAAAGTAGAAAAAACCCTTTTTACTGGAAAGGTCTTAACTATTGTAAACAAGTAAATAGAATAAAAGTTGTTACAGGTAATCAACCGACCCTTTCATACAACAAAGACCTTTTATCATACACAATAGCGCAGTCCTTTTAAATAATTTTCATGAATAGGTATCCTTTTATAGCTAACCCTATTGTTACTTTTTCACTCTGTTATCTACTCTTTACCATTTTATGAATGAAGTACTAGAAATTTCTTGAACCTTATTTGTCTTCGATATTGTCACAATATTTAACATCAATCTTTAAGTATCAATTGAGGTCACACAGTTCTTGACAATGCTACAGAATCCGGTGATGACAGAAAAATACGCAGTGTGCTGTAGCAGTAGTACGACAAGCCGAACAAGGAACACCAATTACAGCGCAGGCATAGATAACCGAACAGTTTTAGTGAAATTATAATTTAAGAGTTGGTACTTAGAGGTTCAAAGCCCAAAATTCAAAATAATTTAAATTACTAATATATAAACTGTTCTTGAAAATATGTCGTTTAAGCTAACTCCTTCTGTTAAACCTTCGACATGACGTGAAATAAACAAAAATAACATCTACTCACAATCCATCTGCAAACTTTTCCTTAACAATGTAAAGCGGTGTTATTTAAATTTTAGCTCTTGTACACCCTAAATCATTTAAAATTATTTGTGCCTATTAAATTTCACATAAATTCAGGAACGAAATGTTTCTTTCTCTAACAAACTCAGCGTTGCCAACCCCTAAATTTAAATTTTATCAGCTTAAACTGGCGACGAAAATTTGCTTTAATTAATAAAGCACATGGAGTAAATGTATGTGCAGTAATTTTGAAAACTTGAAAGTGATGCCAGTAAAAATGTAATGCTTCACATATATGTACGAGTATAAACTATCAATAAATGAGAAGATAGTTGATTAAAACAAGGAAAATAAATGCATATTTGATGTGACCTATGTATAAGACCTCGTCTCAGTTACATTAATGCTCCTGAATATAAGGCACGTAAATTCTTTATTCTACTTAAAAAAGCATTTAGTGTTAATTAATAGCACCGGGTCATCAAGAAAGGTTACATCTACTTAAAAAAAATTACAGTTTAAAAACTACTGGAAATGGTCATATTTTTTTTGTTATTAACAGAAAATATGCCCATAATGAGCAGATGGAGTGCTAAATGAATTGCCCAAAACAGGCAGGTTGAGTGTTAAATTAATTGCACACTATCTGTTTGGTCCAGGGCTAAAAAAATAGTTGTGTTTCTTATCACATAGTCAGCCAATCATATGACTGAACTATTTAAGAACAGAAAAGGTAGAGGTGTAAAAGGCACTATTCAGAGTTATCTCCTCTGAGAGTAATGAATTTCACTATACAGCCGGACCCTGTGGTGAATGAAGTTAATGTGTCACTTGGAGGGTGGAAAGTGGGTGCTTTTCGGAGGGCCTGGCCTGGCATGCTGATAAACATACTCTTTCAACTGGGTGAGTTGTGGCAATAGTGAACCGCCTCACTCGTTGTTTTTACTTAGCAAAACCTATCTTTGGTTCAAACGATAGTCGACCTCTGTCCAGGTGTCCAGGTGTCCTCTCTCATATCAATCGACAGCCAACAGCAGAAGCAAATGATTCACATTTGGAATCTTCTGACTATAGACATAGTTTTTTAACACAATCCCAGAAGAAAACATCAAGTGGGGTTAAAAGTGGACTCCTCGGAGGCGGCCAAAGCACAGGACCGATCCATCAGTGAGGGACCCTTTCATTGAGCGTGCATAGCATGGTCCATGAGGAGGCGTGCCATCTTGTTGCCAAATTATGTTAATATTTTTTCCAATTCAGTTTGTTCAAATTGCCATACAGTCGTACCATCAAATCAACTCATATTTTCTGTTTACAACAAAAAAATTTATTACTATTTCCTGTAGTTTTTAAACTGTAATTTTAAAAAATGGATGCAATTTTCTTGATGACCCGCATAACCTACTTATAGTATTAAGAATGAAGTAAGTTGCAAATCATTTTAAATGACAATTTTAAACGTTTTCTAAGCTGTTTTTATGTTTAGTTTAAAGTGACCGTTTAATCAATGTTTATTTCACATGTACCCACATTTGTAAAAGGAGACTGAATGATAATGCGTCGTGATCTCTTCTAATTGCTTGTACCATCTGAATTATTCTACCTGAACCAAAATGCTTACCATATTTGCCAATGTATAATTTGCATGGTTTTCCTTCAGTAACTCATCAAAAAGCAGGGTGCGTTTCATACAACGGATGGGAATTTTCTGTAACTGTTTTAGTGTTTACTAATAATAACTAAAAAGTAATAGCGTTACAATAACCAAAGTACTGTATTTTACATTGTTACTGTCGTAATGCTATTCAACCGCCTAATAACCGTATTCGAAAAAATTGTTTGCATTGTAAAAATTACTGCGGTATCATAATCGAATATATCAGAGGACCGGTTGTATTTGTTGACAATGAGTCAACAATCAACTACGGTACACATTGAAATTACCGATTGTCTGATCAGTGTCCGGTTACTAACTGATAGGTACTAACTGTTTTGTCCTCTTCATGAATGTAGTAAATGAATAATGTCACCGGGACAAGAAATGACACCAGGGGGAACACTTAAACGTCCTTCCATAACTGGGATCTGTGAATGGGCAAAACTTCCTGGAACAATGTTCACTTCAAAATTGTTGTGAAAGAAGCGAGGCATCAGCAATTGTTTGGACGGAACTGAAGATGATTTATTGTTTGAAAAGAGCTCAAGTTGTTGTAAGTGAGAGTGAGAGTGAGAGTGAGAGTGATGTCTATCGCAGTACGTATTGTATAACCAAGAATTTTCTATTTCAGTTAAGCATATCAGTGATATTGGTGTAGCTTAAAAAGTAGCACTTACTGTTTACCAATCTTTAAATATCTATCTTTTTTTTATTTAATATTTATTGATGTCCGAAGTTTTATCTCTATGAAAGAGAATTACAAATTACTAATAAATTACAATATAAAGCGTGAAGATTTGGACCGATACTCAAAGAGGAATGATGTAGAAATTCAAGGAATACTGGAATCAAAAAGTGAAAGTTTGAGCTTGTTTGCTCAAGAAATTGGTGTGGCATTAGATTTTCCGATCGATTGATATCTACCATCGTTTGAAAGAAAGAGTTAACTGACGAGGGCGGGAGAAGGCTCCTATTCTGGGCAGATTTGTTAGATCATCGGACAAGGATCAAGGAAGGAATCGATGAGGAAATGTGGCATCTGGAATCTGAACAGGCAAGATGCTGGATGTCTTAGTCTTGGAAGAAGGAGATGTCTTTGGGGCTGCTAAGGCTGCAAAAAAGATAAGTTTTATAAATATTTATGGATAAATAGAGGTAGGATAATGATTAAAAAGGGTTAGGGTAGCCCTGTTATGGTGCTAAAGACATTAAATGATGTCGAGTTGTTCAAATGAATGTTATCGTAATTTTTGTAATCATAAAAATTAATTTAGTTTTTGGTTTAGTAATTATACGCTGTCTTATTGCAGTGTTATAAATAAAAGTGTTTCTTTTTTGTTTTGTTTTATTTTTAAAAATGGTTTCGAGTGATGTCCAGACATTTTTATTTAATTCATCCGAATATAAATAGCGTAAGGGGAAATTTCAACTTATTTATAAAGAATTTGATCACAATAAAAAGTATGCCTAAAATTATTTTTCTATCAGAGGTTTGGGCATATTTTATGACCGAAATGTATAAATTAAATTGCCGGGTTATAAATGTTTTCATAATTGTAATAATGGGTACCATTATTACGGGCAGGGCAGTTGGATTTGTTGATGAGCGAATCGACTGTAGTTCTATCAATTTAACTCTACAATCAGCAGACAGGTTAAGAGTTGATTGTAAGCATGGGAATTTCATTTTTCATTGTTATTCGTTTTTATCGCTTTAACTTTTATTTTAGGAATGTTTTCATTAATGAATTAAAATCGTATCGTACTTAGTAAAGATAAACATGTATTCGACATAGGATACATGAACCTTGATATTTTATCAGATAATTTAATGATCGATAGATGTTAGAAAGCGATGGATAGCTAACGAATGTTATCACTCGTAGTCATGTGAGTCGTGCGTGCATCAATCATCTAGCTTTTAGCTTTTAGCTTTTAGCTTTTAGCATTACGCAAATTAATTGTGATTGTTTTGAAGTTGAGACCATGGATACCGGTTTATCCTATATGGGGGCCTAAGGCCTATTGATAACCGGCTAATTAATGAAATTATCAAAATAGTCGAAAATAGTTCACTCTAAGCTTAAGTTAAATTCACTGAATACCGATTGGAATATTTTGTACACGATCGATCAGGGATGTTAATTTGGCGTGCAATTTTTTTATGCTCAATCTTTTTTTTGTATTTCTAAGGCAACTGTGTTTTATAATATCCCCCACAAAATTAAAGCTGCTATAACCATGGATAAATGTTGATTTATTTAGAAAAGTGAAGGTTCGTGGTTCAAATCCTAGTGAAGGTAGTTTTTTTTGTACAAATTTGAATACTAGACAGTGGTTGCCGGTGTACTTTGGTTGGGGTTCAATTAACCATACTCTCTCAGGAATGGTCGGGCTGGGTCTGTACAAGACTACACTTCATTTACACGTCATACACATCCTCATCTCATTGGGTTATGGGGTTGTTTATTGTTCTGAATTGAACAGATTCCAACGTACACTAATTAGGGATTGAAAAAAAAATTTAGAAAAGTAAATAAATGCAATGCTTTATACTAGAGAGTAAAGAGAGCACCAACTAACTTTAAATTATTTGAGTACTATAAAAAATATAAAACAATATAAAATGGTTGAGTGAAAAATTCAATATGTGATTATTTTAATTAATTGTTGGATAGGCAGAGTGGACGATTGTGAATGGGCTTATAAAGAATAACAATGGTGGTGATAATAGAAGGGTAATTATTAGTGTTATTGGTGGCATTGCTCTGCTCAACGCCCAATACTGTAGGCCTACTCTAATACTTTACTAGTCATTTCTTTTGGGAATCGTCCAGAAAATTTAAAAGCTAGATAGTATTAATGCAGCTCGTCATAACGCAAAATTTTGTGATTATTTCCAGGAAAATTATTCAGTTAATTCGTTATTTTTCTATCCTACTGATGCAGCTGAGGTATATAGCTTGATTAGCTCTCTAAAAAGTAAGAAATCAGTAGGAGTGGATGGGTTAATGGTGGTATGGAGAGGGAAGAGGGGAGATTTCCCTGTTCAAATGAAGAAAGCGGTAGTGGTACCTATTTTTAAAAGCCATGATAAAAGATTTGTAGGCAATTATTGGCCAATTACTCTGTTGCCAGTTCTTTAAAAATTATTAGAAAAATTTGTTTAAGTACGATCGGTAAATTTTTTTAACCAGAATAATATTTGAGTATTAATCGATTCGGATTTAGAATAGGTAAAAGTACAGAGAATGCCTTATAAAATTTTATTTCAAAATTAATTCTAAATAAAAATGCTGGTAATTAGGTGTCAGGATTGTATTCAGATTTTAAGAAGGCCTTCAATGTGATTGAATATGAAAAGCTGTTGCATAAACTTTGGGCCGCTGGGATTGCTGTTTCAGATTGATTTCTTTATTACAGATACCCAAGTTTGGAGCCTTGTTTCTTCAAAACCGTTTGTTCAATTTTAATACACTATGCACCAAAATTTAGCTTATTTCAATCCGCGTTGTTACATGTTGGTTTCATGTTTTTAGCGTTAATTAATATTCCGATATCAGGATGAGAAGAAAAAAGAGCCGGTTTTTATGTAGCCGCAGATAACAGATCAGATGCATTTAGAGGCTTAACCGATTTATTTGAGATTTCACCAGAATATGAACTTGTATGCTCATTCAATTCGGATTTGACAATTGTCATAGATAAATGAAATATTACCTATATTATGCGTCAATATAATTCCAAACAAACAAATCTGGTGTGAAACACTCACACCATTTTCTCTTGCCAAAGCAAATTATGAACAATATAGCCTAACATTAGTAATAAAACATTAGATTTAAATAAAAAAACTAACCTCGGTAAACATAACCTTATTTTAATCATGAGTGAAAGACGCAAAATGAAAATCAACTTCAGTTTGGCTTAAAAATACGGAAAATCACTCTTTCACGCTAAACTAGGTTCTGTAGAGAAAAATGCTGTAAATAAAAGTTGTAGATCTTTGTGAATTTTCTATAAATTTGATTACATACACTTTTGACATAAAATGCATACTATGGCTGAAATCTTTAAATATCTATTTTTTTACAAGTTTTCGTGAGAAAAAACAGAAAATCGCTAATTACTGGTAAACTAAGCGTTTCGCAAAAAATATTTGAAATAAAATTGTAGGATTTTTAATTCCCTACTACTTTTATTATATACATTTTTGCACTAAAATGCATATTAAAGCTGCAATCTTATAAATACAATTTTTGTACGAGAAAACAACCTCTCCAAGAATTTCAGCAAAAATAGCGCCTACCCAATCTTGTAGAGCATAAAAAATTTAATAAATGAGGCGATTTTTAAAATGTCGGAGGCATTTTTGAGAAAATCGCAAAAAAGTGAAAAATAACAAGAATAAACTACTATTTCTGGTTGACCGATTTTGATGAAAATGTTGGTCGGGTCCTCTGGTGGTATCTGTCTCAAGTTTCAAGTTGGTACGTTGTTCTGTTCTTGAGATATTCTGTATACACACACACACACACACACCCACAGACCAATCGCTACAATCATGTTTTTTTGGGTTCAGGGGGTCTTTAGACTGGTGAAAACTTGATTTTGAAAAATCGACATGAAAATAATACTTTCCTTCCTATATATTCATGTAGGCAAGAGAAAGTAAAAAGAAAACTGACAAATACAAGAAAAACCATAGGCTTATTATTTTCCATAAAAATGGGTTTCCATGTGATGATCCATCTGACTGGTGATGAAAATTGTACATACCAAAATTTAAGAAGTAGAATAAGATAAAAACGTAGAAAAATAAGAGTAAATATAAATATAAAAATTAATAAAACGGAAGTACATTATTATGAAAACATTCGGTTTGTAATTATAGAAAAGGTCTTTCTGTTTGTTCATTGTCAGTAAGGAGGTGACGTTGCCACTTTCTCTAGAGAAAGTGGTTGAGCTTCTTCCAGTCCCTCCCCGCATCATATACCTATTATTTAAATACAGTCAAACTTCGATAATACGAAATTGAGAATCCTGGGAAAAAATTTGTAAAATTGAGGTATTTGTTATATTGAAGTAACAAGAAATTCCAAGCTAATTTTTATCACGTTGTATGATAATTAAATACAATTAATTTTCTTAATAGACACATCTTAACTAGTAAATTAATTTTTTTATAGATCATGTTTACGTAATTATGGTACGAACTTGCCTCGTACATAGATCTTGGCTATAATTAAAAGCATCTGAAACTCATTTGTAGCCTAGTACTGTATTTTTATTTTTAGTACATATTTCTTCAAAACACCAACATAAAAGATAAATACACTTACTTTATCTAAATCGTTTATAAAAACACTAATCCTAAATTCATTCTTTAGTTTTTGATGTTGACAGGTATCGGTTAGAATATTTAATTACAGTATTTTAAATGTTAATTTACGCCTTGAAAAAGTGAGTAATTTTCCGTTGTTTCTTGTGTTTGAATAAAGCAATATGTTCAAAAAAAATTTCACATTTATTTAAATTTTCAAACATACTGTCAGGCACTTGATCCTTGAACAGTAGCCCAAACAGAAGCCTAATTATTTTAAATGACTGTAAAATCTCGTCGTCGGTAGGTTTTCTCTCCTGCTGCTGGTCTGTGTTGTTTTCATCATCTTCTTCTTCTTCCTCTTCTTCATCATCCCAGCAGCAGACTTACTAACACCATGAAGTATGTAGTCATCGTTCGGAAAATCACTAACAGTAATCAACCGTGATAAAATTCTCTAGAGTAACTTCGATACTGATGTTTCCAGTTGTTTGGAGAAAATTCGAGTGACTTTTTAACCGCACCAGTGTCATATCATCGTCTTCATTCCAATCTGTTGAGGCAGTACTGAAACCAGCGTTACAAAAACAATGAAATATAGTTTCATTGGTTACATCGTTGGTCCGTACTTTTGATAACTCGGAGATGCACTCCCGGAGATTGACCATATCAGCAGGGACAGTCTGGTTATTCTCTACAATGGCAAAAATTTTCTTCATGATTCTTTTTTGGTAGTGCAGTTTAAGATTTTTAATTATCCCCTGATCCATCGGTTGTATAATTGACGTTACTTTGGGGGGGGGGATATAACTTTTACGTTATTTAATAAACAATTAAGATCTTCAGGATATGCGCCATACAATTATCAGTAAAAAGTACAATTTTTCTTTTCTGTCTGGAAATCTGTTTGTCCAACTGTTTTACCCAATCAGTAAAAATGTCGGTAGTCATCCACACCTTTTTATTAAATGTGTAGTCTACCACTAGAGATTTCACTCCTCGAAAAACAACATGTAGTTTTACTTTTACCAATTCCCAACATTTTAAGTCTTTCAGTCCTTAGCATCTTAGCAGCCAGTATTTGCTTTGTTTACCACCAAAGCACGGATCATTTTTAAAAGTCAGCATTTAGTTGGGTAAACATTTGAAAAATAGACCCGTCTCGTCTGCATTGAAGATGTCTTTTCACGGATATTCTTCTAAAATCGGTTTCAACACAGTCACTTGCACTTTCTCCAGAAATTACTTTATGTGTAACAGTGTATCTTTTTTTAAATTTATCTAACCTCCCATTGGTGGCCTTGAATTGTGGATGTCGTAATGCGGCTCCAAATTGCAGTGCTTTTTCTTGTGTCAGTGACTTTGTCAACATCGTCGTACATGATACCTTTTAATTTTTTTCCACTGGTCTAGTGCAGGTACCCGAAGAATCTCATCCCGGTTTTTTAAAATTATCGACAATGAACTAGGTGGAATTCCAAATTTTTGCACGATATCTTTTCTTTAACGCCGTTATCAACTCCTGTATAACACTAGTTTTTTCCGCCGATACACTAAGGCTGTTCCGTGACAGAAACAGAAACATAATAGTAGAGTAACAACTGAATTGGAAGGAAGGCAGAAGCCAACTGAATCGATTCTTCGAGTGTATGTGTACAGCAGCAGTATTCACCTAACAATGAACAACAGCCTACATGTGTGTAGTTACCGTTTCTGGGAACTCTTATTGTTATGTCTAACGTAATCAGATACCAAAAGTTTGACAATGCAAATACAGATACAGATAGAGTAGTTTTAGGCCTCCGCGTTAGTAAATGAATTTCTAGGAAATGCCGCTACTTCATTTTGTAAAGGCTGATGATATAATAGGGACAGTACCTGTTCAACATCTCTTTTCATCTTGTCTCTTGTTATTGGTTATTAAGTAAGAAATTCGGGTTACCCCATTAAGCAATTGAATAAAAATAACCTTTCATTCTTGCATATAGTTAAGAATGCGTTGTGCTTGTAGACAGGTACAATTCAGGTACGGAAATCAAATAATCTTCCTTAAAACTCACAGAGAAATCATAATACAGCGTGTCACTTTGTACTTATTGCACAACACTATTTTGTTATATCAAGGTACTTTTTCATTAAATCGAGGTAAATTTACATATAGTTTAATTATATTTTTATTTTATCAAACATCCTATGTAGGATTATAAACAGCCAAGTTTTTTTAAATTGAAATATATATTTCTAACCACCAGAATACGGTAACAGAAAACACTTAACAATGTTTATAGCACTTTCAAGTATCTTGTACAAATCTTCAGTAAATTGAAATTCTTTAAAAAAAATTTTCACATCAAAATTTAAAACTTCCTACTCCTCCCATGGTAGATGAGGAATAGTAGATTCTTATATCTAAAACGGTCTTGCCAACTTAATCAGTTAATTGTCATATTCAATCTATGTGTTCATTAATTTTTCCCTGTTACTGCATTTATAAATATAAATTTATTTGTATTTTATTTTATTTGTATTTTCCAAAATTTCAATTTCATTTTGTCTGTTATACATTTCTAATATTTCTAGATTATTTTTTATACTTGACCTAGTATGTTTATTTTTGGTCATGTGTTCAGTTACATTGGAGAATATTCAGTTTCCTTTTTTATAGTTTGAATAGTGTTCTGCAAATCGTTTTTTAAAAGATCTGGTGGTTTTACCAATATATATTTCATTAGATTCATTACATTTAATTTTATGAATTGAATTGATTATTTAACTTTTCTTTATCATTTACATTAATATTATTATTTTTTTGTAAAATAAATTTTATAGGAAACTGGGGTTTATATGCTATTTTATATTTATTTGTCGTCGTCGTCTTCATGGATTAGGCTATTCAAGCCTGTTCCGGCGTCCATCTTTTCCTCGGCCTACCAATATTTCTCTTTCCGATTGGTTTATAGAGCAGTGCAGATCGAGGGAGGCGGTCTTGTGACATTCTTACAACATGATCTGACCAATTTTTCCTGTAGGTTCTCAATATGCTCAAGAGTGGCTGGGCATCACACTCTCTCCTTATCTCCTCATTTCTCATTCTATTCTCTCTTGTACAACCTTTCACCTGCCTCAGGAATCGCATTTCTGCTGCCTGAATTTTTGATTCTTGTTTCTTTGTAAGGACCCATGTCTCGCTTCCATAAGCCAATGCTGGGATCGCCATTACTTTATAAAATTTGAGCAGGGTGTTCTTTCTAGCTCTACTCCTGAGGGATCGGTTTATTGCCCCACATATCATGTTGAACCTCGATATTTTTTGTTGAGGATCCCGGTCATAATCATGCGTTATGTCACATCCCAAGTATTTAAAATTTGACACTTGCTCCTAGATCTTTTAGGCCATTTTCCACGAAAAGCAATGACTTTTGTTTTTCCTGCTGCTATTTTCATATTAAAGTATTTGCTTATGAGGCCGAGCCTATGCATCGCAACTTGCAGCTTGTCCTCAGATTCCTGTATGATTACAGTGTCGTCAGCAAACATTAAATGGTTCAGGTAAGTATTTCGGGTGAGAGAAATACCCTTGTCAACTTGGTGCTGCCACACAAACATAAGCTCGTTCACATAAATGTTGAACAAGGCAGGTGAAATTGGACATCCCTGTTTCTTATTTGTCATTATTCTGTCTGTTAATTTTCCATCCTTTAGAGTAATCCTTATTGATGTTTTATTGTATAAATTTCCGATGTTGCTAATCAGATGTTTAGGGTATCCATACTTTGTCATTATGTTCCAGAGCAGCTCTCTATCCACATTATCTAAGGCTTTCTCCCAGTTAACGAATGCCATGTGGGTTTCACAATTGTGTTCTCTGCGTTTCTCAATAATCATTTTCAGTGTAAACACTGCATCAATGCAGGATCTTCCTTTCCTGAAACCCATTTGATTTTCTTGTAGTAGAGATTCAGTAATAGCCTGCAATCTCCTTGCTAGGATCGAAGCATATAGTTTGTATGCTGTATCTAGAAGACTTATTCCTCGATAATTTCCTGGGTTTGATCGATCGCCTTTTTTAAATATTGAGACCACCTTCGACATCATCCACTCTTGTGGCACTGCATGATTTTTCCAGCAACTATTAAATAAATGCAATAACCGCAAGTGAAGTAGCACTCCTCCATATTTTAAAAGCTCCATATTTAGACCATTAAGTCCTGCTGCTTTCCGATTTTTAGAGGCCTTAATTGCTGCTTGTAGCTCTGTCATGTCAATTTGATCTACTTGACAAGAAACACATTCAGTGGGAATAGTATTTTCATTTTTTCCATTATCAAACCATAATTTTTTATAGTGATCAATCCATTCATTTTCTTCCACACAACCTATTTCTACAAGCTCTCTATTTTGTTTTTGCATCATCCTCATGAATTTGAAAGCCAGCTCCTGTCTTCTATGGAGATCTTCTTCAACCGTATTGATGTATCTCTCCCATGATTCCTGGTGTGCCCTTTTCATCACCTGCTTTGCTTGATTTCTAGCTCTATTATAAGCTGCTTTATTTCCCGCAGAAGGGTCGTTAAGATAGATCTTGTACAATCTCTGCTTTTCTTTGACAAATTTTTCTGTCTCTTCATTCCATATTCTTGGACCTTTCCTCCTAGAAATCCTTCTCTTTGTTCCCAGGGCCTCCATGGCACTCATTTTTATAGCACTGGATATATTCTTCCATTCAATATCAATATCCTCTGTGGTTGGATTATATACCAACCTGTTCATGAGACGTTGTTGATAGAGGTTCCTAATACTTTCATCTCTCAACAGCGACACCTTGAAAGTTTCATCAGTTGGGTTCTGGTTCTGATTTCTGCTCAACTTCTTTTTCCATCGCTTATACAAATCTATCCTGCCAACTAGTAAGTAGTGATCTGTGTGCAAATCTTGTCCTCTGAAAACTCTCACATCTCTCGCCTGGGCTGCCAATTTTTGGTTTACAATGATATAATCTATTATTGATTTGCTACCTCTTGCACTCCATGTGAATTTATGTATGTCTTTCTTACGGAAAAATGTATTTGTAACTTTCAGCTCATTAAAGGTAACAAAATCTCTTAACCTTTCACCATTTTTGTTGAGTGTATTTTCGCCAAAAGTCCCTATGCATTTTTGCACTGGATGCCGACCAAGTCTTCCATTCAAATCTCCCAGCACCAATATATCATCATTAACATTTATTTTGTCAATAACTCTCTGTAATTGTTTATAAAAGTCTTCTGATTCTTTATTTTTTTCTGTATTATTTGACTCTTCTGGTGCATAAGCTGCAATGATTGTGAAATTTCCTCGTTCATGTCTTATTCTGACAGTCATCAATCGTGCATTAATATAAGAATAGTCTCTAATTTTTGATTCCCAGGATTTATCAATGAATATCGCAACTCCCTTACTGGCTCTTTGGGTTTCAGCCACTCCACTATACAACATAACGTAATTCTCTCTGTAACAGCTTCCTGATAATTTTTTGTTTGTTTCAGTGATTGCTGCTATTTTTATGTCGTTTTCTTTCAGCAAGTGTGCCAGTTCAATCTCTTTATTTGCAATACCCCTAACATTCCAAATAGTACTCATCTGCCGTTGGGAAAAGTTTCCATCTTCCGCCGTCAGAGTCGTTGACCATTTTTCACCTAGTAACCCTAGGCAGGAGCCCTCACAGGGTGCTACCATCCGGAGCCAGATGGACCCTGGTTTTTTTAACGAGGTGTTACTCCTCCCGCTCCTCCTTCCTCATCGCTTGCATGATGAGGCCCCGGGCTTGCGACCGGCAATGGCGGAGTTTATTTGTATCGTATTATTTATTTGTATCGTACATATTAGTGATTTTGAAATATATATTTTCTAACCACCAGAATACGGTAACATAAAACACTTACCAATGTTTATAGCGCTTTCGTGTATCTTGTACACATCTTCAGTAAATTAACATTTATTACAAGTCAAAATTTAAAACTTCCTGCTCCTACCATGGTAGATAAGGAATAGTCGATTCTTATATTTAAAACAGTCTTGCCAACTTAATCAGTTGATTGTCGTATTCAATTTGTGTGTTCATTAATTTCTCCCTGCTCTTGTATTTATAAATATAATATTTTTCCAGAATTTCAATTTCATTTTGTTTGTTATTTATTTCTAATATTTCTAGATTATTTTTTATATTCGACTTCCTTTTTTATAGTTAGAATAGTGTTCTGTAAACCGTTTTTTAAAAGATCTGGTGGTTTTACCTATATATATTTCATTACATTTAATTTTATAAATTCCACATGAATTAAATTGATTATTTTCTTTTTCTTTATCATTTACATTTGCTTTAATATTATGTTTTTGTAAAATAAATTTTATAGGAAACTGGGGTTTATATGCTATTTTGTATTTATTTTTATCGTATATATTGGTAATTTTATGTATTCTATCTTTTAAAAATATGTAAGAATATAATAGTTGATACGGAATTAAATATTTATAAAGTAGATGATAAAGATAAAGAATACACACGTAATAATATTATACATAATACCATAAAATTAATTGAAAACAAAAATAAAAATGGTGTCAATAAATTTATAAATAAAAAAGATGTTCTTAATGTTCAAGAAAAATTAGAAATGAATAAGGCAATCTTATTACATTCCGATAAAACGAATACACCTACAATCATGTACATAAATGATTACAATAACAAAATAAATCAATTTATTAATAAAAATAATTATGTCGAAATAAAAGACCCAACGCAAAAATATTTAAGAATAGTAAAAACTTTAATTAATGACAATAGGGACATGTTAAACTACAATAATATTAAATATCATACAAGATTATATCCATACATACCTAAAGCCCCAATATTTACAGGATTACCAAAATTACATAAAAAAGAAATACCAATTAGACCTTTAATAAATTTTAAAACTGCACCTAATTACTTACTAGCTAAAACAATAGATAAAATTTTACGGCAGAAAATTAAATTAAATTACAAATACAATATTAAAAATGGTTACAATTTAATAGAAAAAATAAAAACAATAAAACTAAGTAAAGACACAAAGATGGTATCATTTGACATAGCTAACATGTATACAAATATACCCATAAAAGAAACACTAAATATAATAAATAAAAAATTAAAAAGTAATGGGGAAAACAATAATATAATAAATAAAATATATACAATAATAAGAAATATTTGTAACCAAAATTATTTTACATTTAATAATAAATTTTATAATCAAACAGAAGGACTAGCTATGGGTTCTCCATTATCTGCCATACTATCAGAAATTTATATACAAGAATTTGAAAACACAACATTTTACTTTGGGTAAGATATGTAGATGACATATTGGTAATTTATAATGAAAAAATAAAGGGTGAAAATAATATTATAAATAAAAAATTGAATAATTACTTTGAAAAACTTAAATTTACATGTGAAGTGGAAAAAGATAAAAACATAAATTTCCTGGATATAAAAATACAAATAATAAATAATATAATAGAAACTGACATATATAGGAAACCACATGTTACAAATAACACAATAAACAGATTTTCAAATCACCCATGGATACATAAAATAAACACATACAATAACATGATACACAGAGCATATATATACACATATAACAATAAAGAAAGATTTAATAAAGAAATAAATTATATTAAAGAAATAGCAAGAAATAACGGTTACAATAATATTTTCATAAACAGATTAATAAATAAATGTTTACATAAAATCAATCAGAAAAAAACACATCTATTACCATTAAACAATAAAGAAGAAATAAACAAAAATGGTAATAAATACATTGCATATAATTACATAAATCATAGAATACATAAAATTACCAATATATACGATAAAAATAAATACAAAATAGCATATAAACCCCAGTTTCCTATAAAATTTATTTTACAAAAACATAATATTAAAGCAAATGTAAATGATAAAGAAAAAGAAAATAATCAATTTAATTCATGTGGAATTTATAAAATTAAATGTAATGAAATATATATAGGTAAAACCACCAGATCTTTTAAAAAACGGTTTACAGAACACTATTCTAACTATAAAAAAGGAAATCGAAAATTCTCCAATGTAACTGAACACATGATAAAAAATAAACATAATATGTTGAATATAAAAAATAATCTAGAAATATTAGAAATAAATAACAAACAAAATGAAATTGAAATTCTGGAAAAATATTATATTTATAAATACAATAGCAGGGAGAAATTAATGAACACACAAATTGAATATGACAATCAACTGATTAAGTTGGCAAGACTGTTTTAAATATAAGAATCGACTATTCCTTATCTACCATGGTAGGAGCAGGAAGTTTTAAATTTTGACTTGTAATAAATGTTAATTTACTGAAGATGTGTACAAGATGTGTACAAGAAAGCGCTATAAACATTGGTAAGTGTTTTATGTTACCGTATTCTGGTGGTTAAAAAATATATATTTCAATTTTAAATAATACGGCTGTTTAAAAATCCTACATAGGATGTTTAATACAATATTAGTGATTTTATGTATTTTATTATTTATGTAATTATATTTTATGTATTTATTACCATTTTTGTTTATTTTTTCTTTATTATTAACTGGTAATAGATATATGTTTTTCAAAAATCGATTCTGAGTATAGATTTTAACAAAAAGTGTCTAAAATGTAACATAGTTCCAAAATATGGAACAATAAAAATAAATTGCACAAAACTACTGAATAAGACATGAAATAAAGAATGCATGTTATATGAAAAATAAAATTAACACTGAGATTAACAATACACATTTATGGATATTAAAAGATATGGAGTTAGATTTTTATGAATGTATTATACTAGGTGAAATTAAAAATAAAATTGGGAATATTAGAGAATAGATATTAATATTAATAGATATTATAGACATAGCAAAAAGATTAATAATTTACTATCTAAGGCTAAAGAAAATAAATCCATACATAATAAACAAGTACAAGCATGCAAAAGTAATTACAGAAATCTTGCAGACATTAATTTTAATCAAATAGATAAGAAAGTCGTAATCATTTCAAATAAATTTATTCCGAGTAATTTTAACGACAATACAGAAAAAATAAGTAGAAACATTATAGTTGATACAGAATTAAATATTTATAAATTAGACGATAAAGATAAAGAATACACACGTAATAATATTTTACATAATACCATAAAATTTATTGAAAACAAAAATAAAAATTGTATCAACAAATTTATAAATAAAAAAGAAAACATTAGAAACAGATAAGGCAATCCTATTAGTACATTCTGATAAAACGAAACGAGATACACCAACAATTATCTACATAAATGATTATAATAACAAAATAAACCAATTTATTAGTAACAAACAATTATGCTAAAATAAAAGACCCGACACAAAAATATTTTAGAATAGTTAAAACTTTAATAAATGACAATAGGGAGGGACATCTTAAATTACGAGTGTAATTATAATAATATTAAATACCACACAAGATTATTGCATACAACCCATACATACCTAAAACCCCAAAATTTACAGGGTTGCCGAAATTGCATTAAAAAGACATACCAATTAGACCATCAATGAATTTCAAAAAAGCACCTAATTGTTTACTCGCAAAAACAATGGATAAAATTTTAAGACAGACAATTAACTAAATTACTAATACAATATTAAAAATCTGGTGTGAAACACTCACACAACTTTCTCTTGCCAATGAAAATAATTAATAATAAACCTAACATTAGTATTAAAACATTAGAAATGAACAAAAACTAACCTCAAAAACATAACCTTATTTTAATCATGAGTGAATGACGCAAAATGACAATCGAACTCAGTTTGGCTTAAAAATACGGAAAATCACGCTTTCACGCTAAACTAGGCTCTGTAGAGAAAAATGCTCTAAACAAAAGTTGTAGATCTTTTAATTTTCTATAAATTTAATTACATACACTTTTGTCGTAAAATGCATACTAAGACCGAAATGTTAAAAAAATCGATTTTTCTCACGTTTTCGTGAGAAAAAAACAGAAAATCGCAAATTACCGCTAAACTAAGCGTTATACAAAAAAATGTTTGAAATAAAAGTTGTAGGTTTTTAAATTCTCTACAACTTTTATTATATAAGTTTTTGCGCTAAAATTTATATTAAAGCCGTAATCTTAAAAAAACAACGTTTTTACGTGATAACAGCCTCACCGAGAATTTCAGCAAACATGGCGCCTACCCTATCTTGTAGAGAATAAAAAATTGAGTAAAATAGGCGATTTTAAAAAAAATCGTAGGACCAGTTTTTGAGAAAATCGCAAAAAACTGAAAAATTATACGAATAAACTACTACTTCCGGTTGACCGATTTTGATGAAAATGTTCGTGTCGCGTCCGGTAGTGGTATGTAACTTAAGTTTCAAGTTTCAAGTTCGTACGATGTTCCGTTCTTGAGATATTCTGTTCACACACAGACACACACACACACACACACAGACCAATCGCTAAAAACATGTTTTTTGGGTTCAGGGGGTCTGAAAACTTATAGATCCGGTGAAAACTCGATTTCGAAAAATCGACATGAAAACCATACTTTCCTTCCTATATATTCATATAGGCAAGAGAAAGTAAAAATGGATACAATTTAATAGAAAAAACGAAAACAATAAAAATAAATAATGACTCAAAGATGGTATCATTTGACATATCTAACGTGTATACAAATATACCAATAAAACCAATAAAAAGAAACAATAAATATAAATTAAAAATTAAAAAGTTACGGTGAAAACAATAATACAGGGTGTTTCAGGAGGAATCTGTATCCATACTACATAAGCTTATTCCTCTCATCAAAATAATGAAACATGGGTCCGGAAATGCTTCGTTGGTGAGTTATACAGGGTCAAAGATTTCACCTGAAATTTAGCTCCCTCAGTGAAATTAACTCACACTGAAATTTTTAAGGTATTAATTGAGTTTGTTAATTCGATAAGTTTTATGTAAAATGAGCTGACAAATCATATAAAACCCCTGTCCCCAAAACTCTATCTCCAATAGTTTAGGAGAAAATCGGGGTAAAGTAAAAAAGGTTAAGTTCGAAAACATACTTTTTTGCATTTAACTATTAAATTGCCTATAAACAAAGAAAAATGTTCAATACAATTTGTAGAGACAGTTTGTCCCCAACAAAGCATTTCCGAACCCATGTTTATATGAACTTTTTTCATTATTTTGTTGAGAGGAATAAGCTTGTGCAGTATGGCACATTCCTCCTGAAACATCCTGTATAATAATCAAACTTTATACAATAATAAGAAATATATGTAACCAAAAGTATTTTACATTTGATAATAAATTGTACAGCCAAACAGAAGGATTAGCCATGGGTTCCCCTTTATCTGCCATATTATCACCAATTTACATCCATTAATTCAAAAGTATAATTGTGAACAATGTACATCATACACATGATATTTTACTATCAAATACAACAGGGAAAAATTAATGAACGCACAGATTGAATATGATAATTAACTGATTAAGTTGGCAAGACTGTTTTAGATATAAGAATCGACTATTCCTTATCTACCATGGTAGGAGTAGGAAGTTTTAAATTTTTATGTGAAAAAATTTTTTTAAAGAATTTTAATTTACTGAAGATGTGTACAAGTTGCACGAAAGCACTATAAACATTGGTAAGTGTTTTCTGTTACCGTATTCTGGTGGTTGGAAATATATATTTCAATTCAGTTTAATTATAATGTCACGGTGCAGTAAAAAAATTTGTATAATCAAGGTTTTCGCTATATCGAAGTTTAACCGTATTTAATCAATTCTGCTGAATAATTAGTCAATCACTGTTCCATGCATGATATTCATGAATTTGCATTAATTTTTTTTATACTGAATACTATGATGTTTGAAATTTCTGAATTAATGAGTGGTTACAGAGT